>CM074505.1:6243301-6685408 GCA_037389245.1 Oryzias sinensis | reverse complement strand
ATCCATCCATCCATCCATCCATCCACCCATCCATCCACCCATCCATCCATCCATCCACCCATCCATCCACCCATCCACCCATCCATCCATCCATCCATCCATCCATCCATCCATCCATCCATCCATCCATCCATCCATCCATCCATCTTCTCCTGCTCATCCGGGACTGTATCGCGGCGGCAGCAGTCTGTTCAAAGATGCCCAGATTTCACTTCACAGGTTCACAGGTCTCTGCAGCATGTCCTGGGTCTTCCCCAGGGCAACTGCCCAGTGGGACATGCCCGGAACACCTCTCCAGGGAGGCATCCAGGAGGCATCTGGAGTAGATGCCTGAGCCACCTCAACTGGCTCCTCTCAACATGGAGGCGCAGCGGCTCTACTCCAAACTAGGGTCATAAGGGTGACCAAGCTTCTCACCCTATCTCTAAAGGAGCTAAATGAAAAAGGAAGTGAACCCTGTCCTCCCATTTTTCAATAAACTTTATAATTTAAACACTAAACAGATGAAGGATAGTGTCCACCCACAACAATGACCACAAACAGGGGAGATGGGAGTTGTGGACATGAGGAGAGGCAGCAGCTTCTGGAGTTGGCGTGAAAGCTGTTCATTTGTGAACCCCCCACTGGGTTAAGACCCCCCCTGCATCGGTGTCAGTTGATTCCACAGAGACTCACTCAACTGTTCCATTTCTTGTCATCATAGGACCTCTGATGCAGAAAAATCGATTCCAGAGAGTGAAGATGTGTTATAAAAACAGTAGACTCAGAAAAAACAGAAGTTTTCTTTTCAGAACATAATTGGTCCTCCCTTCAATGCTTGTCTGTCAAGCCCAGTATTAAAGAAAAACATGTTGAATTTTTTTTTAATGACTCAAATAGATTGTGTTACTGTAATGCCTCATTTATTGACAATTATCAGTGGGACAATGCCTGAAAAAATGTGTTTTTCATCAAAATTTTTCTGAAACTGGAAACTTTCTGGCACAAGAAAAATGGAAGACAGAAAGTGTGGCTCATTTTTTCCACAAAAACATAAAGAAGTGAGAAATAAATGCAACAAAGATCATTATTATTTGTACTTGCCTCTGTGTGAGGCCACAGCTGGTTCTAATATAAGGAAATCTGGCAGATATGAAAAAGGTCTGGAGGAAGAGGGAGATTTGCAGCACCACATACCATGACAGAAAATAACACATATATCACATATAACACCCCTGGGGAGTCAGGCATTGATGTTTTCCCTTTTTTCAGTAGCTTCTACTTGCCTTTGAACGGAAATTGATATACAAATTACACTAATCTTTGATATTTTAAAATTGCAGATTGAGCTGCTTTTAAGTTGAAAACACATATTGGTTTATGGAAAAATACATTTTTATGATCTATTATTAGTGTCTTCGCTTTTCCTGCACTAATAAAGTCCTCCATCAATTTATTTGGTCATCTAGCATTTAGTGAAACGTCAAAATAATAAGTAATTTATGTATATATATATATACATACATACATATGGGGAGCCGGTTTAGCTCGTGCTGGTTTGCGGCGCCTTCCGTCCGTGAAACCTGGGTTCGAATCCGGGCTGCTCCCTGTTCCCTTCTCTACTTCTCTGCCGGTCCCAAGCCCGGTTGCTTTGAGAAGGTTGCATCATGAAGGGCATCCGGCGTAAAACATTGCCAAGTAAACCAAGCGACTTGTTCGATGGGAAAAAGCCGAAAGAGGAAGAAGATATATATATTAGATATATATTTTTCATACCTAATTCTAACTTCCTCATAATTTCCATTTGTTGTAATTTCCTTCATGATCGTCTAAATCCTTCTAAAGTTACATTCACAAAACCTTTGGTGGTTCATGTACAAATATGTACATGCGTGTTTTGGCTTTCCATGTTCAAAACCCGTGTTCACGCATCACTATGCAACCTTCTTTTGGGCTCCACGTAGAAAACATTTGCTTTGACCAACCAGGGACACCGACTTGGTAGTCACGTATGGATGGGGTTCCTTTCAATTCACAGAGGTGCCGACCGCTTGAAAAAAAATTGATCATGAAGGAGAAACTAGTAATTGCGAATTGTGCCCGGTCAGAATTCTGTGACACCGAGTCTTTCGTGTATCGGAATAGAGCCGTGAAGAAAAAAACCTGAAGCGAGATTTGTGCTACATTTCTTACCAAGCCTCTTTCAACGTAGACTGCAGAAGATCCAGCCTTCAGAAGAGCATGTTAGCCACGAGAAAAATCCAAAATTGGGGCCATTTGTAAAGATGGCGGCCATACACTCATATTTTAAAAAATATTGAATGTCTATTTGCCCCAGTCTTAACAATATTGACTGTTCATGCACAAAATGCAGTCTTTAAACAGAATACTATTATATGTACATTATTTATATTTTAAAATAGCATTTACTTGTGGCTGTTCTGAAAGAGGGGATCTAGATACATCTATGGCAAAATGTTGTGCTTGTACAACAAAATGCCTGAATATTTTATTAACCAGCTCCAATATGCTAAACGTTAAGGGTAGCATAAAAGTCACGGCACAGCATTTTTGACTTGGCATAATCTTTTATTTCTTCATGTCAAAAAACATTTTCAGATTTTAGCAAAACTAAGGCAGTTTAACTGTTGAGGTGATATTTTCACAAAATGTCTTCCTGTTTAGAAAAAAAATACAAGGTTAACAAAAATGTTTTGAAGGTTTTTGAATCACGTCTTTGATGCTGTTTGAGGGTATTTTCTTTGACTTTCATCAATGCGTGCGTTCTTTTAGTTTAAAGTTAAGTTTTTAATCTTTGCTAAGAGCCAAAATGGGTTGAAGTGCAAAAGCGGCAACAGTAGTTTTGTCACTTTTAACTTGAACAGAGTCCAACCACTGCAACACCAACAAGAGGGAACAAGACCCCACAATTCACACAAGCCAGTCAGGACAATAATCAAGCCATCAAGTCCAGGGAACTCTCTATAGACCTCTGAGGTAAAACTGCAGCGAGGCTTCGCTTGGGCCAAGGGTTTAAAACCATTTCTAAAGCTTTGAGTGCTCCCAAGAGCACAATGACCCCAGTGATTGTGGAATGGAAGAAGTGTAAAAACATTAAGACTCCTTCTTAGGTTGGCTGTCCAATAAAACTGAGTTAGTGGGACCTCTCACAATGGTCGCTCCGACGCAGCCTTAGAAAGAAGTCCTTTTTAGCGGCGGGAGAACACGACGTGAGAAGAGCACCATCTCAGCAAAAAAACATCAATCTATATGGTAATACAGCCACCAGAAAGTCATTCCGTGTAGATGGAGATAAGATCACAACTGTTTTTAAAAAGAAAACTGTCTAGACATGAGAAAAACAATCAGGTAGGCGCTAAAACAAAACCTAAAACATTTCATACTTAAAAAACTGGGAGGTGGGGGAGAAAAAGTCGACTCAACTGGGGAGGCACATAAAGATAGAACAAATGGGCACTAGATTGGCAACTGACCAATAATTGCTTAAAAAAAAGCGGAAAATCTACAACAAATCTCATGTATGAAACTGGAAGTAGTACTAAATGTCAAACTCCAGGCCTCCAGGGGGCAGTGTCCTGCGAGTTGGCAAGTTGTCCAGCTAGTCTGCCATTGCAGCTTCCAAAGACACCCCTGATCCGGGTAACCAACGGCATGTAGGGCTAGGTTTCTTAACCCTTTAACATCAGAGATCTTGCCAAAGACACCAAAATAACACACGCTACTTGGCATACAGATACTCATCGACGACCGTTTAAGCAGTCCACACGAATCAGCTGATTCTGACATGGAGAAAAGCATCTTTGCAACACTTTACGTTAGAAAAGCGCAGTTAGAAAAGTTGCTATTATATGCGACAAACTGAGCTGATTTACATCGATTGTGCGCAAAAACAAAGGGATTCCGACGTAGAAATTACGTTTTTTTTACATCGTCTTTCCAAAAAATGCTGGAACTACGTTCTTTGTGTAAGTGGTTGAAGAGTTACGCTAGTCGTAAGAATTTAAACGTTAGCTAAAGATTCAGTGTTAATCAACCAGTAGGATGCCGGACCTCAAGGCTCAGAGATAACCGATGCCCGTTTGACTCTCACAATCTGGTCTGCTAGTTTATGTCTTCATAGCTACCATGTTTACTCAAGCGCGCTATGTGAAATAAACCTTAGATGTTGATTTAAGAAATTCTTTTACCTCGAACACTCCCAAGCTTGAGCTTCGTCTGCCATTTTCCGGCTTTTTCTCCAAACCTACGCGCTCTTGAAGCCTCTCTAGTGGTGCTTAGTACATGATTCAGGTTGTTAGCCTAAGTGAGACGGGGAAAACTGGAAAGCAGCAACAGTTAAAGACAAATAGCTTGTATTGGACATAAAATTGTAAGTAATGTCGGTTTGCCTTGAATCTTCTTCCTGTTTATTAGCTATTGTAAAACAAAGAAAAGGCCGCATGCTGCCATCTGCTGTATCGGCGTGCCAAAGCTTGACCATCCATCGCCAACGGATTAAACTTTTTAACAGCGAAGCTTTAGGTCCCAGTGTTGACATTCTTTCAACTATCGTAACTTTTCAACCGTTCACGCAAATAACGTAATTCCAGCTGATTTTGAAGCAGATTTTTTATCTATATGTTGATATACAGAGTTCCATTTAACCGCGTATATATCCGCTGGAATTACGTTAGTTGCGTAAACAGTCATAGAGTTACAAAGAACGTGTGTTCTGTAGGTGTCGCTGGAAACATTTTAGGTGTTAAAGAGTTAGGTTTCAGGTCATGTTTAAGTGTTTAACAGTTGTACACATACACACGCCCTGAAGACACATATCTCTGATGAAATGTCTTGACTTGTTTAGCTTTTCTAACCGAGCTAAAGTCTCTTTGCATTTTTTTCCCCTCTGGTTTGCAGCTGCAGAAGAGAGAACGCTCGTGTCGGTTTTATGTTCAGGTATTTAAATCCAATTTTCTCCCTTTCAACACTTCATTTCACCATCTGAGTAACTTCATTCCCATTTCTTTTTTGATATTTAATTTCCATTCATTTTGAAGTTTGGCCCTATGCAATGACAAAACTGCTCCAAAAGAATTTAAAAAAAAACAAAGGGCAGTATGAAAATGTTTCAAAGGGTCAAATGTCCACGTCTGCATGTGTGTGTCGTGACATACGTCGTCAACCTATGCATAAATGTCCGTTTGTCATTTGTTTCTTGTTGATTTCAAATGTGTCTCAACTTTGGTAAAACTCTGCACAGACACTGTTCTGTCAAAGGCAGCCACCAAAGACAACCAAAGTCGTGTTATGAATCTCTGCATCCTTTCTTCTTAAAGTGCTTTTAGTTATTTCTTGGGCCACTAACTGATTTGGTTATTCCTAAGGTGACTTTTCAGCTGTCAACAGATTCATTTCTGCCTTGACAAGAGAACTGTGGAGGAAGTTGACATCCCTGTCTGCTGTGCAGATGGCTTAAATTAAGCTGTGCATTAAAGCCAGATGTTGCTGAATGCGTCTGGTTCCTGGCGCTCAATTAAAGCAACATGTATTCCGCCCGAGTTCCTTTGAGGATTGTCAGAAGGACGTTTCGTTATTCATACTCAAGCGATTGTGAAGAGGATATCTCAGGATTTACAGTGGTTGAGTCTGCTTTTTATAAATGGGGGTTGAATACATTTTGGTGTTTTTATTTCTTTTTTTTAAATTGTTTAGGCTTTTTTTTGTTCTTTCCATTCCTTTTCCATCAGTAAGAAAATTTGTATTTTTTTCCAACAAAATTTTAGCGTGCATAGAATGTCTTCTTTCTCTTTCGGCTTTTCCCATCAGGGGTTGCCTCAGCGAAACAACCTCTCTGTCGAGGATGAGTCGCATGGTTAACTTGTCAACGTTTTACGCCGGATGCCCTTCCTGACGCAACCCTCTCAATTTATCCGGGCATTGGACAGCTTGCATAGAATGTATTTATTCTTATTCATAGTAAGCCACTTAAAATCATCTTATTTTTCTAGTTCTGTCTCAATTAACTTAGGAAACACCCACTACTGTTCTGAACCAATGAGGCTTTTATTTTTTTAAATGAGGCTTTTATTTTGATGAATAAACGTTTGACCAAAGAAATATTAGATCCCATTGACGAACGTTTGAATCTGGGTGTGTAGGGTGGGAACTGAGCCTGAGATTAACCTCTGGACCAAGCCAGCCCAGATGTTTACAACCATGTAAGACAATGGTCGCATATCCCTAAATGCCACAGCGCAACGACTTAAATGCAAGTTTTTCAGCAACATCGACAAGTGGTCTTGTGGTGGCATTTGGAACGTTGCATGCTGCTGTTTTTCTTCTTTTCTTTCAAACATTTTTTTAAATGAAAAACATCTGGACATTGGAGGCAGCAGTCGCATTTTTACACGCTACACATGGCTGCAGAGGTTAAAGGGAAAGTTAACATTTTAGGGCAACCAGGCGATTTTTTTATATTGGTCAGTGGCTGCCTGGGCACACTTGGAGGTCGCACAGTAACGCGGTCCAGTCCACCGTTTGATTTCTAACAGTTGGATGGTAGCAGCACAGGCTCTTGACAGCGCAGGCACTTGATGAGGGCTGTTGACATGGGCCGGGGGCGCGGCAATGACCAATTGTCAATCTGGTGATCCCTGCACATAAATAGCAAGAATGATTGAAGCTGCATTGATGCTCTTCACCCAATAAAAAATCCTGCTATGGTTGGACCACTTGGACCTTTGTTTTCTTGGGCGCTGGGGCTTTGCCCTCGCTGGGTTTCATGTCGTCTTAACATCTGTAAATTTGTAAATGGGCAAGATTAGAATGTGTGCTCAAAATCTGAGTTGCGAATGGCCAGTGGTGCAGAACGGTCAACTTTTTATATATCCCCGGGCTAACGGGCAGCCATCTGCTGCCCGGAGACTTTTACACATCGTCCAGTCAGAGCTGCTAACAACTGGCTGCCAGCGCCCTGTGGCGGCCCAGTTGTCGCCCAATTTTGTAATGACTTCATCCCCGCCTGACTGACTGAACCCTGACGGCCGTCGGGTTCATTCATGACCTCGCCAACGATTTAAAAAAAAAGGATATCATAAAGATTCCCTCCATTGCGCAGTGACAGTGGCATTTGTGACCATAGCTTAACCCAGTTTTAATGTCATTTAATTTTTTCCGCAACTTTTTATTAAGGATGTAGTCATGACATCACAGAAATCTTAACAGCAGTAACTATATCTCTTTTACAAAAAGAGGGGCTGCACGATTGTTTTATAGGCTATAGTCAGCGAAATGCAAAATAACTGAAATCAAAAGTGTTTGGTGTTGATTTCAATATAGTTAATAAAAGTCCTTACATTTTCTCAAATACAAACTGTTTAGCTTCATAGATGAAGTTACTCTTTCTAAAGGAAGGCAGGAAAACATTTGAACCCAGAAAAAAAGTGGAAACGCATAAGAAATGTGTTTTTTTAACCTATCCAAATAACAATTTTTCAAACCCAAAATGACTGCGATCGATTGGCCAAAAAAACCCAAAAGACCACTTTCCCACTTTCAATAAATTTTCTTTCCAGTCCATAGAGTGGGCTGGGGATGTTAAAGTCATTAAAAAGACTGGAGGCGCTGAAAGGAGGAGCCCCGAATCTGCTCAGATTTGTGTCTTCTTTGCATTTCTGAGCATCTTTTATGGGATGTTCCACCGTCCATTGCTGTGAATATTGCCCAGCTTTCCTGGCGAGGCGAATTCAAAGAAACAGTGAGGGGCTTTTGGGGGCAACGTGTGTGGATGATGACAGGCTTGGCGATGGCCTTAGAGAGACTTTTATTTTATTGATTATTGATGGGGCAGTTGTTCCTCCAACAGATCCTCTGGTGGTTGCCATAAGTGGAATTGGCAGAGGAATACTAGGCAAATGAAAGGTGCACCTGCCCCCTCTGTTCTGCTTGGAGGATATAGATGGAACCAAAGGGAGGCAGTTAGATATTATGGGAACTAATGTCCTCCTGAATACCAGCAATGCACATTTGTCCTCTGTAGAAGACATTTCTAAACCTGAATATTTCCAAACAGCTGCAAATTAATGCATAAACTCGTTTTGATTTCTACTGAAGACATTTGGAGCCTCCCAATGACACCAGGTGAGAAGGGGTGTGGCTTCAGGAAATATAGTTATTGAGTGGATTTAAAAAAATTTGGATTGAACTTTTTTTTCTCTCTGGTAGTCAGGAGCATAGGGGTCAAAGGGTCCAAAGTAAACTCTCACCTATCAGCAAGGTTCAAATCCTGGCTTGAACCTCTCTGAGTGGAGTTTGTATGTTCTCCTGGTGGGTTTTCCCTGGTTTCCTCCAAAAACATGGTTCATAGGTTAATTGGCGACTCTAAATTGCCCTCAGGTGTGTATGGGTGTGGCCCTGCAACATACTGGTGACCTGCTCAGCTTTGCCTGGGTGGAACTGGGATAGGCTCCAGCAACCCTGTGACCTTGAAAGGGATTCTGAAGATAGATAGCTGATAATCTTCTAATCTGTTGTTGTATAGAAAGCAGGCTGGACGGATAAAAAACCAGCAGAAAGCAGACTGATTAGCGATGACTTATTGAGAGCTTGGAAACTAGGCGGAGCGCTTGGAAGCAGCGTTTAGAGCGTGGAAGCAGGGTGGACAGCGTGGAAGCAGGGTGGAGAGCTTCAAACATAGGTTTGTAGAGCCAAACCATCCAACTGGCTGAGCTGGAGTCCGTTAGAGAACAATCTTTTATAGGGTGGCTGGAGGAACTGGGCTTTATACTGTTGTCCTGATAAGGGCAGTAGCTCCAGCTGAGAAGGGGGTGGAGCAAGAGAGAGACACAGGAACAGAAGCAGGTATCCCACCATGGGTGTGTAGTTCAATCCCAAAACAAACTAGGTTTGTAATGTAAAAGCTTTTTGGGGATCTACAAGAGAAAAACTACATTTCAGTAACACGATTGAAGTATTACATTTCTTACCTTCACTTAGCTTGTGCAGATGAAACAATGGCTCTGATTACTTATGAATCGCTCTAACGAGTCAATTCTGCTTGATGTCATTGTTGATTTCATTGAACTCAACAGGATTTGGCCTTGATAAAGGCAGCAGAGTACAAACTGATAATCCCTTTCCGTTTCATGTATCCCCTGCAGGAATGTTTCGTTGTGATCCCCTTTGATTCAGAGCACAGCAAACACGGCACCCTCTCTGCCTTTCGGTCATATCAGTGGCAGCTTGTTTGTTCCCGGATGCGACTTTACGCTTGTCCAATTATTGTGATTACATCCATCCATGATGCTCCACGCTCCAACTTGCCAGGTCTTTTGGAAATAATAAATGTGGGATGTTGCAGTGCAGTCCATGTGTCAGCACTAGAAGAAGAAAAAAAAAAAAAAAAGAAGAGGATTCTTGTGCTTCAGTGGGAACCAATTGAGTGTGAATTTTCAAGGTAGGAGGATACTGAGCTTTAACCCTCATTAAAATGACACCGAGCATGAAGAGATGACCAGGGGAGTGTTGCCGTGGAGCATGACCTTAAAGCAGACTAAACAAGGGAGGCTATTTCCTCAGAAATGTAATGAGATGATAAAATTTCACCGGTTGTCATTTGTCCAAAGATTAAGATGAACTCACCCTCATAAACGAAGGCAGCTTGAACAACACAGACTTCAGCAGGACTCGTCTTGAGTGAGCGACCGCTGATCGGATCACTTTAAGTTAATTCCCAATGACGTTTTTGAACAAACAGTGCTCTGTTTTTCTATCTTTATTTTAAAATATATAATCTCTATTCTAATTAGCTGTATACGTAACCTCAGATTAATTCATAATCCTTATTAAGGCCATTATTTTCAGTTGAGTATCAGTTACAAATCTTTCTTTATTCACAATCTACCAAAATAAAAAAAAACTAAACAAACACTATTTTAGTTATTATTATTTTAGTTATTTTTATGTAAGAATTCAAATCTTACAACCAAAACTTCCCCCTATGGTTCAGTTTAAGTGACTGGTTGTATGAAAACTTTTATTCACAGCCAAACAGAATTGGTTTTAGAGTGTAGAAATGATGAAAAAAAATTACAATTCTATCAAATTGGTAAAATTGGAAAAATAAATGAATGGTGGGCTGTTGAATCTAAATCAAACGGGCTAAGGAATGGCAAATAAAACCTTAAATCTATCAGAAAAACCACGTTTGTTACTTCAAAATATGACTATAGCAGGTCATTCTTCTTCTAAAAAAAAAGAAACAAAATTCCGAAAGACAATTTCATCCTTATCAGCTTTCCCACTATGTCAAGCCAATTGAGAAATTTCACCCTAAATCAAGAACAACCTCAGGAAGAGTGTGTTTGACTCCAGGGCACAGCCAGACCCTGTTACCAATATATTTAACAGGAGCATGCAGTGGATGCACTTTGTTCCCCTCAGATAGCAATAACTCAGTGTAAGCTCTGCTTATTGAGATAACCACAGAAGGTTTGTGTAGAATTGAAGTTTGGCCAATCATGTCTTAGTCGTGAATAAGCGGGGAACACTGTATAACCATTCATGTCACATTTCATGATGATTCTCATTATTAGCATGATCTAAACTTTCCTTAAATACACATTGTATAGAACCTGGTCCATGTTTTCTGCCCTGTAGTTCACCATCTTTCCACTGGAGGCAGTAGAAGGGTTTTTCCTGCTCATTTCAAAATGGCTGCCTCAGTGAAATCTCAAAAACACTTCTTAAAAAAAAACTTTTGCCCATTTTATGGAGAGAATAACTCAGCTATTGTTATTCATTTTTTTAAACGACTACCTGCTGTATTTAAAAAAAAAAGCTAGAATTGGTTAATTAATTCTTTATCATACAGCTGGACCGTGTTAAAAATATGTGGATCAAATTTGAGACAGTAGGTAAATAAGGAGCTTTTATCTTGAACACTCATGTCAATATTTTTAGATCTTAAAATAACATTGTTGTGAACAAAAACTTTACCACCTGTGTTGTATATATACCTAGATCGTAAAGAAATGTTGGGGATTTCATTTAAAGACTTTAAAAAACATCTTAAATCCCCCAAATCGTTTTTTTTCTTCAGTTTTTTTGATGAAGTATGCTTTGCAGGGTTAGAAGTCGGTCATTTTTTGCATGTGCGCTTGTGTGTTTGCCCAATTTGGGGTTTCAGCTTTGTGTAAATGACGAAGCAACTGAGAGGAAGCAGCTGGATAACAGGAAACGAGGAGTGAGGAGAAACGAGCGCACAGAGCTGGTCAGAAAGGGAAGACACGCCGAGATCAGCCTCTGCCAGAATCAATTTCCCAGACCGAGAGTTCATTTCATCAGTCAGCGCGCAGATAGTGGCACACACGCCACAGCTTGGCTTGGACTCGCGCCAAGCTCACACTAATGTCCACCTCTGCTTCCCTTCCTCTCCGTCTGCACTGGTACAAATGGACCGCGGGCTGTAGCTTTTTCACAGTTGGTCTTCCACATGATCAAAGCGGAACTTTCCTGTAGTGATTCCAGTTAATGACCAGCACGCCCTTGTGCAGCTGAAACTTTCCTGTTCAAGCACCTTCATCACAGATTGGGATCGAGATCGCTTCACCGCCTCTTTGGTTTTCCTTTTGTGTTGCTCAGATCTACTGACTGAAACTTTTATCCCATTTATCCGTCTTCTATTTCTTTGGGGTTTGAGTCAGAGGGGCAAAAGTCTCAATAGGGAGCCTTTTTCCTTGGCCTTGCAGTTCTGACAAGTTTTTCTCAGATCAGCTGAGACATGTTGTTGTCACTGTGGGGTGGGGCCTTCTTCCTGATGTCGTCCTTAATTGACTTTTCCTGATGTTTGGGGTCAAAGCTCTGCTGTTGCTCTTCAATGGCTGAGCTAGGCACTTTATTTCTAAAGGAGAGCCCCACCACCCTGAAAAGACCCCACGTTTAAGTCTCCCGTACATTTATCTTAAAGACCGACTCCAATGAAAATCCTAGTTTTGGTGTTTTTAACATGTTCTTCTAGCATTCTTCTCATGATGGAGGACATATTAAATATAAAGAAAATGAATAAAATCGCATTTTTGAACTGTACAGCTGGATAGCGCCAATTTTGTTGCATCACTAACATGCTAAGCTAATGTTAGCTTTGGGTTTTCAGGGACTGTAAGCTAGCGAAGAGAGAATAAACAAAAGGCTCATGGGAAATATGCACTGGCTTACTTCTGTTCTAATGAACTACAGACTTACTTTGGCTAAAAAACAAAATAAACTCTAATAAATTACCACTGGGAACACTTTTAAAATAGATAAAAAGATGATCGTGTGGGTCTTATTTTCTAGAGATTTTGAGACTTAAATCTGTCTTCATCTTAGAAGAGTTGTCTAAGGTTCTGTATTACCACAGACACTGTGCTTATCAGTAGATCACATGTTTTTTTAAGCAAAACAGAAGGATCTCTGGATCCACAAGAGGGAGGAGAAGCTGGGTCCTCCACGCACTAGCAAATGCACTTCCACCTTTTCTTAGGAGAGGCTGAAAAGCGAAACTAAGTTGCTAAAGCTAACAGACTTTTTCTGGGTTTTGGACCTGAAACTACAGACTTTGTTCACAAACAAAGTGTCTGTTTGGGATTTGAAACTGTTTTGTAGGTGCTGGTGTGTTCAAGGACCGTCATCCCTCACCTATGAAGAGAACCTGGATGACTGTGTCATATTCCAACTGCACAGACTGGATTGAAGTTCTGTTAACCCTTGTGCTATTCTAGGCACTTTAACATTGGGAGTGGGGTCATCTAGACCCCTCAAGAGTAAACCTTTTTTTTTCAATGATTTGGGATCTTCACTGGTGTCCATGGATTACATGAAACCCTCTTCACCTTTATCCACCTTTGTCATGGTAGAGATAACATGTCAATGTAAGGATCGGGTCATCTGGACCCCATAGGATAGCAAAAGGGTTAAGCTGTAGTCATCACTGGCCTCACGGGTGGCTTTGGGCCGTCTGTGGCAGAAAAAAGGCCAAACACTCAGGACCACTTTGCCTCAGGAGATCCCACCAGAGGCAATCGCCCCAAAGCTCCCGAGAACATTTAACGCATAAACCCCTCTATTTCCATATTTTATTCAGAAGGGTTCAAAAAGAGTCTGGCTGGGACTTTGAGTACGCCGACTGTTCACATGAATTCTGACCTTCAATCAAGATTACACAGGTCTAACTCTTTGTTTGTGGTTTTTGTTTTGTTCGTCTTTGTTGATGTTTTTCTTTCTCTTGGGAGGTTTAATCTCTGATGATTTGTGATTGAATAGACTTCTGCCCTTTAATGCACAATTTGTCAGGAAAAAAATCAATTTGACCCTTAATCGAAAGAAAAGGTGACGGCTTTCATGGAAAAGACATGACATTTGAAACCCGCCGTTTCCAACTTTGATTGGCTTTACGTGTGCTTACATAGAGATAAGGAGTAATATGGGCTTTTTTTTATTTTAAAGTTTCTTCAAGATCATTGCAACTTTTGTGTCTTTACTCTAAAAATGATGGCTTCCAAACTCTACAATAGAAAGAAAATAAACAAAAACAAGCAAAAGGTGTCTTTTATGAAGCAAAGTAAGCCATTACAACCTGAATAAAAACACAAAATTAAAGGTAGTAAGATCTAGTAAAGGTTAAGAAAACCACCATTGTTGTAAGAAAAAAAAAAGATTATTGAAGCTAAAGTCCTTCAAAAAAATGACTTTTCTTTCCCCAAAAAAAGACCATGTGCCTTATAATCCATAGTGTCTTGTATGTGGTGTAAATCTGCTTTTTCGTACTGATGTCAAAGGGATTTTTTTGAGAGATATGCGTAGTGTAATTTCAACATAGTGTACGTTGAAATATCTGTATGGGTTTTTTTTATATGTTGAGCATGCTAGTGCAGGTAGCGGGTAGCGGCATTGAACATTTATTTACGTGTAACTAGCAAGGTTGGGAGGTAGCATTGTTTGTTTTAGCGGAACAAGTCAGTTTTTTTAAGAGTTGCAAAGAGGGTTGGGTGTTGTGGTTAACCACGCCAACGCGTAGCGCGGTCTACCATTTTTTTACGCGTTACTAAGAAGGGTGGGAGTTAGCGTGGAGTAAGCATGGGTTGTTATAGCGGTAAAAGCCTAATTTTTAAGAATTGAAAACAAGGTTGGGTGAAATTGTTAACATGCCAATGAGGTGTCTGCTTTTTTTTACGTGTTACTAAGAAGAGTGGGTGTTAGCGTAGTCACCGTAACATTTGTTTTCAAGGTATCAGTAGTTTTTTTTTTTCATGCTAGGTTGTGAAAATGCTAATGTGCAGCATGTTACAAACAAGTTAGTAAAGTCTGACAGACTGATGGACTTATTCTGACTCTTTTGTCTCTTTAATTGTGCCTTTAAGTTCAGTGCACCCTGTATATGACAAACGTTTGAAAAAAGACAATTTATTGATAAGAATAGAGGAGAGGAGAGTAGAAGTAAGCAAGAATAGAGGACAGAACCCCTGTACACCATAGTTTCCCCAACTTAAAACTTTTAACAACCTACTAACAACTTTATTGTTATTGTTAAGTATAATTTAAACAAATTAACATTAAGTTAAATAATCTCTGAATACTAACTAGTCTGACAATAAGCCTGTCCAAAGAGAAATGTTTTAAGTCTACCTTTGAATGTAGAAACTGAATCGGCCTCTCTTACACAAGCTGGGTGCTTATTCCATAAAACAGGGGCTTGATGGCTAAACGCTCTACCTCCAACTGTACTTTTACTAATTCTAGGAACCACAAGCAGTCCTGCATTTTGCGAGCAAAGTGTTCTGTTTGGGTGGTAAGGGACTATGAGATCTTTAAAATAGGATGGGGCCATTCCATGTAAGGCCTTATAGGTTAGCAGGAGGATTTTGAACTTAACCCTAGATTCAACTGGGAGCCAGTGAAGTGAAACCAACACAGGAGTGATGTGATCTCTTCTGCTAGCTGCTGCTAACAATCTAGCTGCTTCATTCTGAAAGAGCTGGAGACTTCTTAAGGAACTCTTGGGACACGCTTCTTACAAAGAATTATAGTAATCCAGTTTATAGGTAACAAACGCATGGATGAGTTTTTCGGCATCACTTTTGGAAAGTATATTTCTGATCTTAGCTATATTCCGCAGGTGAAAAAATTCAGTTTTTCACGCCTGAGATATGTGAGCATGAAATGATAAATCTTGGTCAAATAGAACCACTAGGTTTCTAACTGTGGAATGGGAGGCTATACCTACACCATCCAGGGAGACTATCTGAGCAGACAGAGCATCTCTGAGGTTTTTAGAACCTAGTATAATGACCTCAGTTTTTTCTGGGTTCAAGAGGAGGTAATTAATTGTCATCCAGGTCTTGATGTCTCTGATGCAGGCATTCAGTTTCTCTATATGGTCAATTTCTTCACGTTTTATAGATAAATACAATTGCGTATCATCTGCATAACTGTGAAAATTAATGCTGTGTTTCCTGATTATGTTTCCTAAGGACAGCATATAAAACAGGATGGGTCCTAAAACTGAGCCCTGTGGGACTTTGTAGCGAACTCGAGTGCAATGAGAGGACTGTCCATTTACATTAACAAACTGGCACCTATCGGATAAGTAGGATTCAAACCACTGGAGGGCAGATCCTCTGATCCCTATGTCCTGCTCTAATCTTTAGAGTAAAATACTGTGGTCGATAGTGTCAAAGGCTGCACTGAGGCCTAACAGGACCAGGATAGAAAGTAGTTCCTTTTCTGAGGCCAGTAACAAGTCATTAGAGACTCTAACTAGTGTAGTTTACGTACTGTCATCTTGATATGAAAAACAGTAAGTTACATCAAAGAGGTGCTCCATCAGAGAAGACATTTCAACAGCGTGGAGCCTAATGGCAAATTTCTGCTCTGTATTCCAAGGGTTTGACTAAAAACATAAACTCAACCCCCAACCCCCCCATTCTCTGACTTCTCATCAACACAAAGTCCACCACTGACGCTAAAAAACGGGTTGTTTGCATAAAAAAGTGGTAAAATCTCTCTGTCACCAATGGACTGCTCAGTTTCTATGGTAACACGACCCAAAGCTTGTTATCTGAAGCTACAAAGTAGAGCCCTGCGCGGGACTATTTTCTTCATCCCGCTCCCGCCCGCGCCCCCTGAAATTCTGACCAATCCCGCCCGCTCCCGCAACGTATGCGTTACACTCCCGCCCGCACCCGCAACACGTATGTCCACTTCCGCCCGCACCCGCAAAACTCATAGAATTTAGTCCCGCACAGTAATAGAGATGCATTGATTTTGTATCGTCTCCCGTCCCGCAGGAAAAAAACACGTATTTTTATTGATATTATTAAAGAGATTCATGTCCTCCTCCAGCCTCATCTTTTCATGCATTCTTCTTTTGTGTAATGTGCAATTTAAATATTAAATATATTTTCCCAAATCCTGTTCGGTTAAAAGTGATCTTATGCGCGCGCAGACAAACGGCCTGTAGCGCGCTCTTAATAAGAGGCGGGGCGCACCCCCAACATCAGGTTACATGACAGAGCCCATTGGGCGTCTCTACCTGGTGCCTTCATGGAGCTTCAGTACATAAGAATTCAACAGCTGCACAGCCTAACGTAGTCCGCTAATATATATTCATGAGATATTCATGGCAGGACTGATCTCGCAGGGGTTTTTTTTGCCGCCCGCTCCCGCCCGCAGCACAATTCAAACCGCCCAATCCCGCGAGATTTGGGTTGGGTACCGCGGGACCCGACCAAAATGCAGCCCTCTACTACAAAGCTCCCTTTACAATAAACCGTGCTTACAATACACTTGATCAGATGAGATTTATGTTGATTCTGGTCAGAAAATAGAATGGATCAATAGTTTGACACGCTGATGCAGAGAAAATGTACTAGAACTTTTTGGTGGTGTCAATCCACAGCAATGTTAAAGTTTAGGACATTAGGTTGAATGTCCTGGTCTGGGTGGGCACTGTGGCGATGTCGCTGTGGCCCGTGGCAGAGCGGGCCCCTGGTATGAATTGTTTCCCAAAATACTGTTTCCTCACAGCAGAGCCAAGACTTAAGTTTCCTTTAAAATTCTATTTTACAAGTATTCATTGCTTGTGTGTGTTAATGGACGGAGGGAGGTGGGTAAAAGGTGGAGTGGGTGTCTCTCTTTTTATTGATTTATTGTCTGATTCTGTTTTAAATTGTAAAGAGCTTCGAGTAACGCAAATATGAAAAGCGCTTTTTAATCAAGTTTGATTGATTGATTGATAGATGATTATTTTCTGTCAGCTACTCTCTAAAAACCTTAAACGGTTTATCAGAGATTATCGTTTTTGAAATTCCTCCTTTAGCTTAGCTTCATTTAGTTGCTTTTGTTGATTTCAATTTCCATAATACAATCAGAAACCTCAATGAAAACAACTTTGAAGCAAAATTATCCATTTTTTCCGCTCTCTTTGAGGAGAAAATCACAACTATAGTAAAAAAAAAAAGTTTTCTTGAGGTCCCACTCCAATCATCTTTTGAGCTATTTTTTAATGTGTTCCCAGTTGTATTTTAATTATGATTATAATGTTTTTAAACCTGTTTTGTAGTTTCTTGTATAGATTTTGTAGAATGGCAGGAGTTTATTAGAAATTTGCCTCTGAGTTGTGTGCGGGACTATTGTTTGAGCAAGTCCACCCCCACTTCCCATCACCCACCTTACATGCTTTCCCCGCTATCTTACAGCCCCTCACACCGCCAACCAAACATTGTCGTTGTTGTTTGGACAACAAAAATGAAAACAGCCATGGATTTATGCTCCAAATACGATCTTTTCAAACTGTATTTGTTTCAACTTCCTGATTCACAACGATTTTAAAGCTTTTAAATCCCCAGCTAAATGAGTCTGGAAGGATTGATTGTGGAAGTGAAATGTTTTGCACTGTTTGTGTGTTTTCTTTTTTATTTGTCCTCCAGCATCAGAAAAAGCCACAAGAAGATGCTGAAAATCCTCATTTTGTACAATTTGCACAATTTATTTCTATTTATTGTTCTGACATTGACATTTTTTTATTTTTTATTTTGCTCACTGTTGTTAATTTTTTTAATTCTTAAGTGTTTTATTTCGCGAATTAGCACTGTAGCAAATTCCTATTCTGTGAAACTGCTCTGTTCACTGAAAATGGCAAGAAATACTCCATGAATCCCTGAAAAGACCAAAAACAACATTTTCATTGGACTGGGTCTTTCAATTGATTAAGAGAAAAAAATGTAAAGGTAGTAAAGAATTGTAAGGGAACTAGCTTTTGTTCTAAAATCATACATGGGGAGTTTTAAAGTTAAATATCCTGTTAGGGTTCAGTAAGAACACCTAAAGAACCAAAGCCAACCTTAATTCAGCCTGAATGTCTTGATCTGCCGTCTTCTCAGACTTTACTACCTTGTTAATCCTTTGCATCTTTTACCCGAACCTTCTCATTCTGACTTCATCTCTTGAGCTTCGTCATTGATTATCTTCACACCTTTATTCCCTTTTAAATATCCTCTCTTCATGCCAAAAGGGAGGGGAAAAAAAGCAATAATTAGACATGCCTCTCTGCGAGTCCATCAATCCCTATACTGTAGAGCCCTTTCTGAGGTGTTCTAAGAAGTGAGGGGAATCTGAAAGTGCAGAACAAAAGGAGGAGGTGATCATACCAATGCCTGAAGAGATGAAGCTCTTTAATTGAGAGAGAATCAACCTCTGCCTGTAACTGAAAGTCAGAATCTAAAACTTAACACAGACATAAATGTTCTTTTGATTTTTTATATTTGTGCTTGTGTTTTTAGAGGTTTGACGTAACCTTGGGAAAGTTAGCTGCGGTGTCATGAGTTTTTCTTTATCAGTCTAGTGCTTGTCCAATCAACCCTCATGGCTTTTGACGCACTGATCTTAAGGCCGCTACGTACATTTTGTACATTTTCCACATAAATATTCATTCTTTAGTGATCCACGCATGATATACGTACTTCGCAAGTGTTTCTTGCGTTTGTCACTCGTTGATGTGTGCAGATGTCCGTCCAGGGTTTCAGCCGATGTGAATTTGGTTTTGAGCTGCATTGAGCAAAATATTTGGTCGGTCGAGAACGACACAGTTTACACGTTTCATAGTTTTTAAGTAATAATTCTGTAAATCTCATGCAATCGTTTGTGATTCTTTTCAAGATGCATACGCAAATTTGTGGCTTTCTATGACTATTCCACGCATGTCTAATGTATTTTGATGTATAACTTTTATATTGCGCATATGGCACACATATAATACTAATTCTGGCTTTTATGTTGATTTAGGTGTTCTTTGCGGTGTATATACTAGAATCAATCTATTCGAGCTGACAAGTACTTTTTGTTGGGTATATTATATCACATATACCACCTATTCTGGTGCAAAGAAAAGCGGCTATGCAGCATTACAAAAAGCAGCTTTTCTCTGCGTCAGATTCAGTTACCTTATGTCAAAAAGCGTGTCTGGGTCATGTGTTGCCGGCCACATTTCCGTTGTTAAAGAGTTAAACATCAGGTGTCCATTTTTGACCTACTTTCAGCACTATTTGGATCCCCTCCCCCACAGCCAATTGTCTTTCATGATATATCCATCCAAAAGGGGTTTAAATGTTTACTTTTTGGTTTTGCAAAAGATTTACTCACATTTTACTCTACAGCCACTTTCCTACAATCCTTTTCTTCTCATGTAGATCCAAGAAACTCTCTGGTAGAGCTCACATATCTGCGTTTACATTTGTGCTGGAATTACTAGTGATAGTATCCTTGACCACCTGCTGTACGATAATGGCTTTCGCACATTTCTTTCTTACCATGGGCAGAGTTTCCTCTTTGGAGAGTTGACTCCAGTAAGGAAACGCTTTGATTTGCCGCTTAGTATTCCATTCATAATTCTTGCTATTGGCATTTTTAAATCTTTAATGGCCCGTTCATTTTTTATCTTGTCATGAGGATGTTCTTGTTTTTTTTTCTTTTCTTCACTTGCATCGCTCTGTAGCTGCCGTTAAGCCCTATCTTCCGTTTATTGGTGTATTTGGACTGAAGTGAAACCAGATGAGTGCTCTACAGTTCCCCCGTTTTTACATCACTGCTATTTTTTTGGTTTGTTTGTTTGTTTGTTTATTTATCTGAGAGCATTTGTGTTGGGACCAACCGCTCACGTAGATTGTTTGTCAAACCAATTAAAGACTCTAGCCTGGAGTCATGCAAGCATTGGCCTGTGGTCGACATGTAAACACTGGCTGCTATTCATTTACACGATTCATTTTGCTGCAGACGAGGAGAAAAAAAGAAAATCAAGATAACAGCAAACTGAGCGTCGTTCCAGATTCATGCCTTGCTGCTTTTGTGCCCAAAGGCAAACGCCCTAACTGGAGTTTAAACGGTCTCCTGAAAACATCGTCTTATTGTTTGTATTTGCTTTTTGTGCCATTTTTGTGTCATCACACATTGTCGTTTGGCGCCGAGTTTTTCCTCGATTGCCTCCTAAGTTCTGTCATTCGTTCTGCAGGCCATGGTGGAGACGGTCAACAACCTGCTCCAGCCTCAAGCTCGGGCGGCGTGGAGGGAGCTGAGCATGAGTGACCAGCTAAGAGCCGCCACCACGCTGCTGGACACGGTGGAACAGGGCGCCTTCGTCCTGGCTGACAACCTGCTCAAGACAGACATCGTACAGGAGAACACGGAGAATATCAGTAAGTGGGACTTTTACTCCACCTTTTTTTCTTTGGGTTGTTTTTGCTCTCAATACATTCAGCCCTACAACACTTTCACTATAAAAAAGTTACAATTATCACTTTTGCCGGGTCGTTTTTACCCGATATAATATAACCAACAATACGTACTTGTCATAAAAAATATTTAAAAAAAACTTTCTTTTATTTTCAACTGTGGTATGTGTAACAAAATGAAAAAAAAAAGCATAGGAAATTCCTAAAAATATGCTCAAAAATTACTGAAAAATTAGGAATTTGAGAATGAAAAAAAACCATAAAAAATAATAAAATGATCCTAGAAACTTGGTCTTTCCTGGGTCATGTGAGACTTCCCTGGTAAAGGTTCAGACTCCTTGACAGGCGACATATTGAAATTCATGTAAATAGTTTTGCTCGGGTAAAATTTTATTCATTTATCTAACAGGGACCGTGCACATTAAACGCCACAATTAGCCCAAAGGCTATTTTTCATGTTGTGTTAAAATCGTCTACCTATAAAACCTCAAAGCATCAATTAAATACATTAATAGAAAATATACATGTACAATGAACAATCATTTAACATACACCCAGTGAGAAACATAAAAACAAAAAAGACACAGAGGTGATCACCTGGCGATAGTGCTCAGGGGTTCAAAAAGAACAGTTGACCACAATGATGGGGGAAAAAATAAACTGTCAGAAGAAAATTTTGCTTGTCCTTAAGCTGTTATACATGTTAAGCATCGTCTTCTTTTTCAAAATCTTTCCAGTAGTCCCTTGTTTATTGTTGTTCACTTCTCGCAGATTTTCCAATGAAGGAAGCCAATTTCAAACTCGCTACAGTAAAGGAAGACTTGATGTCAGGATTTGTATTTCCAAGATGAAAGTACCATTTTTTTTTCCCCCTCATCCCAGCAAATCAAATTGCATTTATTTGGTTTCTTTGTTTTTCCGTGTACACCAGCTCAGAACAAATTATCTACCCAAGCTGTGCATAAACAGATTATTAACTCATCCGGAAGACGCAGCCGTGGCTAATTATGACACTTTGAAAAAGTCGTAGATTAAATCTGAAGGTTGTGGTGTTTGATTTTAAACACTCTGCTGTTTCTCTGTTGGATGTGTTTCTGTCGTGTTCGCTGGCTTATTTCACCGCACAGATGTCAATCCAAGGTGTGTTCCTGTTGACATCTGTACTTTTGACGGAGGAAAATGGGTTTTCCTGGAGGTTACATTTTGCAGGACTCCCCGTGCAAAAACCCAATTTTTCATTTGTGATATTATTCTTTTTGCAAAACAGATTATAGATTGATGGATGGATGGATGGATGGATGGATGGATGGATGGATGGATGGATGGATGGATGGATGGATGTCCTTGTAAATATTTTTACCAATTGACAGGGCTTAATAAAATAATTACAAAAAGTGATGGTATGGTATATCACCATTCTTTCTCAATCTAAGACTTTTTCCCCCCTATGTTCCTGCTGCCATGGCAACCTGAAAATATAGGTCTACTTGCTTAAAAGGAAGCCAGCGTAAGGAGAATTAATAAAAAAAAAGGGGGGGGGGTTTATTGTATCTGGCACATGATTCATTTGGGTATTAAGAAGACGGCAGCTCATTTGGAGTGGAGGGAAAAAACGGCTGGATTCAATGGAGATGTAGCACACAGTGGCGGTTTATTTAATTATGCACTGGTGACACATATACTTGGCCTTTTTTTGTCTTTTGCTTGACTTCTTATATCATTTCCATAGTTTTTTTCTTTTTTTGGCCTGATGGTTTGTTCCGTCCTCTCACAAAATACAAATATAAACACAGATGTGTTGGATTTTTGAGCCTCTGAAGCATATAGTTTTAGGGCTCAAGATGATATTTCTTTTTTCTTTGGAGATGCAGATCTCTGCTCAGCCATTGTGTTTCCTGTTTGTTTGTTTGTTTGTTTGTGTTTACACGTTTCATTGCGCGTGCTCCTTCGGGGGCCTTTCTCTGCATGAGAGCCTGCTCTGACTCTCTGCGTGATAATCTCATGAACAGATTTCTGACGATTAGCGCATTATTCAAACCAGCTTTGAAGGTATAGCCTTCGGGTCCAACAACTCCTATGGCATCAAAGAAATTCCCCGAAGCCTTCGGAAAGCTCTTTTTTAAATTTTATTTTCTCATGTTTTTTATAACACAGCCACATGAGGGAAAAAGGAGAACAGGCAAGTGGGAAGAAAAATGTTGCCTTTATTCCAAAGGCGGGCGTGGAATCCAGGGAATGGGGATCTATCTGGGGTATTGTCTTAGCTAAGTTGAATAAGAATTTATAAGGCAAAAAAAAAGAAAAAAAGAAAAAGTGGCCTTTACAAAAACACAAGAGAATACCAATAGAGGAGCTTTTTTCTTTGTCTCTGTCTTTAAATGAAGCTATGGGAAACAGTGGTGTGAGAACAGATACAATGGGAGGATTAAATATGCCCTCGCTGCAGCTTTTTAGTCTGCGCTAACCTTTATCAAAGTCACGATGACATCAGATCACAGGCTGAACGCTTTATCGGGTTAAAGGAAGTTTCTGTTGCTTACCCTTGAGTGACTGGTGTTTCAAACTGAGAGTTTCCACCTTGAACTAGCTTGCCTGTTGGCCTCGGCCCGCGGGTCGCTCAGGGTTCTGCTCAGGGGCGGAGCTGAAGGGGGTAAAGGGGGGCCCCCCCATAGGAAAAAGCATGCCCCTCCTACTTTCAAGTCAGAGCTAATACTATTATGGACAAAGATTCAGAAATCACTTAGACGAGCTTCATTAAGCATTGCAAAAATAACAAAAAAAATTTAATGAAATGACACAATAATATTATTAATATAGAGAAATACATATTTAATCTGTAATGACATTCCCTCCTCCCATATAAAATATTCTAGCTCCGCCCCTTGTTCCACTATGGTAGGCAGTTTTAGTTCCAAACAGGTGAAGTTTGCATCCATCAAAACCACTGTTGATAGTTGGGCCAATGGTTTGTTAGTTTGGTCACTTATATACTGTAGCTCTTTTTAGTTACTTGTACACTTCTTCTGCATTGCAGTCGGTAGTATTTAGTGACACACACACCTACAGTGCCCTCTAGCGGTTGTTCGTGGGATGATAATGAAAATATGAGCCTATTTATTTTGAAAAAGAAAAAGAAAATCACATAGAAGTTGCATCCCCCGGCCAAACTGCACAAAAAAATTTGCAACTTCAAAAAATGCGGTTAGTTTTTTTTTCCCTATTAGTAACCTGTTTAGTAAACTGATAGTTTGGTTTTGAGGATGGTACTGCATATTTTCTACGGTAGTCCCAGCATCTTTTCAAAACAATTACTTGAACATTCTGGCATTATTTTGTTGGACACCATTTATCACAGAGTTGTGACGGGTAAACGGGGTTCATCGGAGGTTAAAATACAGTATTTTGCCATATTTATGGCCTCTACATGTGGACAACAACATCGGATGAACATTTCAAGACAGGACGGTATTATTAAAGCAGTATATGGTATAACTCTTAGCATAGAAAACAAATATGGTTGACGCCTAAAGAACCTTTTGGTCAACAATGCCACCAGCACTGGCCTAAACCTGTCCAAATTTGGCACAAAAGTGGTCAGCCAGATAAGTCCCATGTGGAACGTAAAGAAATGTATCCACACACATGTGCATGTACATGTATGCATGAGAGTAAGACAAAGTACAGTGCTTCTTCAGAAAAATAGTCACACACCCAGACAACCTAGTAGGCCTTTTGTGGCAATATCCACTCTATGTCAGAGCCAGATGTCATCAGCAAGCAGTGATTGGTCCTATTCAGTCTAAGTTGGTGTTTCTATGGCAACCACACCTGCCAATCAGGAGTGAGTTCATTGGAAGTGCACACCCTTACCACTTCAATTCAATTCAGTTTTATTTATACAGCCCAATATCACAACAGTAGTCATTTCAACGGGCTACACAAAATCTGTCAATTGGCTTCAACGTTGGAAGTGGGGGCCAGCAGACATCCCATGGTTTTTTCGAGGTGTCTGATTGGCCAGTTTATAACCTAAGTAACTTGCAATAAAGAACATATATGATGAAAAAGAAAAAAAATAGGATTAGCAAGAATATTTTCATAAAAGTATCAGAGTTACTCTGACAACTAGAATGATAGAAGTCTATGGGATTTTGAAACAGGAAATTGACATTTACAGTATTCGGGTTCTCTGAATTTTTATGGGGCGATGAATCTCCTCACTTTCTTTGGGAGTGAAGTTGACATTCTGCAATGCAAAGACTTCGAGCAGGTCCCCGGTACTTGAGACAGGACTGCTTTATTAAATTGAATTGTATCCCGCCATAATAACTTTGATGGAATGAGCGCTTTATTTCACCGCGTCCCCTATCATCAGCTCGTTTTCCTCTGCAGTGTGACACAGGAATCTTTGAACCATAAATTCAGGAGCGCGCTTCAGACACAACAGCTGCCGTGGAAGCTGCTCTTCATCTTCTCCTCATGTCTCACGCTGTCTCAGCGCTTAATGAGAAAATAGATTCTCTGAGATGACGCTCTTTCTTCTTGTCCTCCTGCGTTTCGATTTTCAGACCTGAAAAAAGAATCAGTTTTCTTCCCAGGCTTTAAGAGAGAAAAAAAGTCGTCACGTGTTCTGTCGGAAAGGTTTGCCGGTGAGGAGTCAATCTCCCTCTGCGATGATGTGAACGAGGCGGTTCTTCAAAGATGCATGACTCAACAAAAGTGTTGTTGTTTATGATCTTTGGAGATATGCTGATTAATGGAACCATCTGCAAAAAACGAAGGATTTCTCCTTGGGATCTGTGGCACGGTTGGGGGGGGGGGGTGCGTTTGAAGTTTGCCAACGCCTCCTATCAGCTTTAGTTGTTAATCCCCTCACTTGTACGGGTGGTCTACTTTGGATGCCATGAGATGCTGAGCATATGAGGATATTAAAATTATCTACAGCGACCAAAACATCTGATAAGACGTGGAGTTCCGAGGCTGTTGGTGTAATTGTGTTGCCTCCAGGCAACACAATGTTTAAGAGCCCAAAATTCAGCTCCTACTGCGGTGTGGATCCCTCAATGCTGCGGCGGCTTAAGTTTTCTCGTGTTTGTGTGCAGAACTGGAGGTTGCACGGATGAGCACCGACGGGAATTTGCCTGATCTGAAGTTCCCTCAAAGCGGAGGACAAGGCAGCTCCATCCATCTGTCCGCCAACACATTGAAGCAGCACGGAAGAAACGGTAAGACTTCAAAGGTCTTTCAACTCTTGTTTTTTTGGAGTTTTACCTAACTGTGGACTTTATAAAGCTACATTAGCATCGCCGTTCAAGTGACCACTTTCAATACAAAGTCATTGTAAACACCCTAAAAATGCGCAATTCAGCCTTCAGTGTCCAAAACTCTTGTGTTTATGTGTAGCTACAGACATTTTTAAGACTCTTATGGGGCTCTACATTGAAAACAGCCACTGAACATGTCTTGAAAAGTTAAACCAGGTGAAACGTTGACCAATCAGGGACCCAAAAATCGGTTGTGACCTATGAGTGGCGCCCCTTTTAATTCACACAAGTGCCAACTGTTTGAAAATTGATCGTGAAAGAGAAATTTATAACTGCGGTTTGTGTCCAACTGGAATAATTTGACACCAAGTCTTTCACGCATTGGTGTAGAGCCGTGAAAGAAATAGATTCATGAGATTTGCACCGCTTCAACAACTTGCACCACCCCTTATCCAGCTGTAGGTGGTGGACATGCGCTAGTGTAGCAAAACACTATGGGCTAAACCTTAACGATGGGCACGTCCGTGCTCCTGTATCCCTTGTGCTATCCTAGGCACTTTAACATTGGTAGTTGGGTCATCTAGACCCACTAGACAGTGCTCTGAACCTTTTTTCATCAATGATTTGTGATCTTCACTGGTGTCCATGGATTACATGAAATCTTTCCACCTTTATCCACCTTTGTCATGGTAGGGAGAACACGTTAATGTAAGGGTGGGGTCATCTGAGATAGCACAAGGGTCTTTTTTCCGTAGACCTCACCTCTGGCCCGTCTCGCGCCCCCAGCCGTCCTTCAACTCCATCTGGATGAAGCCCATCTGCTGGACCATTGAAACATGTAGTTGTAGAGTTAGATAAGTTTATTCTTCTCTATGAGTTCTGGTCCATCGCCTGTCCGTCCCGGGGGAGGATCCCTCCTTCATGTGGACATAACTGAGGTTTTTTTTTTAGTCCGTTTTTTTAGGAGTTTTTCCTTACCGAGAAGGAGGGTCTTAAGGCAGAGATGCCCACTCAACTTAGTCTGTTTAGTTAGTGAAGTTTAGAATTTACCTATTAAATTCTATGACTTCATGTTCTTTATGATTCCATATTCATTATGAACCTCAGGGAGATGACTGTTGTTGTAATATTGGGCTTAATATATAAAACTGAATTGAATAAACCAAGGCAGAAAAGTGCTATATAAGTTGACATTATTAACCCGTTTTGCCAAGTAGAACCCAAATTGATAAGAATGAGTCACATGACATGCACTTCCTTTGAGCTTTTATCTTTTTCCTTTTATATCACTATTGAAAATTCTTCTTTTTTATTTTCCATTTTTGAAATTTTTGCTTACTTATTTAGATGAAGAACTTTAGGACTTTAGGATTAAAGCTAAGTACAAAGTGTTTCGCTTCTGCAAACAGGTTTTTATTTTGCTATCTTATTAAAGAAAAGAATAACAGAACGATTGCTGCACAAGATATCATTGGGTATGTGTGTTTAGATGTACAAATATATGGTGGAAAAGTTGTTCCAGTTGCTTTGGTCCCTTTTTTTTATTATTATTGGATTAGCATAAAACATTTTAGCTTCAGCCGTTGCGTTCGGTCCAATCCATGATTGATGTTAATCATCTTTACAGTCCGGGTCCCGATGTGTTCAGGCTGATCCGTCATTCAGAGTTGTTGTTTCTTTTCCTTGCTGTCATTTCCCAAAATATTATTATTATTTTTTTTCATCTGGTGGAGTGATGTCAATCACAGCTTCTTTCTTATCAGTCGTCCAAAGTGCCGATAGGCAGTAGTAAGGCGGGGGAGGGGGGGTCTTGAAGAAAATGTTTGGCATTTTTTAACAATGGTATCATCCCTTTTTGTTGCCATTTTTGCCCCCATACCCGAAACCGGATCAATCTGACCCGCACCTGTCATTTGTGTCCTTTTACAGGTGAGATTCGAATTGCATTCGTCCTGTACAAACACATCGGGGACTACCTGTCAACGGAGAACGCCAGCATGAAGCTGGGCAGCGAAGCCCTGGCTACCAATTACTCCGTCATTGTCAACTCGCCGGTTATCACGGCGGCCATCAACAAGGACTCCAATAAAGTCTACCTCTCCGACCCCGTCGTTTTTACCATCAGACATCTGCAGGTACTCCTCTTTTTTTCTCTTCCTCCGGTCCGTCCGTGTGTGTTTGTTTTTGCTTTAATATCCAAAACCATTCCATTTGTTTACACGGAGGATGCACTTATTCTTTTTTTTCCAAAGCTTTTCTTTGTCCCAGAAGAGCACAAATGTCACATCAAACCAGTAAAAAGCAAGTAAATATGTAGATGTCTTGTTCCCAGACAGGTGTGAAGGAATAAATTGGTTAAAAAGTGGCGACGCTCGCGGGGTGATGGCGAGGACGCACGCCAGCGTTTATTAATCTGAGCACCAGCTGGATCTCCAGAACAAACATCCGTCATATTTAGTCTCACTAGAGGCTTCGTAGAGTCGTGACTTCTCGCACTTGACTCTATTATTTCCTCCACACTCCGCTGGCATTAAAATATCCCTGTTTGGTCTATAAAAAAAACAGTGCCTTCCGCTGTTGGTAGGGATGTTAAATGACGGGTAGGAGGGACCTGCGAAAAAGGGAAAAAGGGATGCCAAAAAGCCAAAAAGGAGGATAACTTATGGATGTCAACATTTGAAGTCAGGAAAAGGTCAGGAGGCAACAGGAGAGCACTTAGTGCTCTGACTTACCGGTCCTGAAGAAGAATGTGCCGTTTTGGAAGCACAAGTTGGTCTGACATAAGACGGCAACACTTTTTACTCTCCTATCGTGCACAGATCGGGCAGGGCAGTTTTAAGGTGGTCTAATGATCGAAAGGTTGGTGGTTCGATCCCCGCTCCCCCCAGCCAACTGTCGTTGTGTCCCTGTCTCCAGTGCAGCTCCACTGGTGTTTGTGCATGAATGTCCCGGTGATGGTCAGAGGGGACGTAGGCGTGAACTGGCAGCCATGCCTCTGTCAGTCTGCCCCAGGGCAGCTGTGGCTACAACCGTAGCTTACCATCACCAAGAATGAATGAGGCCTGAATGAATAATGGACACACATTATAAGTGCTTTGAGTGTCTGGAAAAACACAGATAAATCCAATCCATTATTATGGCCCGCAGCAGCAGTCACTGACTGCAAGGACCATATTGTTTTCGCAGTTGGAACGACGACTTCGCCGCCTTTCAGCGAGAATTTGACCCCTGCCGCATGCTCGAAAAGTCACCAAAACGTGCACACACCTGGGATAAATTGCAAATGAATTTTCCACAGAGTCAACGTCACCCCCCCGAAGACGATGACATCACGGCCAGCGATCCCGTCAAAAAAATGAATGGCCGAAAATCGCGTATGGGGCCGAACAAAATGTACTTCAAAATACAGCCGCGAAACCAAGACACACGTGTCGGGGATATCCCAAAGATGTTTTGAAATCATTATGGGACGGCCACACGACCTACGGCTTGGCGGCCATTTTGTGGCGAACTCTGAGAATTGGCGATTTTCGTGTTTTCCCACAATATGGGGAAAAGACACTTTTGTTTGAACGATTTTCACGCAATTGCACACACTTGCTGCCAGCTCCAGTCTACAAACCCCCCAGAAGTGTCGTTGACCTTTGACCTTGGGAAAAGGCCGCCATCTGGAATTTTCTCAAAAAAGCACCTTTAGCACCAGATACAAACGAAAACTCGTCGTTGGAATTTTCATCAATCGTCTCGTAACTTTTCGGGCACCAACGGCCAGCTACTCTGGACAAAATGTTGGAATTAGAAGTTGTAGATTTTGAACGGCGTGCGCGTGGCGAGCTAGCAACCGTTGTCATCTTGGCTAGCTCG
The DNA here is from genome assembly GCA_037389245.1 of Oryzias sinensis. NCBI lineage: Eukaryota > Metazoa > Chordata > Actinopteri > Beloniformes > Adrianichthyidae > Oryzias > Oryzias sinensis. The sequence goes on along the minus strand of CM074505.1, from coordinate 6,655,542 downwards.
CACATTTGTCATCGGAATGTCGTGAAGAGGAAATATGCGATTCCTTGGCCCGCGCTGAACAAAACGATGCTACGCACGACAAGATCGATAAAGGAATGTGGGTGTGGTAAGCAAAAAACTGCCGCAAAAAAATGTGCCGACTCGGCAAAAACGAAAAAATTTGGAACTTTTTTTTTGAGAATCGACTAACGAAACCAATATACCCTTGTCCGCGATATCCAAAGGACGTTTTGAAATCATTACGGGATGGTGACACGACCTACGGTTTGGCGGCCATTTTGTGCCAAAATCTGCCATTTTGCGTTTTTCGCGTTTTACACAATATGGAAAAATGAACTTTTTTTCGAGCGATTTTCACGAAATCTGACTCACATGTTGCTAGAGCCTGTCCACAACTACCTCTGGAGTTTCGTCCACCTTTGACCTCGGGAAAAGGCCGCCATCTTGAATTTTCTATAAAAAACGCCTTTACCCCTGGATTCAATCGTAAACTTGTCGTTGGAATTTTCCGCGATCGTCTCGAAACTTTTTGGGCATCAACGGCAAGCTACTGTGAAAAAAATGTTGCAATTAGAAGTTGTAGATTTTGAACGGCGTCCGCGTGGCGAGCTCGCAAAGTCGCGCACTGTGGGCGTGGTTACCATGAAACCACTGTTGCTAAGGACAACAAAAAGTTTACTTTTACCGATTTGTCCGAAACTGACGTCAATCTGTTCGTTCTCCCGAGGGGACCAAAACATAAAATGGTTGCTATGGAGATAAAATCGACAAAAAAGCTGCCATTTTGGAAAAAGTGGGTTTTTTTTATCAACTTATGACACATAGCTCTCACCAATGGAGGAATGTGTTTTTCTGAGTCAGTTGATGATGCTGATCGCTATGCTAGCACTTTTAGCCACATTAGCATAGCTAGCATAGTTAGCATAATTAGCAAATGCAGCCTCGACTAGCTTTTACTTTGTGGGCGGTGAGGGCGGTGAGGGCAGCAGTGGTGCGTAGAGTTGGGCGTGGAAGGCGGGTTGCGACTGCGGGCCATACAACGCCGCTTGCGGCTTTAATTATTATTATTATTATCATCATCATGTCAATCAATATGTCTATATTTGGTTAGAAAAGATAGTCTAGTAAAATTTTGTACAATAATATTGACAGGATTTCAAACTAAAGCATGATTATTCCATTAAACCAGCGGTCCAGAGCCACATTCGACTACTTTATTACTTGAAATCGCTGTTTTTTTATTTATTTTTACAGTTATTTAAGTTTTGTCATTTAGGTTTACATATCAGATAGCTAAGTAAAATGATGATTTTAGAGTGGTTCATTATTTTGGATTTATACAATTTCTCTATTATTTTTTTGAATTAAAAAAAATAATAATAAAAAAGTCCACACAAATACTTATATAAATAATAATGAAAGCAGAAAATCAATTAAGATTTACCAAAGTCATATTCATAAAATAATGTTTTGTTTGACCTTCTTACATTTTTAACTAAAGTAACTGATTTTGAAAGGAACTTGTATGTTAGACGGTAAACAAAGTTAAAGTTGGTCTACAGTATTGAAAAATAAAACTTTGTTAAATTTTGATTATTCTAATTATTAAAAAAATATAAATTTCAACTTTAACTAAATAGCTTAATGGGCACCAAAACGTAAATAAAGTTTTTTCGTAAATAGTGAAGTGAAACTTAGCGGCTCTCGCTGGGTTCGGTCCGTCAGAAATGCAACCAAACTGCTCTTTTGATGTTTAAGGTTTCAGAAACCCTGCAATAAAATAACAGAAAACTTTGGCTTAAAAAAAAGAAAAACGAAAGCCTTTTTGAAAAGATGGCGTGATTGCAGCTTTGGATGCAGTTCGCTTATTGAAAGATCCTAATCTAAAAGGAAAAGTATTTGTAGGAGCAACCATTAATAATGACAAAATAGTCCTAAAATATTGGTTTAAAATGTTAAATGACAATTTAAATTCATCCTTCCATCCGATTTTTAACCCGGTTCTTCTCGGTTGGGGTCATGGGGCTGCTGGAGCCTATCCTAACTCCATTTGGGCAGGCACAATTTAGAAGCACCAATTAACCAAAGAAGCATGTTTTTGGACTGTAGATGGAAAATCGCACATAATGGTCCCATCCGGGGTTTTGAACCAGGGCGAGAGTGCCAACCACTACCCCACTGTGCAACCCTCGATTCAAATATACCATGTATGAAAAAATCTTATTACAAAAAACAATATGAAGAGTATTTGAATTCTGTGAATTGTCCAATTGAAAATGTAGAATTTTGACTTTGTAGGTTGACGGTAGGTGGCGCTATGACCGATGGTGCTTTTTATCCGTATTTGTTTTCAACTTGTATGTTTTTCTGTTTACAAACAAATAAGTAGGTAGACATCGAAAACGAAAAGGTAGACAAACGAAATAGCTTAAAACTTTCGCAAAGAAATGAGTTTTGGCCCGACCTGTTTAACCACGTCCGACATGGGGATCAATTGTTTAAAAGTAAAAATTGAAAAAGAATCGTCTGATTTGGAGGAGTTGTGCCGGGGGACCCCTGCTTAAGGATTCCAGATCAAAATGTTCTTTAGACAAGACGATAAACTGTAAAAAATTGAAGAAATGCAAAAATTTAGTGCATGAACCCAACTTTATCTACAAAGTCCTTTTCATACATAGGTAACACAAATATCTTTACAAAATAAAAGCACCAAAAGCAAAATGATAAACAACACCCTCCCCATACCCAACACAATGATTCCTAGAATCACATGAATAGTAAAAGAAAAAATGGAAATCTGCTGTGCCAATAGGATAATCCTCTGAAACGCTTCAGAAATGTGTTCCTATTGCTCGGCTCCAATCCTAGCAAGGTTTTGGACTGTTAGCCTTCCGGGACAACTATGTCGTCCTGTTAGTGTTTCATTTCCTTTGCCTTCCAGTTTAAGGGACCAATTAAAGTCATTCATGAGGACGAAGAGTCGTCCTCTTTCTACCCTGGAATGTTTCATAAAGGGTTTATGTGTGAAGGTTGAACTCAATCAGCAGGAAAACAACCAATCGTTTAAGAGGGTGGGCATTAACTCAAAGAAAAGTGGTGGGGCGGAAACGTGTGAATGTCGTCATAAAAGCACCATAAATATGTGTAGACGTGGCAAAAGTTGTTTTTTTACGCCAAGGAAATCTTGCTTTTCTCTACGTCGGAATCAGCTGATGAACCGGGATCGAGTGAACGGTTGGAGATTTACAGGATGTCAAAAAGCCTGTGGGATTCAGGTGTCACAGAGACATTATTGGGGTTTAAGCAGGGGTTCTCACACTTTTCTGGCATGTGATCTACTTTTGAGACGACAATGTCTCAAAGATCTACCTATATAAATATCTATATATAGATATAAATAGATATATATCTATATATAGTATTTTGAGAATAAAATACTGTTTAATAAACATATTATTATGAACTATTAGTACATAAAATTGTTTATGTACTGATAATTCAAAAACTACACAGAGATTACAGATTACACACAAAGATTAGATTACACACAAATCTTTGTGAGTAGCTCCTTTAGTATTTACAGATGAAGCGTTTTTATTACAAAATCAGAAAGCAGTGACTATCGTTTTTCATGCTCTGCTGTAAACCACGCAATGGCGGGAGTATGGCATTTCTCAAGCGCGGATGGCTCCGTGGGCAGCGCTCGAGAAGCTTGTGCCACACGAAAACACTGCTGCCTCGGTGGGTTTGGATCCACCGGAGGCACACGGGGCTCCATAAACACTCCAGTGTCCAGAGTGGTCTTCTGGCGGGGACTTGACGTGCCGCGGGGCTGGTAGCGACTTACTGATGACAGACACACTTTTGGTAAATGTAACCCTTGTGCTATCCTAGGCACTTTACCATTGGGAGTTGGGTCATCTAGACCCACTAGACAGTACTCTGAACATTTTTTCTTCAATGATTTGTGATCTTCACTGGTGTCCATGGATTACATGAAATCTTTCCACCTTTATCCACCTTTGTCATGGTAGGGAGAACACGTCAATGTAAGGGTGGGGTCATCTAAGATAGCACAAGGGATAAGAGTGTTTTTGTCATTTCAAGCCCGACAAAGTAGAAGAAAGACCGTGGAGTGTGTGATGAGAAAGGTCAAAAACCATAACTTATGAAAAAGTTTCTTTATGATTTAAAGAATCTGCAAACATTATGAAGTTATGTGCTTAGATGTTTAAATTTTATGGTACAAAAGGTTAAAGAAGAAAAAAAGTCTGAACTTCTATAGCTTAATTTTTCCTTTTTTTTTTCTCTTTCGTTCATCTCCACCAGCAATCCGAGGAGAACTTCAACCCCAACTGCTCCTTCTGGAGTTACTCGAAGCGAACCATGACGGGTTACTGGTCCACCCAGGACTGTCGGCTGCTGATCACCAACCGGACGCACACCACCTGCTCCTGCACCCACCTCACCAACTTTGCCGTCCTGATGGCCCACGTCGATGTCAAGGTAGGCCGCCCCCTCTCTTTTTCCCCTTCAACATTTAACGCCCAAAGTGTGCAATTTGGAAAAACGCTGGCCAAAGAAATGGAGGACAAAAAAGTATCGATCGATACAATAAATAGGCCCTTTTTCACCGATGATGATGGGGTGACAAGAAAAGTAAGGACAGCAAATGTTGATGTGGTTATGTTTGTCGATAGGTTTTAGATTCCTTCTGTCTGTTCCTCCTCTGCGTCCAACGTAACTGTTTACTGACCTCCGCTCCGCTTTGTGTAGACTGCTATTCAAAATGTCAATACGAAGTATATTCATATCATTTTAAACAAATGCTTTGTGTGTTGGAGCCCGTATTGATCCAAACATCGCCATGTCAAAGCCCCCAGTTTGGCTTCAAGTATGCTTTGCATGGCTATGTCCTGTTAACACAGTTTTAAGAATAATAACTTCTTATTTTAAGCTTTTTTTTAAGCGTTTTGTCGCTTTGCTTGATCGAAATACACAATACATCCACTTCTGATCACCACATAGCCTAAATGCCTTTGTTTTGTCTAAAGCTACGCACAGGGCGTTCAATAACCGTATGTACTCACAGTTGGAAGAGTGTTGGTATTAAATGTAAAATGGTTGCAAATCACTTGAATCTTGCTCCAGGCATTTTCTTTTCACAGATTTATTCCGAAATATGAAAGCCGTCCATCCTACTTCCTCCTTACGTACAGTACAGTCGTGTCTTTTTTTAAATATTCGCTACAACCTTTCAGCACGTCCTGTTTACATGCTCTCCTGCTAGCTTATAGCCCTTCACACCCCCCAACCAAACATTACCGGATCAACAAAAGTTGGTTGGGAATATTGGAGCTATCCAGATGTGGAGATTTGAGCCAGATTCCAGTTCAGATATGCGAAACGAAGAGATCTACATGTGGAGGCTTTGGAATGGGGAGGAGCGGGGAATAAAGAAATACTCAGAAATGCAGTTTTGAGCTTAATTTTTCCTAATATCTGTCCCCCATTAGAAGAAAAATACCACCAGAACATGTTAAAAACACCAAAAACACAAATTTGATCCGAATCCATCTTCAAAAGAAACTCGAAATGCCAGAAAGAGCACAGGCATTTTTTTTCTTTTAAACAAAATGCACAACATAATGAATTAAACTAAAAAATAAAAAACACAATTAATGCTGAGCACAATCTTTTTTTTTCCTGTTGGTGGTTGGAGCTGGAGAGAAGCACTGTTTGTCACTCAGCAGCATGACTTCTGGACCCACTAAGCTCCCTGCAGGGCTGAAGCCAAGTCTGGAATAGTGAGGCCGCCATGAAGAATGGGAGCCTTCACATGATGAAAGCAAAGCAGGAGGGGGAAAAAAAAGAGAAAAAGGAAGCTGTAAAAGGGCTCTTTCAGTCAAGCCAATCCCCAACATTTTGAAAAGACAGGCTTGCATGTGGCATTGTATTTTCACGAGGAAAGTGGACAGTGGTTCCAATTCGGAGTGATAGTGTGTGTGTTTTCTTTTTCTTTTTTCCCCCCACCTTGCTTTATTCTTTATTTTTTCCACTTAGAGGTCCTAAAAGGAGGCTTATTGGAAGCTGTTGCTAAACAGGGTATGCAGGCTTTTCATTTGACAAAGCTGTCACTGTGCACGATTCAGGAACGTGGTGTGTTAGGTTAGAAAAAAACACAAACTACCAAGAATATTTTACAATTTTAAGCTAAATTTGAATGCATACATTTTTGTACGTGAAAAAAAAATCCCTAGTGTGGCTCTGTCCATTTACTCTAAACCAAAAAAAAGGCATACATCACATTCTTCATAGTAGGCCTGCACAATAAATCGCAAATTTATCGTCATCGCAATATCAAGCTGTGAAATATGCAAATCGCAAAAGACGGCGAAAATGGCAATAAATGGTCACCTTGAAAATGCTAAAACAATCTTATGGCAGTTTGGAGTATTTAATGAAACAAACAAATCCCTTCATGCATTTGACTAATCGAATGGACTCCTTTACATCGTAGACCAATCGGATGGAGCCCTTTTATGTTAGATGTTCATCTCCTATGTAGATGTGGGTCGTTTGGAATTTAATTTTTAAACTGTTGCAGTGAAAAGGAAATTATGTATTTGGTTGTTTTGCTATATGTTCATGTACCGCAAGTTATATCGTCAGCGCAAAATTAATTACTAATATGGCAAGTTTTCCTCATATCGTGCAGCCCTACTTCATACCAAACACAATTACACATTACAATAACTCACAGCGTAAATTTTGCAAATTTTTTGCACATTTTGTCACATCCTTACATGTACTGTTACCTGTACTGTAACTGTACTGGACTGTAAACAGTCTTTTTAAATGATACCATCTTCTTTGTTGACATTGTTACATTTTTTTTTATACTAATCAATTTTTTTCTCTTATGCTTACCATTCTTTTTTTTTTTTTACGGTAAAAAACAAACAAATTTCTCACGTGTGGGATCAATAAAGTATTTCTGACTCTGATATATTAAGGTCAATACACATGATATATATGTAATCTCAACTAAAGGTTTGGTCCCATGTACCTGTACAGGGGGTTGTGAGTTGTGCAGGCCTGTAAAGGGTCATAGAGAGGCGTAGCTGCATCTTTTTGTTTATTTTTTATTTTCTATCTTGTCCTGTCGAACAGCTGAGCAAACAGATGAGAGCTGAAAGTCTCTTGTGTTAGACATATTTTACTTTAACGACAGTTAAGGGTTATGAATCTTTTGACACACAAGGTGTATATTTGAATAAACCCCTTTTGTAATTTAGGCTAAACTGGCCGCATCTTAAAGTCACACAGCCACTATATACATTTTGCGCATTTTCCACATATGAAATTTCGATATTTCGTGATACACGGTGATCTATTTGATTCATCAGTGTTTCTTGAGTATGTCTTTTGTCGATGTGTGCAGATGTCCGTCGAGGGTTTTGGCCGACAGATCTTTGCGTGAATTCAGTTTTAAACTGTTCAAAATATTTAGTCGGTTGTGCATGGCATAGTTCACACGTACATTACATTGTTAATAAGCAATTATTACGTTAATCGTATGCAGTTGTCCGGGATTTTTGCGAGATGCACATGCAAACTTGTGGCTTTCCATGACCATTTTGCGTACTGGAATGGAATTTTCACAAATGTACCACAGATGAATCACTTTTATATCGGGCATACGGAGCATATATCCGAATGAAATTACGCAATTGATGCATGAATCACTAACCAATTGCATATAAAAAGTGTCATAATCACACCTGTTCATGTTCTACGTTAATTTACGTGTTCTTTGTGTGGTTTATTCGTACTTCTACTGTGGCTAAACTTTTATCCCTTTTTCCATGTATGAATAAAGCAATTGGAGACAGTGGAGACCAAGCTAAATGTGCATAGTGGCTGTGTGACATGGCCTTTAAGGCTTAGTCACAACTGCCCCCTTATGGGTGGGCGAAAAAAGGTCAAAACCGGTACAGGGCACGCAGGTGTCCCGTATCAAACACCATGGTTGCAGACTGCTTGATCAGCCTGTAGAGTGAAAATGTCTATGCAGGTTTTGTTTGTTGTTTTTATTGTAGGCATGGTGTGGACGACAGGTCATAGCAAACACTGAGACAACACGCAACTGTAAAGTCAGGGTGTAATAGATCAGACGCACGTTGTACAGATATTTCGTTTTGTCAAATGCCCCATATCCTGTAAGCTGTGCCAATGTTCATGTGATAAGTGTTTATCCCACATAGGCCTGCACAATAAATCGCAAATCAATCCTCATTCCGATATCAACCTGTGCAATAAGTGGATCTCACATTATACTTATAAGTATTTATAAGTACGATGTAAGTTATATGCACTTAATGGCGTATGTGTGATGCTGCAGTCATTAATAAGGTGCCCATACTGGCTCTTTACTGACCATGTGCAAATGCTGCATGCACAGGGTGTGTAGGTGATACTGTATGTAAATGCCTGTGATGTACCCCGATAGGATATCCAGTCAAACTAGGCCCTCACTGTATAGTTTTGTCATTTCTAACAGTCATGCAAGGTGCACACACTTGTCACACAAACAGCACTTACAGATCTCTTGCTCAGTCCACAGGATTTGGGTTGGGTGTGAAAAAAATCGAAATGTGTGTACGACACCCCTGCGTCTATCCTACTTCATCCTAGCATACGGTACAGTTGTGTTTTTTTGTTTAAATATTCCCTTACAACGTGTCGCTTACAGCATGTCTGTAGTGAAAAATGTAGAATAAACACTTTCACTCTCACTCACCAAGCGGTACCTTTGGCTATGAAGCTGCCATCCGTGTAAACATTTAAAGTAGCCGTTTATCCCAGTTTGCACCGTCTTCCTACAGGCTGATATTGCAATGCCGATAAATTATCAAATCAAATCAACCTTTATTTATATAGCACTTTTTCAACAACATATGTCACTCAAAGTGCTGTGCATAAAATACAATAAAATTTAAAAACAAGATGACAAGACAAACCGTGTGACAACCCCAACCCCCCCCCCCCCCACAACACACACACACACATCAATAAATAAGTAAATAAATAAATAAATGAATAAATAAATAAAAAAGTGATAAAATAGAATGTAGAGACCAAGCTTTGTCCTGAAGTGGGGAAACGATATTTTGGGGACATGTCCACACCAGCGACCCCCCCAACCCAAGTTCACGGAGAACACTACCACAGAACCCCCCAGATCCGATCAAAAGAGTCAGACCCAGGAGATCCCACTGCAGTGACCCCGTTCACTGAGAAGGGTCAGTCACTGATGTGGAGGATCCCTCAGAGGAAAACACTGGAGTGTAATAAAATGTAAAAGGAATAAAATTAAAATATATATAAAACATGGACAAATTATCCTTTCACTAGTTGTGACTGAGGCTTTAAATGTCGTTACTTATTTTTAAAGTGTCCTTGAATCAACTTTTACCCCCCCCCAGGAGTAAATATATATCATAGTTTGGTATACGTTTGGCGTAAAATGTTGAAGCTAGCGATAATTAGGTGTTCTGGGAAACCAGGAAGTGTCTTTGTGGGCTTTTTAAAAAAAACATTTTAGTCAAACTCTTCAGTTAAATACAGTAGGAGACACCAAACTGTGGAAATTCTTCATATTTAGTCTCATAGGGATTAATTATGTTGGAAGCCAATTAGTTCCATAGAATCATTTCTAAATTGCAGATTGAATATCATTGAATGATGTTGGAAAACAACCTTGGAGGGTTTTTTTTTTGTTTGTTTGTAATGTCTTAAACCTCCACCGAATGATCAGATGATTCGAAGTCCTTGTTTTGACCATAAATTGGGGAAAATGGTGAGAAAAACCGATGACTTCCACAAATCCCACCATCGCGACAGAACAGTGCCATTGGCCTCACAAACAAATTAAACGACGCTAACGGAATTGCTTCTGCATGCGAGAGATTATGCGTCTGCTTTTGGTGTGTTTGTTTATTTTTTATTCCTGCAGACAGAGGTTTGGAGGGAAAGATATGGCTGGGTGTACTTTGATGTTGCTTTGCTGGTAATTATGCCAACTTTAACCTGGAGGTGCCCTCCCCTCCCCCATCAGAGCCTTCCATGCAGAAAAAGACGTTCCACTTCAGTAAATTCACATTAAAACGTAGATGTTCATAGTAGGAACATTGAATTGAAGGCCTTATGAACGTCAGCGATCCAATCAATTATTACTTTATAACAGCGGCAAGTGTGCATTAAGCACCTCGGCCTTCTGTGATGTCATCCTTAGTCTCATCCATGTCAGTACGCCTCACGATGTCATTGACCTTAAGCTGGGGCTAAAGAATCTGTGTGGAACCAGATTTAAAACTCACATAGCAGCGAAATAAAAGCTTTAGAGCACTTTCAAGTGCAGTCAATATCAGGGGTTCCCCAATGCCGGGCAGTGGACCGGAAGCGGTCGGTGGCTCACTTGGCTCACACTGGTGGTAGGCAGGCGCCTGTGTTTGGCAGCGGAGCCGCCACCAGTGTATGAATGCGTGTATGAATGTGTGTGTGACTGGGTGAATGGGTCTGTGACTGTAAAGCGCTTTGTCCTTGTAGGAAGAAGGGCGCTATATAAGTATACGCCATTTACCATTTACCACTTGGCACTGGGCTACAAGGGGGAAAAAAAACATAATTTACAATAGATCAGATTTCAGAACTATCCGATCCAACAAAGACTGCAACCAATCAGTTTAGTTGATCAAGCTACCTGGTCTGGGCAGCCTGGGACTAGAGGTCTATAAAAGGTTTCCAACCGCCGGGCCGTGGTCCGGTATCCTGTCTAGGGGTGACTTGGTATCACAGGAATAAAATCCATAGCTTGCATTATTTCAGTTTCTATCATAATCAGACCAGGAGGAAGTTGGTGTTGGGTTTTTAGCCTCCACTTTATCAGTTAAGGGTAAAGTTAAGGAAAAAATGGATCACATTTGAATGGGTCCTACTCTAAATCTACTGAAAAAGCTGATATTTTGTAGAGAATAAAGAGTCAGCAAACATAGTTTTTGTTTCGTGAAATCGTGTGAAGGGGACATTTAGGAATTTCCTTTACAGCACGGCTAAATTTAAGGAACATAAGCACATATATCTTTCGTTAAATACACAATCGGTCGAGATTTCACTAAAAAACTATGATTATTCCTTTTACCTTGAAAATTAAATTAAGGTTTTCTCAACACTGTTGTTTTCCTACAGAACCTGGAATATAATGACTGTATTTTGACAAAATGAACTTTAACAAATCAGCAGCTTTGTTGTTGAATCTTCATCCTTTGACAGTTTCAAACTGTCTTTTTACTTTACATTCCCTTTAGAATTCCCCTTAACATTTCCCTTAAGTTAAGGGAAACCAGACACTTAAAAAAACAGTAGTCACAAATTCAGCCGGTCCATGACAATATTGTCTGACAATAAACTGATCCGTTGACCCAAAAAAGTTTGGGTCAGCTGGTCAATGGGACGTAACATAAACGAGCGACCTCAGTCCTGTCATTAAAGTCGTCTCTTGCGGTACTTTGGCAGTTATTAATTCACACAACACAAAAAACAGCAATGAGTCAAATGACTAAAACCTTGACAGACACTTAAATAAGGAACGAAAAAGAAAAAATAAATAATGTAATGCATCACGCCCGCTGTCAAAATCTAAAATTCTAGCGCTTCCACTCAAAAAAGAGACGCGTTCAGGTTCCGCTACAAGCAATTATTTCTTCATAGAAACACCCTAGGGAGGTGTTGAGCTACTAGGAAGCGACACTATTCCCCATAGATCAGTGGGTATAAATCAATGGCATATCCCACTGAATGATGGAGAGGGTGATATTTGGGTAACATTCATCACTGTCCTTTGGAGCATCCCCACTGTGGCACCATCAGTCGGCAGCTATGATGAGGAAGGACAGTCAAGGTTAGTTGTGTATGTACGGATGGAACTTGAAAGCATGTTACCGTGCTGTACACATACACACATACAACAAAAGGAATGACTCAAAATAAATGTATTTAGATGTTAAAGGGATAGAGAGGAGAAACAGAGAATGTTAACTGCCATAGCAACTAGGAGTCATGCACATTACTGTGGCTGAGAGCACAGTGTTGCATAAGGCACATATGCTGAATGTCAGCTCCCGCCATGCAACCAGGGATCTCTCTCCAAGTCTTTTAAAAACTTGACAAATTTACTGGGACTCAGTGATTCATGCGGCCTCTGCACGGCTGTTCTCCATCTCTGTAGATCTCATAAATTCCCGGTCATACCACAAGTGAACTTGTCAGACAAGTCCCTGTGGTGGGCCACCACCTCTTTGACGCAGCGCCGGAGATTGCCCGACTGTATTTTCGAAGTCAAACACCGGCTCCAGAATGGAAGGATTTATGCATTTTAACCATAGATATGTTAAACACTAGGCAGACCACACGTTATTGTGAAAAGGACAAAAATAAACTCTGAACCGGGATGGTACGTTGGCTTCAGATGGACTGAAGCCCACCTTAACAATGTTCCGGGCTATTGGCCAGAACAGAATAACGTGCAATTGAATTCAGTCATTTGCTAATTAGAAATATCCTAAATATGATCAAACCTTTGCTTTATGAAAAATCAAAACTGATAGAATTACACTGACAAGCAATGAACATCAACAAAGATTTGAAACCCAGTTTATTTCGGGTATGAATTGGACTTTTGGGAAAACTTAAGAACCCACCATCATGTGGCCGTTTTGGGAACTGCAACACTTGGAACCTCCAGTTTTATTTTAAATTATAACATTTGGGGAACTGATTTTTTCCTTTCAAAGAGCAGTTATTTTAGTCATAACTGGTTGATATTCTTTTCTCATGCCATCACATATAATTATATTATAATTGCATAATAATTGTCAGTCCCAATACAGAGGGGGGTTACACAGGAATTTGTGAAACAAAAGAACAATAGCAGATTTTTTTTTAAATAAATAGGAGTTAAATACATTAAATATTCTTTTTTGAAGTCACAGTTTAAAAGCCGATTTACGTCTTACTCTATGTGGTTTCAGTACGTTCTAATGATAAAATGTAAAAACTGGAAAGGCGAAGAAGTGAGATGCTTATGTCGTTTCCACAACGCTAAAGTACAAATACCATAAAAACTATTTTAACATGAATGTCTGATAAGAAATAATGTAACATGTTTTACTATTCTTACCATTGACGGGGTGAATGGATGAATAAATGAAGCTTTATTTGTCATATGCAGCATTAACACACTCAACAATGCAATGAAATGCTTGTTATGGGAAAAGCCGAATTACTCGCCAAAAAAGGTCGGGAGGTACCCGTACGCACAATAGTAGAACCCTTGAAGAAAAATACAAAAAAAAGAAAAGAGAAAAAATAACAAAATAGAATAGATTACAAATTGAAGGGGCATGTAAAATTTACTACAAAAAAAAGGAATAAAATATATATAATATAGAGTACAAAGGTTAGCAAGCTTGCTGTGTTTGCAAGTCTTGGCTGCTCTCCAAGGTACCTCTGTTTAAAAATTCAAACCTGCAATGCCTGTGTTATTTCCTAGACTGAATTCTAATCTTTTAAAAAGAAGTCCTGGTCTGAGTTTTGACCATTCGGGTTCTCACTCATTTTTTGGGTCTTTTTGGTAACGCCATATCATCATCAAGTCTAATCAAGGTCATTCTTCACATCCACGTTCCTCTGCTTACAAGCTCCATCACCACTTTCTTGTTGCCAGTTCTCGGTGGTTTCTATACTCGTTACAGCATTTTTCAACTCTAGTCAAGGATATAGTTCTGACCCAGCGGGGTTCTAACTGAGCCTTTGCCCTCATCTGCTGTCAAACTTCTGCCTTCGACCAGATCATTGTAAGCCTTTCTTGTTGCCGGACTTTGGCGTCTTCATCAAAGCTTCTGTGAATGGCCCACGCTACTCAACCAACTCACTGTTAGTCTTCCATTTGATGGACTGTTCTTGTTCTCGGACAAGTTCCTACGAACATCTCCTTAACTTGACCAAGTTTCGACTGAGCCATTGTGTTCTACAAAGTCATCGTGAGTCTCCCCATAGATGGACTTTTCCAGTCCTCAACCAAGCTCCTGTCAACACCCCCCCCTGCGGTTACTCAGCCAAGTCATTGTTAGTCTTCCCGTTGGCAGACTGTACCTGCTATCGACCCTGCGCCTGTGAGCAACACTATTGCTTGACTTAGTTTCCATTCTTATCTGAGCTTTTGCCTTTAACCAAGTTGTCATGAGTTTTCCTGTTGCCGAACTTTTCCCACCCTCAACCAACACCCCCTTTACTCGATCAAACCTAATCATCAAGGGTCTTTCTATTGCCAAACTTTTCCCGTCCTTAACCTAGCTCCTGTGAATCCCTTTCTTGCTCGAACAAGCTTTGGTCCTTGACAAAGTCATCATGAGTCCAACATTTTTCTTCACTGGCATCTCCATTATCAATACTCTACTTTGCATATCGGCTGCTATTTCCTGTTTATACTCGATCTCTGTGGAGTTACAACTCAAATGAACTTCCCACTTCCTGTTTGCAGTACAAACTCTTCCAGTATTCAGTACAATTTACAATCCTCATCTCCACTGCCACCTCCAGGAGAGATAAAAATCCCAACCTGCGTCACAGCTTTATAGAAATCTCTGTTATCCACTCACCGAGCACTGGACTGTTTCTCAGTTGTCCATTTACTTACCGTTCTGACACTACAACAACTGCAGGAAAACTATCAGTTTATTTCAATAACCAAGGTAGTATGAGCTAGCATCTATACAAATTTGTATATTTTGCCAGCCAAAAGGGACATCTCATCTAGACTCTGATCTTAATTTGAAAGCTATTCATAGGACATATTTTAGCGAGTAAACATCATCTCATCTGATGCATACCGCTGTGTCTTTTCCAGTATTCTTCCAAGGACTCCAAAAACCATGTGTCTGGGCCAACAAATTCAATGGGTATTAAAGGAAAATGTCTTTCTACTTTAAAGGAATTGGCCCGAATGATCAATGCACACAGATTTTTGTGGGAACTTCTTATTTTGCAGCGTGTTCCAACACATCAACGCCAAAGGCGATCACATCAGCCATCAATCTGGAGTGAAATACAAAGTGTTTAAGACGAATATGCCTCATCCCGGAGCATAGCGTGGATGCTGTGTGACTAGGCTGCCTTTGAGACAAAGTGAGTAAATTGCATCAGCCCACTGTAGGGACCCTTAGGCGAATTCCCATCATGGAGACCTATCGGTGTGAAGTTAGGTGCAGAAGCTCTGGAGATCCCATCATTTGCTTTCCTGCCTGAGCAAAGCCCTCTAAAAAAGGAGCCTTTCCAGCAGAGACTTCTCAGGTCACTTCAGTGACATCTCAGCCATCATCCACCTTTTGAGAAGAAAAGAAATCACTCTGCGGTATATCCATCACCTAGGTGTAAATACACTCTTTGGCTTTCTCCCTTTGTTTCAGTACCTGCGCCTCTCGCTTTCTCCTGCTGTATCTTTCTCTGACCTGGCCTCTCACCAATCGAAGGTGAGATGGTGATGGATTGAGCCCGTGGACACAACCCGAGAGAACTTGGGCTGCTATCACAATGCTCCACAGCATGATTCATGGACGGCTCCCTCCTACAGTGGACAGAGAACAGATTAACGTGTCACATGCATCGAACACAGCAGAGCGCGAAGGCACGAACGCCGGCATCTGTTGCTACCTACTACACAGACACACCTCTAAAATATGGAGCTAAAATCAGAGTCATTACACACACACACAAATGCCTGCTCCTTTACAACATATTGCCAGCCCCCCTCCAATCCACCTCCAACGTATACACAACGGCTCATCAGGCAGCAAAATCAAAAGAGCGCTCTCCCCAGACTCAAGGAGCACTGCGGTTGTTATTGTACCAGAGCCTGTTAATGATCAGCATCTGTTCCTTACTTTGTTTGCGTTCGCAGAGCTGCCACAAAACAGGGCTTTTGAGCATTTCTTCTCCTTAAGGTTTATCCCACTAAAATACTGCTGACTGCTGTCAAAAAATGTGATTTGAAGAAGTGCTTCATTACACGTGTTTGTCCTTTTTTTATTTTATTTTTTGCCAACCCCATTCTCTTTTGTTTATGCAAATGCTTTGTTGTAGCTTAGACTTTTATGCTACGTTAACACCAGGCTCAGAAATGCACATAAAAATGATCACTGCCAATAAAAAGTCTTTGTAAATTGACATAAACGTAAACTTTGACCTTATATAGAGATGGACAGAGCCAGATCGGACGACGACCTTGTAGAAAATAGCTTACCATCAGCGAAATAAAGCCAGCTCTGTTGCAATATTTTTGCGCTAAAGGCACCACTGTATGGAGCCAGTCGACATTAATCGGTCCGAGTTGGTCTGAGTTAACTTTTCTAACGCAACAACTTTCGCCAATTATGAGTAAGCTTGACTGAAGTCCACACTACTTCCACTGAATTTGTCAATCAAACGTTATTCTGACAAATAGACTGAGTAACAACAGTAAAAAAAAATCTTCATAAGTCTATGGAATGTTGGCTTCTTGGAGCCAGCAGGTACTTCCTGTTTGGAATGCGAAGGGGGAGGGGTCACTCAGTCCAGTTCCGTTTTACGGTCACTTGTTCTGGACTGCCGCAATCAAAACTCTTGAATTCGCACATCACTATGCGAGTTTTTAAGTCTGTTTTATGGGCTCTATGTACAAAACGGGCAGCCATTGAATGCGTGTTACAAGTTAAACTTTGACCAATCAGGGACTCAGATTTGATAGGATTGTATGGATAAGGACCTTTTCAAAACACTAAACGTGCTAAACATTTGAAAGGTTATCATGAGGAGGGAGAAATTAATAATTGCCATTTGTGCCTTGCCAGAGTTATTTTACATCAAGTTAGTTGTTTATTGGAATACAACTGTGAAATAAAAAGCCTGAAGCAAGATTTGAGATATTTGCATCACTTGGACATTTAGCACCAAGCCTCTTCTAACTATAGGTACATGCGCTGGTATTGGGCAGCAACAGTCCAGTGTGAACACTGTATCCTATAAGCAGGTTCCAGAGTGAGCGTTTAACTTGTCCTTAAGCGTGCATCACACGCCCAGTGTATACGTAGCCTTACAGTTTTTTACTGCTCAAAAAATAGGGCCTACAATTTCCATCCCATTAATAAGATGTTGACTAAACATTTTCATGTTTGTCTTTTAAATCCCCTCACTGCTTTTTTTCTATCTAATGTTTGACAAAAATGAAAGTCAAATCAGGAAAAGAGGATTTTCCTTTCAGGAAATCAAGAAGTGACTCAAGATGGCTACAGTGTTGGCGGGAGACAGCTGTTTCTCATCAATGGAAGCAAATGTTTCCGCTACTATCTGTTTTTTTTTGTTTTTGTCTCTTTGAATAGCTTGTTAGATTTTAGATCTTGGGTTATCTAAAATGTTTTTAGCAAACCACTAGCCTTATTCTTTTGTACTCAAAAATGTTTGTGCAAACGTCCGTAATCGCAGTTTGATTCTGTTTTAAGCATTACCCTTGGACAAATTTAAGTGTACTATAAGTATACTTAGTCTATAATAAAAGTGAGGGGTATACTTGAAGTGTATTTTTTATATACTAGCAATTATAAACCTTAAATGTTCCAATTTCACTTGAAGAAGCGTTAAGTTAGTAAACTTCCTACACTACACGTACACAATCCATAGTTGGCTCAAGTAAACTTGATCAAATACGCTTCAAGTGTGCTCCTTTTGCTAAGGGTTGTAATGACGGAATAAATCAAGTAAGGCAGATTTAGATCGATTAAGACACATATCTTGTGTTTATTTTAGAAACTTTTCGTTTCACTTTTTCAAGTTCATTTGCTTATGGTTGTGTTGCGTCCATTTCCAAATAAGTCGAGCTTTATATTCTAAATGTATCGGGTTTATCTTTTCTTCACCTTCCTATGGGGATCTTATCTGGCTTTATTGTCATTCAAAACCAAAGTGGAGTAAGTGTTGATTCATATCTCTCCCTCATGGCCACACATTTATTGTCAGAAAAGGGCTTTTTTTCAATGCCAGAAACTAGCGGTGGCGGCAAAATACGATCTGAAAAGTATATTGCCCGTGTTACGGTTTGATTGAATTCCTGTTGTGTTGGTCTTAGACACCTGTGGCCCTTTGGGCTGCTCACTTTGTTTCACTTTGCTTCCTGACCAAAATAAAACAACAGAGGGGGGGCATTTTAAATTGATTTGCACTGACAAATTTATGATTCATATCTGCCACCTGTGGCTCAGTGGGTGTCACAAAACACCAGTAAGAATAAATGCTTTAGGATTGTTTTCAGTTTTGCTTGTTCCCTTTGTGCTTGTATGTTTTTGCTTCATGTATCAATTACTATAAAATTTTTTTCGAAAAACATCAAACTTTCCATTTGGAGTTTTCCTGTGTTGAGCTCTCGCCTTGTTTTTGTTGCAGAATATGGACCCTGTTCACGACATGCTCCTGGATGTCATCACTTGGGTTGGCATCCTCCTGTCCCTGGTGTGTCTCCTCATCAGCCTCTTCACCTTCTGCTTCTTCCGTGGCCTCCAGAGTGATCGCAACACCATCCATAAGAACCTGTGCATCAGTCTCTTCATTGCTGAGTCGCTGTTTCTGGTGGGGATCAATCGGGGAGACCAGCCGGTAAGATTTTGTCTTTGTGGGTAGAAGCTGATGAACACCATCACCAAGGAAAAATCTTTAAAATAAATATATAATCTTGTTCTATAGCATTCCAACACTAGGGTGTCAATGCTAATCCCAAAACCGTTAGCCTTTTTTTTAACCTTTACTTGCAAATGCATGAACAAACAGGCTATCGTCATCAACAATGACTAAACTGTTTGCCTTAGCTTTGTGCAAAATCTTATGTGAATTAAAATAATAATAATAATAATAATAATTACAGCATTTTACGCAAAGCCCTACCCTTAGTGACTAACCGACTATGTTTTTTTTTTTTTATTTACTCCAGCTCCCCTTTATATTTTACAACTTGCAGCCCTAAAACTTTTAGCAGTTAGCACAAAACATGCTAATCTTTAAAGTGCAAAAGGGCCAAAAGCAACTTAGGTAAAACAAAAGCAACAGTGGTTCTTATAACATTTATGAGCTGGGTTTTTACTTAACCAGTAATTGCTATTTGTTTCGGGAAATTAAAAATGTAAAAAGAAAATATACTGTTTTTAAGCTAACATGTTTGTGTTAGCTTTTGACTTTAGCATCACTTAACAGGGTTTCAACCTGTTTACACATTTTTAACCAATTTTTTTGTTTATAACTAAACACAACAAGGTCTTACATGTATTATTCTGTCAAAACAACATATAAAATGTTGGTTTTCTTAAAGGCAAACATCTCTGTAAAAGATATTTTGAATATTTTAAATTCAAAACTTTTAATTATTTTCAGCCTAAGAACTTAGCGTACTTTCTGCAGTAGATTATAAGGTGTACTATTAATAAATGGTTTATTTTTAACATTTTGTCATAAATAAGACACACGGAACAAAATGATGCATTCAGTGAAACAAGTCAGACAGATTTTGACAACAGCGATCACTGTAATGCTAAATGTTAGCCGCGTTAGCAAAAGTAGCATATTCACAATACTTGTAACTCCCAACCTTTTTTGCAACGTAGAAAAAAAAAAGGTTCATACCAGTCAAACAAAAGTTAGTGACTGTGGTAACTCCCAAACTTGTTAGTCACACATAAAAGAAAAAACACAGTCCGAAACGGCTGTACGCTAACCCACGTTAGCCATGTCAGAGTATTTACAGTACCCGTAACTCCCAATCTTGTTTGGGACATGTAAAATACATGCTGATGATACCATTAAAACAAACGTTAATGTGAGGCCAACTTACAACCTTATTCGTGCCACATAAATAAGCATAGTCCAACGCAGCTATACGTTGTGTATGCAGAGTTAGCATGATCACAATACTTGTTACTCCTAACCTTTTTCGCAACATTTTTTTAGTTGCAAATGTTACAGTGACTATGCTCACTCCCAAACGTGTTAGTAACACATTAAAAAAAACAGTCGGAAACTGCTACACGTTAGCCACGTTAGCATACTTACAGTTTCATGAAACCAAACATTTTGGCAGCTTCTACATCAGTAAGCACAGCCAGAATTTATCCATATTTATTCAGATTATAGGATGCACTGTTATTTTTGAAAATAAATAAATAAACAAAACAACAACAGGGCTTTTAAGTGTGTCTTATAAGGCGGAAAATACGATAAATTGTCTTACTGGAAAAGACGTGTTTTAAATATTGGTTGGTGATTTTTTTTTAAGACTGTCTGGCGTTTTCACCTCGCATCCTGAAATGTTTTGGGAAACCCTGCGAACTTTGGTGTCCCACTGTGCTGTGAGTGGAGCCTCCCACTGTGTTAGTACTCTTTAGGTTGCGTTTGGTTCAGCGATAAAGTAAACAGAAAGAAAAGCAGCCATAGGTTTTCCTTTAACAAATTCCTCATCCAGTGGTTACACTGGAGCAAACACCTCCTCGGATGTTTGCCCAAACTCACACAGCAACATCTGCCAACCCTCCGTTACATTGTTATACTCAGATCACAAGTATATTGAACATACTCACCCACGCGGATTCAGACTTTCACCCTGCGACCAACTTCTGTTGCCATTTTTCAATTTCCAACCACTTCAGACTAATCTGGATTAAGCTGTTTGTGCATATACCAAACCCCTTTTTCTTGGATAATAACTTCAGTTTTGAGGCAATTTCAATCCCTGAGCTCAGCTGTGGCAGCAGATGGAGGCATTCTGGCACAACAGAGCCATCTTCAACTGCATAAGCTACACTCTACAGCAGATAAATGTGTAGTCATTACACATATACAGGCCAGAGGAGGGCTTTTATCCACCTGCAGCTTCTGGCAGACCTGCCATTTTTGATGAGGCCCACTATCCAATTAGCTTTGCATTACAGAGCCAGACAGTGGATTTCACATGGCAGCTAATAGCCTTTGTGCTATTTTTTTTCTTCCTATATTCACATCAATATCCTATTATCCTACAAATAGAGAATCACAGCTGGTGGCATAGGATGAACCCATCATATGCTCAGCCTCATTTTTCTTTTTTAAATGTCCTCCTTAATTTTCACGTCCTTAAGAAATAAAACTACTTTTGTGGTACGTTCAAAGAAGGGCTTTGATCTTTCACCATTTTAGGACCATCCTCCACCAGTGCTTTTATACATTCATTTTGATCAGCTTTTAGAGAATAATTATACAATATTTTCAATTGAAAATATATCTTGTGTTTTCTTGTATTGTGTTTTCCTTGTTAAACCATATTTTGGTAAGCAACGTTTGCACATATTGCATACTTGGATATACTTGAAGAAAGTGAGAAAAGTTGTGGTCCTTATGTGAAATTCTTACATAATGTATCACAAATGAACCACGTTAAAACCACAAAAGAAGTACGAATAAACTGTACAAAGAACACGTTAATCAACGTAGAGCATGAACCATGAACCGCTGTTTATAAGTAAGTCATTTTTGTGTCAAATGTGTCATTTAAACGTGATATGTGCGGCGTGTGTGTAATATAAAAGCTATACATCGGTGGTACATGTTTGAAAAGCTTTTTAAGCACACATGGAATGGTTGTGGAAAGCCAAAAACTTGTGTCTCATAAAAATCATGCACAACTGCGTAACATTTACGTAATTATTGTGTATAGACTGCGTCATTCTCAAACAACCAACAATGTTGAACTGCTAAAACCAAATTCACATAAAGACACATTCAACAGACACCTGCGCACATTGACAAATGCAAGAAACAATTAGGAATTATGCATTCTACGTATGTATAATGAAAGACTGATATATCATAAGCAATGCAATGCCAATTGTTTGAGACATAGATACAGGGGTTGGAAATATTTTGAGTCACTTGGATGACTCATCTCGTTGGGAACATGTCCTTTTACCTTTAACAAGTAAATTCTCTAAACATGTAGACGAAACTAAAATGTATCTGCTTTTCATTCCCGTTGTGCATCCCATTTTCTTTAAATCCATTCCCAGATCGCCTGTGCCGTCTTCGCCGCCCTGCTCCACTTCTTCTTCCTGGCAGCATTCACGTGGATGTTCCTTGAGGGGGTGCAGCTCTACATCATGCTGGTGGAGGTGTTTGAGAGCGAGCACTCACGCCGGCGGTACTTCTACATGGTGGGCTATGGAGTTCCGGCTCTCATCGTGGCCGTTTCAGCCGCAGTGGACTACCGCAGCTACGGCACAGATCAAGTGTGAGTACGTGAGGAGCTGCCTCCTCTTTTTACAACAAATGCACAGGAGAATTTCTTTGGTATTTACACAAATTCTTTACTGTAAATAGTGAAAACCTATAAGAATAGAGCAATTTCTATAGAAAAAGCATTTTGTCTTTGGATACTTTTGGCTATGCATATTATAATACGTGCAATTTTTGCTTCCTAAGTTAACATAAAGACATTTTTCTTTTTGTCTTTGACATGTTTTTGACATTTTTTGGGGGGAAATTCAGGGTATTTATCTTAAGCCTTATGCTAGGCATTTGAAAGTCGTGTCACACAGCCACTACGAACATTTTACGCATTTTCTAAGTAGGAAACTATGTGTATCATACATGATACACATAGTTAGTATGTTTTGAGCTGTTCAAAATTTTGTGGTTGATTGAGAATTACGCAGTATAGAAATGCGTATCTTAAGTAGTTTATACGCAACTATTACATAAATCACACGTAATTGTATGTGATTTTTGCGACATGCATACACACATTTGTGGCTTTCCACGACCATTTCCACGTATTTCTAGCAGACTTTTCACACATGTACCAGCGATGTATGACTTTTAAATCGTGATACGGCGTCCAAATTACACAATTGACGCACAAATTCTGGTAAAGATTTTAACGTCGTTCATTCGTGATATTTTTGAGAAAAACTGTAGGTAAAGATCACAACTTACACGTACTACCAATTTTTGTCCATGCAGTACAGTAAACCCTTGTTTTTTGTGGGGGTTATGTTCCAGAAAGAACCCGTGATAAGCAAAATCCGTGAAGTAGAAACCTTTTTTTTTTTAACAAGTATTATACAATTAAATCCTTTATTATACATTGAAAAGAAAGAACAAACCGTTTTACAGGCTCAAGCATTTGTTTCACAAATAAAAGTACTTTAGAAAAGGTTTTTCAACAAATATCTTCTGTACTGTGCTGTCTAATAATAATTTTAATCATCAAGGTGAACAGAAGGCTTCAAATCGCGGAGATTAGCCCCGCCCACCGCGACCGAGAGTAATTGGATTAAACGGGAGAAAATTTAAAATGATTTTTAAAAAAATACAAAGTGCGGTCAGACAAATAGTGACTCAGGTGTATTTCACTGCTCTTGAGCCGCTGCATCCTGACTCCGCTCTGCTGGGTTTTCTCCCTTTGAAGCCCGCGGTGCAGCTGTGTTTGTTCGGGAGAAGAACACAGTGATTGACAGTTGTTGTCGCTCTTTTTTCAATGGGTTTTAGAGAAACTCGAAATTGCAAGATGATTTGCACGTACGTGTTGTAAATTTGGCAAGCTGTTTTACCTACGTGTACATATTAAACTGCAACGTTATTGACGCACAGGTAGAGAAGTGGAGTGACTTATTAGCCAATCAGAATGCAGAACACAATGCACGATGCAAATCTGTGAAGTAGCAAAACCGTGAAAAGTAAACCGTGTTAAAGCGAGGGATCACTGTATACGTAAAATGCAGGTAGTGGCTGTGTGACATGGCATTGATGCGCATTTAAGGGTTCTGTAACGCACTTTTGTGAAATGGTGTTGACTCTCACTACCAGACACGGTAGGAAGAGGTTTGGTGCAAAATGTCGCGAATCTTGCTCCAGGCGTTTTTATTTCACCGCTCTATTCCGAAATATGAAAGTGTCATAGAATTTCGTCCGGGCACAAACCATAATTATTAATTTCTCCTCCACGATTAATATTCAAAGGGTTGGCAGTTTTGTGACTTAAAAAGGACGCTATACAAACTACACAACCAAATTCAAGACCCCGATTGGTCAAAGTTGAACTGGTTTGACTTCAACACACGTTCAATAGACAGGTGTTTTGTACGTACAGCCCATCTTAAAATACGTGTGAACGAAATCTGAACACGAAAGCCCGAAATCCATTTATGTGCACAAATACGTGGCATAAGAAAAACTTTTAAAATATAATTGCTTAACTTAATTATCCCCAAGTTGTTGCTTCGGTAAGTATTACTTACCATCAGCTCTAATGATGCACCACAATTACTTCATGCATACACTTCCACACCGCTGGACTGACAATGTTTAGACAGCAGAGAAATGAGTCGATAGCGTTGCTGGATTAATGTCTGGCCATTATCATTAATGTCCTCAGCATATTAAATGACTCAAATGACTTAATGGAAAGAGAGAATTTTGGAGAGTGGAGATGAGGAGGACGAACAAAGAGACGCAAAAAAAGGAGACAAACACAAAGAAGGTTTATTTTTGAAGATACCCGCCACATCCTTTCACAGCCCTTTCTTTCTTCTTCTTTCTGAAATACTCTGCAGTCCATAAAAGCAGCACGATGCCAAGCAGAGGATCACTCTCCACTGCTCTGTGTTAATCTCCAGCCCATCTGAAAATAATGAAGACCAGCATCAGCAGTTTGCTGCCGAGATGTTTATCATGCATGCAACACACACACATAGGGCGCCTTTGACAGTGCATTTGTAGGTTGGCAGTGCAATAGTTCTTGGTGATGGATGAGGTGATAGCTGCCACTGCCTGAGCCTTGGCATCATGTGAATAATTAAAGCCTGCCACCAGTGGAACAATTATACTCTGCCATTGAAGGATGAGGGAAGGGAGAAGGCGTGACACATGGTGAATAGCAAAAGGTTGTGTTGGTTTGAGTGCGACTTATAGTCCCGCTGCTAATTGATTCTCGGCATTATGATCACGAGTGGGGCAACTTGAGAGGGTGAGACCCAACAGCTTGCATGTAAAATGAAAGTGACAACAATAGATGAAGTGAGTCAAAACACGATGGTCCGGCTGGCCTTGGAAGCTTTGTCATGTGACAGATCAAAGGGGAAACTGCGACCTGATCGGTCTGAACGTGTCCTTCATACTTGCACCTGAGTTGTCAGCAAAACAAAGACAAAACCCATGTGTCTTCTCCAGTTTTAAAGTAACATATCTGATTAGCTTAAACGTTAGGTGGAATCTTGTGTTGTAGCCAACAATTCACAATAGATGTATTAAAAAAATCATTTTCCTGGTTTGCCCTTTTATTGTAAAAAATCACTTACAAAAGGTGGGGTCAAATGATTTCTTTTCCCCAATAGAACTCCTTTAACCCTTGTGCGATCGTAGGCACTTTAACATTAGGAGTTGGGTCATCTAGACCCACTAGACAGTGCGCTGAACCTTTTTTTTTCAATGATTAGTGATCTTCACTGGTGTCCATGGATTACATGAAATCCTCTCCACCTTTATCCATCTTTTGTAGGGATAACAAGTCAATGTAAGGGTGTGGTCATTTTGACCCCACAAAATAGCACAAGGGTTAAAGGTCTTGGGCTCTTTGTTCATCTCTATTTTGAGAGGATATGATGTTACAGGACTGTAGAAAAGAAAATGAAGGACACACAAGCCTGGGAGGTTTTAGAAAACAATAAAGATGCTCTAGAGGTGATGACGCTTGCTGATAAAATACCACACCCCCATTTGTGTAATTCAGTGAACAAGTAGTGGATAAAAAGTTGAGCTGTATAACAGTTCACATCTATAAGTAGGCGATAAATGTAAAACTAACCACAAAAACAAACCAAAACAAGTTCCTAAAATAGTCTGTTGGTAGGTTTTCCCTTTGAAGTGTATAGAGGTTAGCTCACTTAGCGGCTAGATGGCTGTGTGATGAACTGGCACATGGGAAGTCAAGATTCCCAGATCCCAAGATAACTTTCATCCAGTGTCAATTCTCCTACTACTGGCAAAATATGAAGCCACAAGGGGGCACAAGTCTGGGTCTCCTTGTGCCGGTCTCCAATCCAGATAAAGTACAGGGTTGTGCCTGGAGGGACAAAATCTCTGCCAAACCACCTGTGTGAATCAGTGAAATGCCGAAGAGATATGCCGAAAGCTGAATAACAAGAGATAAAGTTGCAACCACCCCCCACCCCCTTGTGGTCACTTGAGGAACTGCATCAGGCTCAACTAGTTTTCAATCAGGCTTTAATCAGACATTTGTAAGGTTGTACTTTGTTGTCAAACAGAAAATATACAACTACATTAATGAAAAAAAAACAAAAAAACTTTTGTCAGACATTCAAATTGTATAAGAGTTTAATTACAGCTTGTGCAATTAGTTGCAATATAGATTTTGATCTTTTGCCGAACTGTTCATTGTTTATTACTGCTGTCCAGTAATAAAAGTAAACATTTTACAGAGTTTCTTCTGGTTTCTACACATAAGAGCTCAGGTGTAACGCTAAGTCATAACTGTTCTTATGGTGGATATGGGCTATCTGCAGGCAAAAACCTGTATAAGGTACATTGTTGGCCCACATGAATTATCAAGATTGTAAACTCTTTTTTTATACAGGTATATGTGGCCAACAGGTCATAGGTAACACTAATACAACATGCAAAGGACTCATACCACGAAATCCTACAAATGGTGCACAGAGCCCGTTAGTGCCGTCCATGTGATGAGGTGCTTACATGCCGCCTGTCAGAAAGTAGAAGTTAGACAATTAGACCAGTTTGTGTGAGCGTCCTATGGTACTCGCAACTTATTAATGCCTTGGGGGTTGCCTAAAGTTACCGTACATGATCTGTACATCATAAGTAAAACTTACGTTAACCTTACAAATACATTGCGATACACTTATCACACGCATGACAATCGTACTTTCTATATTTATGACGTCCCTTAGGGTGGCCGTACGAGCCTTAATGGAACTGTTAGACAACCTTAAGATGCGGCCGCCTCTCTCTACAATCTTCCAGGGGCCCGGACAACCCAACTGATTCAGGTCAACCCCCGAATTTGCCAATTTTATGCAAAACCTAAAACTTTCAATCACAGTTTTTGCCCAAATATCTTAAACTGCCCTACTTACCCATTTGAATATGACTCAGTCAGAAAACGCTGTCTGTTGTTGGAGATTTAAAAAAAAAAAAAAGCTTCTGTGGCTAAGATGACCGTCTGTGTCTGCTCAGTTTGTTGACTCGAACGCCAAAATGCTGAGCACGGGCTGTTTGCAGGAGCGTGACTTGTGTTGAGGCGGGCCCACGTTTGCAGTTTTTAATGCTTGGTTTTATGTTTGAGAAAAGTTGCTTACCAGAAGGTAAGATAAAAAAAGAAAAAAAAGAAAAAAGGCACACGCCGTCAAGACCCGACTGGAACGGAGACGAGGGAGCCGGGATAAAGCCGAGAGAAAATGACAGCTCCTGCCGCTTACCGAGTCTTTAAATCACTCTATGATCTAAAGACAGAGACGGCAAACGCGAACAATAGAACCCTGAGCATAATTTATGACAGCAACGATCGGAGCGCGTGCTTTGATGAACTGCCACAGATCCGTGCATGTTTTTCAGTTTTCTCTTTTTTATTTTGGGTGAGTTCTCACTGCTTTATGTGTCCATAAGTTTTTTTTTGTCTTCTTTTCCTTCTTGTGTTTTCTCATCTATTGATGCCAAGCCATAAAAGACATATCAAGTCCCAATAATAGCAAAGGAGCTTTTTTTCCCCTATTTTCTATGTCACTTTCTATACAGTGTTTTATCTCATTTCAAAGTACTCTCTGAGTTGTTTGGAGGACAGAAGAAAACAGAAGCAGAAAGTGGCAGCCGAGTTCTTTCAATGAATTAAGGATCTATTGATGTAAACAATGGCAATCATCGTGGCGACACAATAAGATTTCCAATTGTACTTCTATTGTGCTAAAACCTGTTTTGACGAACAACAGGCGTTGGATATCTGCTGTCCCTTTTGCCTCAAAGGGCTTCTGAATTCCAGCGTAATTCTCCACCGCTTCCATTTTCTGTCAACGGGAATGACACGGCGGCAGCGAGGAACTGTAATTTTCCAGCAGCCAAAAATGGAGGCGTCTAGCGGAGATTAAAAGATTAATAATTCAACCACCAGGTCATGAATCACAGTTTTTTTTCTTCTTTTTTTTATGTCATTTCAAATTGAGCAGCGTCACCTTTGAGTGCCCCCGTTTCCTCTGCTCCATATTCGGTTTTCCTTCTGTTCTTTCGGTATTGTTTTGATATGAAGTGGGAAGGTCGGGAGGTCACCTGATTTCATTATTGGCCTGACTGTGGCGGCACCCTTTAGAGCGATCATGGGTAAGGGTGTGGGAAAGTATGTCCGAGTCCATCGGGGTCAAGGTTAATTAGACTACTTTGAAGTGATCCAGTTTGGATTCAATTGAGAACTAATTGAATAAATCGTAAATTATCATCCGCAACACCAGAGCGCTAGCTCCATGGTTGATGTTCTTTGAACTACTGTAACTCTTTGACCGTTCACACGATTCACATGATTCCAGTGAAATCTGAAAGTAAAGAAAATCAGCTTTAAGCCGATATGAAACACTATAGAGTAGTGTAGTCATCACAATCCAGTCATCTCAAATTAGCTAATTCTGTCGCAGAGAAAAATGGGTTTGTGCCAAAATGGCGACGTAAAGCTGCTTTTCCGCTACTGTCCACGTTTTTCCCCAACAGAATCTGTTGGAATTATGTTGTTTACATAAACAGAGATGGTACCTCAACGACTGTGTGCTTTTAAGACGTTGCAGGCGATGTCTCCAGTGTTAAAAGTTCCCATGTTGACATTTTTTTCGACAAATGTAACTATCTAACCATTTAAGGAATTACCCTAATCCTAGCAACACTTTGCAGTAGTAAAGTGTTTTCGCATTCAGCGTAAATAAGCTAGTTCTGATGCGGTGAGAAAACAATGCCAAGCTGTTTTTTTCTGGATCACCCTTGAAAAGCTACAGTGGTTCAAAGAGCTAATAAGCCACACTTTACAATTGTGTAGTTTTTCCGCGATCAACGTAAATATGCTAGTTTTGAAGTGGAGAAAAAAATTGCTACGTGGCGATAGAATAACACCAAGCTGCTTCTTCCGGATTAGAATTAGCAGAAATTATTTTAACAGCATAAAATGTCGGGAGCTCAAATAGTTATTTACAGTAGGTGTAATATAACTCCTCAGTAGTATATATATATATATATATATATATATATATATATATATATATTGTTGCTTTATTTAATTCTTTTATTTCTACAAGAAAATATATATTAAAACTATACGAGATATCATACAGGAGAAATCAAAGGCAGTTCATTCAACAAAACAGCAAGTGGTACATTTACAACTCGGTACATAATATTCCTCAAAGTAGCTGGCAGTATATTAAACATCAAAAACATAGTTGATGCAAATAAAGTAAGTCTAGCAACTGAAGCAGGAAAAGGCAGCTTTGCGACGATAAGTCACGCTTTACACAAATAACGTACATCCGCGGATACTGATGCAGAGAAAAGCTGCTTTGTGCAACATTTTACGTTAGTCAAGTATATTGGCACAAAGTTAATGTGGAAAGCTACTTATCTCCACATCAGAATGCAAATTTACATTTATGTTGCAAATAGTTAGTAATAGTTAAATAGTTAGTTAAATCCGTTAGTTCGTTAGTAGTAATAGTTAAATCCTTTGGTTCAAAGAATGTGTGTTATTAAAGGCACCCAGCTACTATGTACATTTTCTGCATATTGCACAGAGGAAAACTGGTAAGAAGTAAATATGCGTGAAAAAATGAGAAAAGTCGTGAACCCTGTTAAAACCAAGAAAGAAGTACGAACAAACTACTTAAAAAACATCTAAACCAATGTAAAACAGGAACCGTGCGTGTTTGTTGATTTGTGCGGCAATTACGTAATTTGAAAGTGATATGTGCACCGTGTACGCGATATGAAGGTTACACATCGGTGGTATATGCGTGAAAAGTCGGATCGGTCGTGGAAAACCACAAATTTGCGTAAATGCAATTGCTTAAAATTTACGCAACAGTAGCATAAAAACTAAACTGCGCAATTATCAAATATTTTTAACAACTTAAAACCAAATTCATGTAAAGATGAAACCCTTGACGGACATCTGCGCACATCGACGAATGATGAACGCAAGAAACACGTACGAATTGCGTCTTAGAGATTTCATATGTGGAAAACATTTCATGTGTGGAAAATGTACGTAGCGGCTGTTTAAATGGTAAAAGACGAAGCAGCATATTACATGTCACTGTCTACCATTTCTTTCAGTTTGTGGATGTTTTTTTTGTGTTATTTTTTTTTTTTTCTGATTGAATGTCGGTGAATGTCAGTACTGGATGCCACTGTGAAACTTCACCCTGATGGCTGCCAGTGACGCAGCGGAACACGCCCTCCTCCCTTTAAATTCACCCCAACGGTCGTAACTCTTGAAGCCACTTCAGGCCGCCGTGTTTTGAAAAGCGCCTATTCCTCTGCGTCACTCCAGCCTCCCGCTTGATGAATGCTGTCTGAGCGGGAGTGTGAAGCTGCCCCCCGAAATCTGTCTCAACTAACATTTACCACCCTTCACCTCTGTCGCTCTCTCATGCAGTTGCTGGCTCCGCCTGGACACCTACTTCATCTGGAGTTTCATAGGACCAGCAACCTTGATAATTATGGTAAGCGTGCACCACCACCACCACCTTGCCCCCACCCACTCCCCCGCTCATTAACCCTACTTAGCCTGCGGGTCGGCGCTTAAATGGTCCACGGAGATCCTTTTTTCCGAGCTCCTTTCTCCCTCTTTTCTCTGCCCTGGTGAGCATATACGCCTCCGCAGGGCACAGATCCGTCCAGGAAAACGAATGAGGGGTGCAGAGAACATATCACAGTTTGTCACCCCCGCCGCAGTCGCCGGCTGAGACCATTTTCAAGAGGGGGTAGGGGTGGGGGAAGAGCAGAAAGAGTGAACTCTGCTCAGTATGCAGTGTTGGAGCAACCTGCGCCGCGATTATGATTGATTTTGTTCCAACTCGTACCCCACAACCCCCCCCCCCCCACACACACACACACACACACACACATCTCCTCCTTGTGGCCGCACAATCAGCTGCGGGTGGAAATAACCGATTCATTATGCGAGAGGGATGCGCGCACACGGAGAATCCTAGCATCACTTCCAATAACCTGTGCTGATCCACCTGTGCTTAATCTGTATATATATATATATATATATATATATATATATATATATTTTTTTTTTTTTTATTTCTCAAATTAGCAAAGAGTCACCTGGATTCAGCAGCAAGGTACCACACTTTAGACTAATTGGTGCAATTTTTGAAGAGTCGCTCTGGATGTACTTCCATGCTGTGACTAGAATGAGCTCATTTTCTATTTTTGTGATCACTGGCATACAGAGAAAAAGAAAAATTAATGAGACAAACCAGAGTGGGTCTCAATGTATTTTTTTTTAAATCAACTAAAACCTTTTTTTTCTGGCCTAATTATAAATAAAAAGTTTGGGAAAGTCTCATTGAGTTAACATTTTTATATTCCTACCTAATTTTTTTTTTGGGTGGCTCTATTTCTTTTTGAACATTAACAGCATTCAGACTTAAAGGTTAACTGAAGGCATCTTTTTGTCATGTTTTTTGATGAACAATTAATTCTGATTGGCTGCAGGAAGTCCAATAAAAAAGTAACCATGGACACCAAAGAAGAAGTTCCCATTCACCATTTGGTAGCAACACAAACTTGAAACCTACATTTATAAATAAATGTATTATTGAATAATGAAAGAAAAGGTTTGTTCATCAGAGTTAATGGTGGAAATTTCTTGTAATAAAAGCGCTCAAGGATGAGGATTTTGTTACTTTGAAACAAACTTTTGCTTCGTCATTTGGACAAAAACATGCGGTAAAATGGGAAATTTCCCTCTTGAAACGATCCTTTATATCATTTAACATGACATTTAGGCTGTGTCGGAATTTTTCCTATTGTCCCTAACTGTGACAATAGGAACTATTGTTGTGTGCTTTTGTTTCCAGTCGGACGTTGCAATCAGTATGAATGAGAGCACGCACCTGAGCGGTGTAGGTACCATAACCATTCGGCCTGCAATAACCGTTCGGGGTCCTTTCGACTGAGGATAACGTCATACTACGGTAGCCCCACTTGGACAAACTATGTAGCGTAGAGATCTGCTCAGGCTCTACATATTTTCATTTCACGTTTCCTTTGGTAACATAAAGTTCTTTTCCCTCATAAGTTGTGTCTGACATTATCTATTGTAATGTTTATAGAGAGATTTTGCCAAAACCCACTTTGTAAAAAGATCCGTGGCTGTTAGAATGAACCTGCTGCTCCACGCAAGTGAACTGTGTCTCTGAGCAGAGCAGCTGGAGTCTCGTAGACAGGGAAGGTGCTTTGTTATAGTGTACGGTATGGAAAAGGGTTCGGAACGCAGTCCGTTCTGCTGCAATGCACTTAATAATCATAACAATAATAAAAGGACGTTTAGAAGATAATGTCCCTCTATGTCGGAGCTCTGTTTGTTTACAACGGACCGCATAATCTTCTTCTATGGTACTATAGTAATTTGTCCAGACCAATCACTATCTGACACGTCATCGGACCAACGGACAGCCAATCACATAATGTGACGT
Source organism: Oryzias sinensis (assembly GCA_037389245.1). Taxonomy (NCBI): domain Eukaryota; kingdom Metazoa; phylum Chordata; class Actinopteri; order Beloniformes; family Adrianichthyidae; genus Oryzias; species Oryzias sinensis. The sequence goes on along the minus strand of CM074505.1, from coordinate 6,622,669 downwards.
TAGCACTAGTCGAAGGACGAACGGTTGTAGCAGGCCGAATGCTTACGGTACCAACAAGCTGCACTGTAAGAGTTTAACCTGCCTGAGTTAATTGAAAGTACTGCCCTGTTGGGTAGAGGTAAATATTCTATGTTACGTTTCCTGAATGAAAACCAGAATATAACATGGTGGCAGCGGCGGAGAACTTTGTTTGAAAACCAGCTACGGAGTTTTGCAAGGCGCCTGGAGTCGTGGGAAAATCTGAGGCCTGCATTGATTACGTGAAGCCATGGAAGGTCTGAAACTTCCCCAGCCGTTCTGTTTTGAGTCCGGTAACCTTTCAGGGATTTGGAAGACCTGGAAAGATGAATTCATTCTTTATGTGGCCTGAACTGTTCCCGCCGAGGATGAAAAAACGAAAGTTAAACTCTTTCGCTATCTGATTGGAGAAAGTGGCAGAGAGCTTCTAGAACAGTTGATGGGTGAATCGGCGCAGGATGCATGCAAGATTGCCCGCATAATTGAGAGGTTTGATGATCACTGTAGCCCAGGAACTAATGAACGCTACAAGTTTTTTCTCGAGGAACCAAGGTGGGGGTGAGTCAGTATCCCAAGAAAACTTTTAGGGGGATCTCTGATCAGACATCGCATTGTGTGTGGAATTAACAATGCGCAAATGAGAGAAAGACTGCAGCGTGAGAAAAATATGACTCTGGACACGTGTGTGCAGCTGTGCAGAGCCGCTGAACTGTCGCGAAAGAACAGCAAAGCAATTTCTGGACTAATGATGGAGGAGGTGCAAGTGCAAAGAGCAGCAGGATATCAGAGACAGAACCGTGTCACAGACTGCAAGTTTTGTGGAAAAATACCCAACAATAGTTCTTTTTGTCACACTAACTACTAAAAACCTACATAGTGCGTGACTATCTAGCGCCCTGAGTGTTAAAAGCAATTCTGACCCATGCTCACTACTTTTTCTTTTTTAAACTGCGAATATGACATCATCATTTTTACTAAGATAAAATCTAATTGAAATGAGCGTTTGGCAACGATTATTTATGAATCCACTGTGTTCTGAAGATAAAAATGTTGATGGTTTATTAAAAAAATACATTTAAGTATATTTTTTTGGGCAAACATTGTTCAGATGCAATGCATTGTGGTCTATATTCGCCGACCTAGTGAGCATCGATGCACACTGGTTTTTCACAGAGACTTCTGGGAAATTTCAAGGGCACTCTATTTCGGAATTGTAGATTCGGACAGCGCTGCAAAATGACGAATGGACTATATAGTGTGTAGGGAAGGAAAAACACAGCGTTAGTGCGTTAAGAACCAGGTCGGTGTAGGCGGGGTAGGCATTACTATGACAACGGGTACTATTATCTTGTCAAAATCGATTTGTGTGTTAAGACTAACAAGTACTAATCCTTGATTTATTATTTATAAATGACCAGACCTATGGAGCAGGATGATGGCCTTCAAGGTGACCAATATCAAAAATAATTGACGGTTTATGGCTCTTGGTCATCCAATAACTTCTGACAATATCATCGGGCATTAGCCCCTTACTTCCAAACTGTGTGAGCAAGATGGGTGTAGATAAGGAAGTAGGAAAGGAAAGGCCTCTCAGATCTGCATTTCCATTCCGCCACAGCAGAGGTCTGCAGGATTTTGCGCTCTGTTTAGCAAAGCAGGAATCCGATTCCAGCTCCGCGCTACGAACAGAAGTGATTTAAAAAATGCACCAAGACAGGAAACATACAAGCTGAAAGTCTGTTTCTCTCACTCTGCCTGCTCTTTTTGTTTGTCTCTCTCTCTGTCGTAGCTCAATGTGATCTTCTTGGGCATCGCTCTCTACAAGATGTTCCATCACACAGCCATTCTAAAACCAGACTCCGGTTGCCTGGACAACATCAAGTAAGTGCACTCAGATCACAAAGATGTCCATTAAAGTCACCCAGAAATAGCTTTGCTTGTGACATCAGAAAGTGTGACGGGCCTTCCACCAAGAAAGACGCCTCTTGCAGCTGAGTGTAAAGCTCAGCGTGGAGTTTTTGTTATTCCGTTTTTCAGCTTTTTTGGACAAAACACGTGGCGATTGAACGTGCATTGAATGGTAAATGGCGTATACTTTTACCATTTTACTTTTACTTTTCTACCTACAAGGCCCAAAGCTCTTTACAGTCTCAGACCCATTCTCCCAGTCACACACACACATTCACACACTGGTGGCGCCTCCGAACACTGGCGCCAACCTACTACCAGAGGCAAGGTGCAGCGGTAGGGCGGTCAAACCATGATCGTAAGATTGCAGGTTCGATTGCCGCCTTGCACACCCATGTGTCTAAGTGTCCTTGGGCAAGACACTAACGCCCTACTTAACCCTACTTTGCCTCTGGTGGAAGGTTTGTGCCACCATCAGTGTGTGAATGTGTGTGTGAATGGACTGTGACCGTGAAACACTTTGGGCCTTTAAGACAGGTAGAAAAGTGCAATATAAATAAAAATTACCATTTACCATCTAACAGATAAGTCTGAGAGTTTGAGCACCATGCTTCATGTGTAACCCTTTAACAACTGAGCTGTCACCGGCAATGGGAAAATAACACTTTTTTTTTCTTGAGCTACCATAACTTTACCACTGTTTACGTGATCAATACAATCCCAAGGGATTCTGACACTGAATTGTCTAAAGTGTTGCATATCAGCACAATGCTATTTTTTTCCAAATCCACTTGAATTAAGTTTAATGCGTAAATGATATAAGATTGATGATCGTTCAAAGAAGGTCAACACTGTAGCCAAAGTTCCAGTTTTTAAGCATCAAGGATCATCCAGGTGAAAGTACACCAGGTATTGCACAACCATCCAGGTGAAAGTAAACCAGGTATTGAAGAACCATCCAGATTTAAGTACACCAGGTATTGAAGAACCATCCAGGTGTAAGTACACCAGGTATTGCACAACCATCCAGTTTTAAGTACACCAGGTATTGAAGAACCATCCAGGTGAAAGTACACCAGGTATTGAAGAACCATCCAGATTTAAGTACACCAGGTTTTGATGTACCATCCAGGTGAAAGTACACCAGGTATTGAAGAACCATCCAGGTGAAAGTACACCAGGTAGTGTTTACATCTCCAATAATCGCCTGAAAACACAGCTGATTCTCGATTCTTTTAAAAATAAAATCTTACACTCTTCAAAAACCTTCACATGCTGAGGACATCTTTTTCCAGTCGCAACTGGTTATGCAGAATGTTTCCAGTACAAAGAGCAACCCTTACAGAAGGAGTGTGAAATAACCTTTAAATGAGCAGGGAGTGAGTCATTATGCTAACACTGTGCTCTGTGTCACACCAGCAGGAGCAGAAGCCAGGCGTGCAGACAGCTCACGACAATCCAAGTATAAATTTTCCAGCAACAACATCTATTGTCTCACAAAAAGTTTAATTATTGATGCCATTAGTGTTCATTTGTGTCCTGTAGCTGAAACTAAGCTCTTTATGCAATACTGTTAAACCAATTCCTGCTGCTGTTTGAGCAAATTACATTGAGAATGTAATGGTGCATTGTTGCACTGTCACACAGTTTTTTTTTTAGGGAAGACGATACGTCAGGCTTAATAAGAACGGTAACCTTTGCAGTAGAGATATGGGAGATTTGCTCGCAAAGTATTGTGCCGCTGTAATTCATAATCAAGTCGGTGACACAAAACCAGATTCGATGCATGAGCCACGAGAGGAAACCGATTAAAACATACAGAAATAACGAAAACAAAAACAACCAGTGTGTTTTTATGTGACAGTGCTGTCTTCAGAGCTTGGAGCAATACCAAAAAACTACCAAAAAAAGGTGTAAATCTTTCTTGTTATTTGTTATGTCAACATAAATGTGATTGCATAGAATTGAAAGAGGTTTTATTAAATAAAATATAAATCATTGATTTTTCTGCACTAAACTCAAATTTAATACGCAGCTCTATGTAGTGTTGCATATCAGTGCAAAGAATCGTCAACACTTACGTTAGAATCTGCTAATTGATCGCATAAATAGTCGGAGATTTACGATATTGCATATTATATATGCATTATTTAGCAATCACCAGCAACATATCCGGTTGCTGGTGATTGCTATCTGCTATATTGCAGATAACCCTATCACCATCCAGGTAGCTATCACCAGCAACATCTCAGGTGTTAAAGGGTGAAATTGCGGCCTTAGTTTGACGTCCATAGTTTTGGAACACTGGGCTTCAAAGTTTCACGTAATTAAAAATATACCAGCTTACTTCCCTGAGTCTTACTGACTTCAGTTAAAAAAAATAAATAAATAAATAAAAAAATAAAAAAAAAAGAGCATGGTGTCTACATCCTGGCCGAAAGTGGGTTTTATCCGCTGGGCTTTCGTCAGCCCTCATTCATCTGGTGCGTTATTTTACAAGCATTACTGCAAACACAGCACTTGGAAATATAGACACAATTTGCTGGACCATTGCTGTCCACTGCTCAGCTGCACATATTCTCTGAAAGCTATCAACAAGTGCTGCTGCTTCATCATAAAAAGAGAGGATATTGCTGTTTTTTATTTTAACGATTGACTGTAATCGCAGTGTGTGTGTGTGTGTGTGTGTGTGCGTGTGTGTGTGTGTGTGTGTGTGTGTGTGGAGGGTATCTGGAAACGGTTATAACTTCCAATAAAGGATTTTCTTCCAGATGATCTATGAAGCCAAACTGGTTTGATGATCCTGATAGCTCATTAAGCCGTTTAGCTTGCTTTAATGAGGCGTCCGCTTTTGTTTCATCCTTCTGCAATTCGGTTCCTCTTTGTAGTTTGATGTCCCTTCTACCTTTCCAGTTTCATCATCATGTGGCCTTGTTTTGATGTAAATGTCTTCTTCTATCTCCTCTATCTCTTTTCTTCACTGCTTTTTGTTTCACTTCTTGTCTTTTGAGTTTCCATTAACTGCTCTGTTTTTATTTTTTCATCTCTTGTCTACTCTATAGCTACCGTTTTTATGATGGATGTGTTATTGTTGAATGGCACTGGTAAGAAACGGCTTCACTCCGTTGAGGATGTGGAGTACAGCTTGTGTTTGATGTGTTTTCCTTTCCCTTTTTAACCCCGCCCCCCAATGGAGACAGTAATTACCAACGCTGTAGATTCCTTGTAACAAGTCTTTTGCTCCGTTTCAAACTAACAATAATCAGCACATCTGTTGTAACCCCCCACCAACCCTTCAAAAAACAAACATCCAATAGTGTCTTCTCTAGGGATGGGAAGCGAAACTGACCGTCAGATGGTACTGGAATTACCAATGTTACTACCAACGTGGCATTGAGTTTTGGTACCCATCCTCAGAGAAGATTTTTTTCGATTTTTTTTTAGATTTTCTTTTTTTCCTTTTGAAACACCAATTCCAAAAATAACGGATAGAATCCAAATGTTAGCAATCCCTAAAGCATGGATTGGGTTCAATTGGATACCGAAACTCAACCCCAGGTTGGTACTGGTGCTGACGTTTACTGTACTACCAATACTGACATATATGGGACTACTTCCTAGTTTCAACTGAGAGGAACAGTCTGGTCTAGTCCTTTATTTTTAGTGTTTCATCATAAAATGGTCCCATTAAAACCAAACCATCCCGCTTTTTGGTCCCCTGCTGGTTATAGGTCCATAGAAAAATGGAAAGGACCGGTGAGGGCGGAGCTACTGTTGAAACGCATTGGTTGGCTGAAGGTCTTCACGTCAAAAGAAAGCACCAAGAACAAGAAACCGTCTCTATTCTTCTTCGCCCCCTGCAACCTTCTCTCAAACAACATTAAATGCTTTGCAAACACGAAGTACCAGAACCCAAGCCGAAAAAAATGAGCTGCTGGATGACTTCGATTGTTGTTGCCTTCCCCCTGCTTCCCCCAACATAGAGTGGAAACACACTGGACTATTCTAAACCGGACCGTATCGCACAGTGGAAACGAGGCATACCAGTACCCATACATACAGTACTACCAGTACCTACGTGTTTCGTACTCTTGGCACCATAAAAAAAACAGATTTTTCATGTTTCCCCACGGACATATCAATCACTTGTACTCTATTGAGATTTTTTCTGTAATTCTAACCAATTATATTTATCTTTCTAGCAATTGTGGGCGGGCTCATAAGGAACGGCGGAGCTTCAGTTAAAATTTCAAAGACGAAGCGGGCAAAAGTTTGGCTGTACTTTACAGCAAAAGACTTTAATTTAGCGACTGATATATAAGAGTGTCGTGTTCAATGCTCCAAAAATAGACCATTGTCATGGCAACGAAACAGTGAAATACCAGTTTATCTCAATAGGCGTGAAAACTGGGAAGCAGTCTTCCTTCCCCTGTGATTCTACTTCATCAAACTTAAATGTTTTTGAATTTTTTATTTATTTTTTCCTTTTGAAGTACTAATTTAAAAAATAACGGATAAAATACAAACACTGCAAATCCCTAAAGCATTGATTGGGTTCAATTATTAGGATCCAGATGATGGCACTCCTTTTTCCTCTTCCTCTCTGTGAAGTGATGCAGGTTTAAGTTGTGGGGTTCATCCATTAATGATCTGAAGCCCTGAAGTGAATAGAGTCTCAACTTATTGAGTCACCTCATAGAAAAAGGTAATCTGATGCCACCGCTCGAAATAGTTCTCAGCTTAAAACTCCTAATATTTTACAATTGTGCTCTAGGGTGGGAACAAAAAAGAATTTTAAATTTGAAAATAACTCGTGGAATAATATAGGCTATAACCAATTTCTCTCAGTTACCCCCAACCCCCAAAACTACCATAGTAATGATCCAGCACTTTTAACGCAAACCGGACACATGCTAACTACTTATTTTTTAACAGTAAATATGACGTCACCCATTTTATGAACTTTATGAAGACAATTTAAGAATCCACTGTGTTTTGATGACGAATACTTGGATAATTTATTAAAGAAAATCATCAATAAATCAATGTAACGCAATGCATGGTGCCTGACATTTGCTAATCTAGTGAAGATGGATGCACACTGGCTTTCGCATAGACTTCTGGGAAATTTCTAGGCACTGGATTATTCAATTGTTGACACAATTAACCCAATTCCATTGGATTCTGAAGCGGAGAAAAGCAGATTTGTGCTGATATGTGTTCAACGCAATTCAGCTTCAAGCAACTTTAAATTATCGCTGCAAAGCTGCTTTTCTCCATGTCATAAATACGTAAGTTACGTGTGGCGTTAAGGTTGTTTGAAGAGTTGGTGTTACTTTGTGTCGCCGGGCACCTTTCTGGTATTGACGCCTTAACACCAGAGATGTCGCCAAACCCGGAAAAACACAAACTATTTGAGATTGTAACTCTTCGACTGTTTACACGATCAACGTGAATCAGCGGAATCTGAAGCGGAGAAAGGCGGCTTTGCACCGATATGCAACACATTACTTGCACAAAGCCAATTTTCTCCACGTCATGGTCAGTTGGTTGACGTTGATTGTGAAAACACTTCACCACTGGAAATAGTGCAAAGCAGCTTTTCTGCACATCACAATCCGTTGGAATTAGGTCAATTTCGTAAATAGCTATGGTAGCTGAAAACAAGTCAACACTGGAGCTAAAGCTGCAATATAAACGTGTTAAAGGGCTAAAACTTATTGCTGGTCGCTTATTATAAAAGAAAGTGTTCTTAGACCAAAAGACTGATGGAGTAGGAGACCTTCTTGTCCTTATTTCAGAAACTGTTGCCTCAAGGCTTCTTTTCCGTTATGCTAATCAACCCTTACGTTTCCCAGCAGAGAATTTTCCGTGAGCGGAAATGAGACTCTTCAGATCGTCTCCGCTCAAATGCGCTGCTCCTGACCTCTGTCGTCTTTATCGTCCACAACCCTTCAGATGAGAATTTGCCAGTGGTTAGAGGACAAAATGATGCTCTTTTTTTCTTTTCTTTTTTTAAGGTCTACCTCCTGTGTTTCTGTCTCCCGTCTGCCTTGATGAAGTGCCTCTCCCACCAGGTCATTAAGACAGCCCTGGGAAAATTATGTTTAATGTTCGCCTCGGTGAATTCATAAATCATTTATTTTTTTGCTGCACCTGGCCCATTTATAAGAGCGTAAATGCAAAGGTCCGCCAACGCTTACGAGGGCAGAGAGGTTAGTCCGTAAACCGAGACAATTATGGTTAGCACCTGTAAATCACACACACAAAAAAAAACACACACAAAAAAATCTATACGCATCAGCGCCTGATCTTGGTGTTTGTACTTATAAAAGCTGCGAGTGTCTCCGTTCCATACATGAACCCCCTACCGTCTTTACCACCTGTGGTGTTTGTGTCCAAACTGGTACAAAGCACTTTTTGGATTGTCTCTGTATGTCATTTATTTCTGCTTCTATTCTTTCTTTGATTCCTTTTTTTTTTACCTCAGCTATCAGGATTACGAACCCGAGATCAAGTAAGACAAACTTAAAAGGGGCTTTTTTTTCCCCCCATAATGCCATCTTTCATTTCCTCCCTCGTGTGAACAAATCGGCCCCCAGATGCATCTGGTTTCCTTCCAGCACCATTGTCATGATTAGTAGTCCAGCATTCAGTCATACTGAAGGCTGCATTAATAAGCCATACTTGAGTCATAGTTATGCGCAGCCCACCGATGTGACAGGCCAGATTATTTTAAACCGGCACCTGCATCTGTACTGAATAGAAATATTAGCACTGGTGTGTAGATAAGAGACCTGGAAGTCATTAGAAACATAAAGGAGGTTCTTTTGTCTGTGACTGCAGGTGATTTAGTGTTTTTAGATTTGCAGGTAAGACATTGTAAAACTGACTTTTGTTTTTTTTTAACACTTTTGTGAGCAACTCTGCAAATGCCTTTGGAGTGGGGTAAAACTTTCGCTCCACTTTGCCCCAACTGACCAAAAATTAACAGACACACGGCACACAACACCAGCTCCAAGGTTGAGATGCCAAAATACTTCAATCCTTCTTTTCGCAGCAAATGGCGAATCGCGTCTCCGGTCCGTCCCCCAACTCCCAGAGGAGTGCTTTGTCTTGCCACCCTCGTGTCGAGTAGTTCGTCCTGCTCTCTTCGCTCATCCAAAACTCAACTAGTCTCACTTTATCCTTGTATAATGCATGTTACGGGTCATAAATTATGGTATGTTATTGTACTATCAAAATGAAACTGCTGTCGTTCGTGGCGAAATTGACACAAGTGTTATCTGCAGTTGTAATTTGAGAGTATAACAGAATTTTTTATTTTGAAACCTGGAGCTGCTTCTGGTTCTCTGGCGTCTTGCTGCGACATTGACGCGTTAACGGACTAAAAATAGAACTTCTGTATAAAGTTTGCGTTGCAGTGCGGCGGGACAGATGTCAGACACAAACACGATGAAGGTGATGTAAACATTCTGATTGATAAATGAGCGTTTCAATTTTTTTTTGTGTGTCAACACAATGGAGACCAATCGCAGACGAACCAGTGGAAGTCAGACCATAGTGATAACTGCCCATATGGGTGGATGCGGGCAATTAATAGGCAAACCTGTGGTGGCCCGCCATCAAACTATCAAGGTAGTTGGCCTCTCCTGAAAAGCAAAAATGTTCATACACGTTTTTTTATTTCTTTTTTACGGGTATGGTGCAGGCAACAGGTCACAGCTAACACTAAAAACAAACACACAAGAGGAAGTAAGAGTGAAGTTGTTGAGATGGTGGTGTGTTGCACAGATTTTTACATTTGTTAGCCCCTCAATTCATGCGCACTACTTTGTGTGTACATCATAAGAGCGTCCTACGGGAAGTTGCACAAGTTGACTCAGTAAGGGTCCAGAAAGTGCACCTTACTAGCGATTAGGGCAATGTACAACAAATGTTCATTACTCGTCCATGATGAGTGCGTACAACTTACATTATCCTTGTGAATACTTAACAATACGCATAACACACACACAGCAATTGTACGTTCCATTTTCATGAGGTCCCTTGAGGTTATGAGGTGTCATGACACAGGTGTGTTTCGTACACACCTGCGCTCCCCTGAAGATTTGGCCACTCCTCTCTCCAACCCTTTAGGGAGCCGGACAACTCAAAAGCCTGCAGTATCCAAACGGGTCAACCACCCGTACGGGTGAAAGACTTTATACATCACAGTTCTCAAGCCAGGTGGCAGAAGAATGATTATTTAGTTTTGCATCTACAAGACATGGCAACTTTGCTGCTGTTGGTTGTGTTTCAATCTAATACAAGATACAATCAACCTTCTCAAGTAATCCCTTTTCCTTAAACAAATTGAATTTTTTGTAAAAAGTTTTTGCTTTTTCCATTCTAGATCGTGGGTAATTGGTGCCATTGCCCTGCTGTGCCTTCTTGGTCTGACCTGGGCCTTTGGCCTGATGTACGTCAACGAGAGCACGGTGGTCATGGCCTACCTCTTCACCATCTTCAACTCCCTGCAGGGGATGTTCATCTTCATCTTCCACTGTGTTCTGCAGAAGAAAGTATGTATCTACCCTTTGGATTATAAGCTACGCTTGTGAAGTTTCCGTTCGAGTGTCTGCGATGTTTTAGGTGCTGGAGCCAACTCCCAAAACCCCTTTTTCCTGAACCACCAATGTGTAGGGATGGGTACCTTGCCCCGGTATTGAATAAGCCCCGGGGCGACATTCTACAAGACCTCAGTATCGTTAAGATCTGACCTCAAAGGTTCTGCTAGCGGTACTGGAGAAGTCGCTTTTTTGTGTCCCACAAGATTATCTGCCATATTTATATTCATTTCGCTATTCTGGCTGAAGAGGACAGGTCTGTCTGTCTATTTGTGTGCACGGGGGGCGGGGCCGTAGTTTAGACCAGTGGTTCCAAAACTGGGGGGCGCGGTGGAGTTTTTTTTTTTTTTCATACTTTATTGACAAACAACATAATACAATAACAATGTGAATGTCTCAGGGGGGATTGAAATGTGTACATATTGCAGAAAAATATAAGAAATAAAACAAAAAGTATATAAATATATACACATACATATACAACATAAGAAAAAAAGAATTATTACTTCAAAAATCTTTGGGGTTTAATAAATTTTAAATCTTTCAAAAATTAAATTAGTTCGAATTGATTTTTGGTTTTGCAGGTGTTTGATAATGGTACATTACTGAATGATTTCACTCAAAAACTGCTGGAATTTAGGTTTGGACTTTGACCATTTGGCTTTATGGATATGGAATTTTGCCAATAATAAAAACAATTGTGTAATGAAGATACAATCTTTGTCTACTTTGACATTAAAGTAAACCAGAATAATGTCTTTATCTAAAAATGTAACAGTTTGTTTAGTTGTATTTCCAATATAGTTTCCCACTTCAATCCAAAACATATTTGTATGCAGTCCACAAACAGATGATAAATAGTTTCCTCCTGAGTTCCACAGAATGAACAAAACAGGTCCATGTCCACAACAAATCTACTCAAAGTTCTTTTGGTAGGATATATATACAATGCAATATTTTGAAGGACACCTCTTTTATTTTGTTATTTAGACACAATTTATTGCTAATAGTCCAAGCATAAGTCCATTTTATGTCCACAAATTTGGATTCCCAATAAAACCTCCCAGCAGGTAAGGTTGTGGTCTGTAAAAGATTTCTTATTTGTTTATTGGAAACCGAATTAACACAAATATCCACTTTGTCCAAAAATATTGTCTGGGTTCTTAATTGACTTGTGTTATAAATCCCTTTAAACAGTTGAAGTAGACTGGTTGGAACGACATCTAACACTATGGCATATTCTCTGGGTGGAACAGGAATATCGAATTTTAAAAGAAGTTTTCATACGTCAGAAGATGTCCATGAGAATTGAAAAGTTTTCTGATTAAAACAATATCATTATCATTATCATACCATCTAGGAAAAAGGTGATTTATTCTTGTATTGTACATTACTATTATTCCAAATACAACAAGTTGTTGGAGAAAAATTATGTTTATAAAGGAGTTTCCAGGCCAGCAGGGCTTGTTTGTAAAAGTTTTAAAGTTTTGTGGGTAATTTTTCTATTTTATAATTACATTTTAGCAAGAATTGAATGCCTCCCATTGTGTCAAATATATATTTGGGAAATGCATTCCAGATATTGTCTTCCCCTTTCAATAAATTACGTAACCACTTTATTTTAAAAGAGTTGTTTAAAGTTTCAAAGGTTAATACATCCATGCCCCCATCTTATCTGGTGTTACACAAAACAAATTTTGCTTAAGTAATGAAATTTTTTCCTCCAAATAAAATCAAATAATGTTTTGTTTAATAGGTTACAGATGTGTTTTGGCATTTCTAAAGACAGAGACACATAGACAGACCTAGAGATTCCTTCAGCTTTAGATAACAGAATTCTACCGTTCAGAGAGATTTCTCATTAACCACATGTTATTAGGCGCGGTGGGGTTTAGAAACAAAGGATTTGTATGTTTGTGTCAGTGTGGGGGGGCTCGAAAATATTCTAATTTTCAGAAAGGGGGTCCTTGCAAAAAAAGTTTTGGAACCACTGGTTTAGACATTATGCGGGGCGCGTGCTCAGGAACGCTACCAAAGTTATAAGATGGCAAGGCAAGTTTATTTGTATAGCACAATTCGTACACAAAGTAATTCAAGGTGCTTCACAAAACAGAAAAATGCATTAAAATCACAACATAGAAATAATCAACGTAAAATTTACTTTAAAAGAAAAGAAAACATTTCAAAATTGATTTAAAAATAAAGGAAGGAAAGGAAAGAAAAGTGCAGATAGGACCTTTCAGTCATATACACGGCTAAACAGAAATGTTTGAAGTCTAGATTTGAACATGAACACAGAAGAGGCCTGTCTTACGACTTCAGGGAGGCTGTTCCAGATTTTAGCTGCAGAATATTGAAACGCTGATTCCCCTTGTTTAGTTCTGACTCTGGGAATCAACAGGAGGCCGGACCCTGAGGTCCTCAGAGTACGAGATGGTTCATATGGCACTAACATGTCAGAGATGTACTTTGGTGCGTGGCCATGGAGAGACTTGTACACAAGCAGAGCTGCTTTGAAGTCTATTCTTTGAGGTACAGGGAGCCAGTGCAGAGACCTGAGCACAGGACTAATGTGATCATACTTCCTGGTTCTGGTCAGGACTCGAGCAGCAGCATTCTGGATGTACTGAAGCTGTTTTACAGCTCGTTTGGAGAGGCCGGTGAGCAGGCCGTTACGATGGCGGAAAGAGCTTAACAGTCCAAAATGCTGCGGCTCTCTGTGTTTTTGTAAAATAACTATCATGTTCTCAGAGTGTCGTGGTGCCTTTAACATCGCAGGTAGTACCGAGCAGGTAAAAGGAAGGGAGCAGCATAATCACACGGACGGGGCGTGTCTGCAGGTGTGAACGCCTGCAGAGTCAGTGGCGATCTCGAAGGGGACACGTGATCGCCCTCAAATAAAATTCCTTTTTATCCCCTAGACTAAGACCACCCATTTCCACGTAAAATGAGTTAAATTTGCCTCAGGGCGCCCCCACTATCCTGTCACCTTGCTGCTACGATGACCATATGATGCGGGAGAGAGGCGGGGGCGGGGCTTAAACTCACCGCTTATGATTCCAGCCCTGCAACAAACTAACAGCTACTTCCTAATAAAACATAGTTGTCATCCATAAAATTAATATAATCTATTGGGTTTCCTGGATTTAAAGAAAAATAAATAAACAGACAGGAGTCTGCATCAAAGTGACTTTGTTTCCATCATCTCATTTATCTTAACTCTGGGTGTTTGACAGACGGAAAAGTCTATTCAAGGTTGTGGAAAATGGACAAAAGATAAAAGGAAACATCACTCTCATAAAGAATACAAATAATTACATAATTAAATAAATATCCTGACAGCATTTTGAATCAATACAAGTATTGCCAAATGAACTATGGTGATATATCGGCAAAAACTTTTTTTCTAACACAGTACTGTACTGTAACAGTATCATGTATAAAGTAAAATGTTTTGTTAAAAAAAAATGCTGTTGCATAATGAAGAAATAAAACACTTTGTTCTTAATTGTTATTTATTTATCTGTTTATTTTTTGTCCTCAAAAAGTATCGATAAGAGTACCGTTAAAATACCGGATCGATAAGAGTAGTAGTACCGTTAAAACCTTAACGATACCCATCCCTACCAATGTGGTCAAAAGAAAGTAATTTTCGGAGTACAACTCCTTTTTATACCCCAAATTCCATCTCAACCCTTATATTGTGTTCGGGTCAAAATTGACCCTGTTTCCCACCTAAAGTAGGGTCAATTCACAATATAAGGGTTAAACCATTTTAATTTCCAAACTGTAATACCTAACTATTTGGAAAAACCAACTTGTGACAATAGTCTTGCAACATTGGGTCAAAACATTTTAAGGTCTCAGCTATTAGTTTTGTTGCCCTCAAAGGGTCTGGATTGCATGCCCAACATGCTGTTTACATGCACACGTGTGCACAAAGCCTATTTCCACACTCACTGGTATGTAACATGACATAGAGGCAAGTGGAGAGCCTGTTACCATAGTCTGAGTGCCAACCAACTTGTTCAGGCATCAGTTGAGCAAAACAATCTTCCCGGCTTTATGCAAAAGCTGAGCAAAACGCGGGAGCAACCCGGCCCCACATGGGAGGAATTGAGTTGACTGTCAGGAGCCTGCGAGCAAGGCGAAGAAAAGTCTGCCTGCAGCCCGACGCGTCTTTAGAACGCATTGATGGGCTCACAGCGGCTCAGCCTGCCTCCTGTTTAGCTGAGGGAGGAGCAGTGCCAAAGGGACTTTAAGTCATTGTTTAGTGTTGATGTTCTTGAAAAAGAAAAATTTGACCTTTGAACTCAGGATTAGCACCTCTTAATGCGACTTTGGTCAACATTTTTCTGAACTGATTTAAATTTGCATTTAAAAAATGGCAGTAATTGATCAGAATATTTGGGATTCCCCATAAACAAGTTGCTAATTAAAACTAAATGCCTATGTGGCATGTCGTACGCTTTGTCCTTCTTTTGTCATACTATTGTGTGTCTTTGTCCTCCAGGTGCGTAAGGAGTACGGCAAGTGTCTACGCACCCACTGCTGCACGGGCAAAAGTGTGGACAGCTCCATTGGCTCTGTCAAAGGAACCGCTTCCCGCGCTCCAGGCCGTTATTCTGCAGGGTCGCAGGTTCAAATCTTTGTTTGTCTCTCATCCTTCAATCCTCTGTTCATCCTTTGATAGTTTGGGTTCCGAAATCATCCCTTGATTTAGGTTTGTTCATTTATGTCTTTCAGCTTAAATAAGTCCAGAAGCTCAAAGCTAGTACGGTTTAGTTCTCCTGAGCTTGAAAAAAAGTGTTTCGACTTTAACCCTTTATTACCGAAAAAGTTCCCACAAAATGACAGCAAATAACTCACAAACTGCCGTAACCCTTTGGCTTTTTATGCAAACAACTTAATAACAACAAATTCTTATGCTCTTCACCGAAATGCAACACTTTACGTTAGCAAGTGTGTGTGAGGTGCAGAAAATTTTTTGCACTAATACGCAATACTTTACGGCCCTTAATTGTTCATCATTAATCAATTCAATTCCAGTTTATTGGGACGTGCTGCTCCAGTATTTAAAACTTGAGTAAGGTGTCTACGCCATCTACATAATTCTGACGCAAAGAAAACTAGCTTTGCAGTGATACGCAACATTTTACGATTGTATAGTGTTTGCACAATCTAGTTGTTTTAATGGATTCTGAGGCTCTGCGCAGATATTTAACACTTTAGAGTACGCAGTTCCAATGGATCCCGACAAGCAAAAAGGAAGTATTTGGCGGTTACACAAACCCCCCACAGTAGTAAGGAGTTTACATGATCAGTATAATTCAAATGTGCCTTTACGAATAGAAAAGTAGATTTGCACCAATGTGCAGTACTTTACAGTTGCAAAGTGTCTAAGCAACCGATGCAATTCCAAGGCATTACGACGCACCGCACCGATTTGAACACCACATAGTAGGAATGTGTTCACACAATAAACCCAACTCCAGCAGATTTTTACGTACTGAAAAGCAGTTGTACGCCAATGTGCAACACCTTGTTGTTGTAGAGTGTCGATCCAAATAACATTTTTCCAACGGATTCTGACCGAGAAAAGCAAGTTTTGCGCCGATATGCAATACTTTGCGGTAATACAGTGTTCACCCAATCAACGTAGTTCCCAACGGGTTCTGACACATGTGAAAGCAGCTTTGTGTTGATATGCAACAGCATAAAGAGACCATTGGAGTTACGTTGATTGCACTTCTCCACTGTAAAATATTACTTATCAGCGCAGAACCGCTTTTTCTCTGCTTCAGAATCTGGTGGAATTAGGTCAATTGCATTTATTATTAAAAGATAAAGGCAGGTGGGGGAAAAAATTATCTTCACCCACGGAAGGAGGCAAGTCCTCCTTCAGATGTTTTTGCCCATTCAAATGCAGAGTGGGTTCAAAAAGTCAAACTGCGGTTTATTTTTGAAAGGAGCAGGTCGAGGCTGAGCAAGAAGCTAGAGACGAAAATCGTTCTCCTGCTTCCTGGAGTATTGGACTCCAAAGCTTCGATTTGTCCATCTAATGTTAGAGTTCTGCTAAGAAGTGATAGGTGTTCTTGTAAAGTAAAATTCCTAATGGATTCCTCCGACATTTGTACTAATTACCAGACAAACTGCCACATTACAGCCCAACTGAACGCCATGTTTTGTGTTTTATATCACCGATGTTTGGTTGCAGAAATAGTCGTGGCAGTTGAAGTTTGCACTGCCACCCCAAAAAAGTACGATGTTTTCTGTGCGCATAAAAGGAATTTCCCTCCAGAGTTGAACCTCCAGCTCTGCCCTCCTACTCAAGCATAACTAGAGTGAAAACACTCAGCAGAAATGTTATCGCTTTGTGTTTACCCCGAGGAATAAATGTGTAACCAGAAAGAAAAAAAAAAGACATTTGACCCACTTGGCTTTTATGCTCATAGCCTTTTTTCAAAAGAAACACGTGGAAAACAGCTGTGTCATTTACAGCCCTCTGCATCCAAGGTAGTGAAGAGAAATAAGGAAGCATGCCCCCTTTTTTTTTTATATTCCCGTTCAAACGTGTAGTTTTTGATTTCCAAAATTCGTTCGGCTCAGCTGATAGACAATCACGATCCAGAAGGCTTTTTTGTACTAAAGATATTCACGAAAAATTGGCTCCAGTTTGACTACATTTTGACGAAAACCCACCTGTTATACGACGGGTCTACTGGAGCATCTTAAGGTCATGTGACACAGCCACTACGTACAGTTTGCGCATATTGCACAGATGAATATTGGTCTTACATATAGATACAAGAAACTTTCACAGATGTTTCAAAAATAAACCAAATTAAAACCTACGAATAAACCACGCAAAGAACATGTATTTTAACGTAGAACATGAGGCGTGCATAATTGTTGTCTGTTAGTGATTTGTATGTCAATAGCATAATTTTACCATGATATGTGCGCAGGATACTCAGGTTTTTAATTTTGTGTTTAAACTTTTTTGACTTCATCGCGTTTTAGAAGACTTCTAATGTCATTTATTTTATTTTGCCCCGCTTATGTGAAAAGTTGGTTATAGATACATGGACACACGTGGAACGGTCGTGGAAAGCAACAAATTTGCACAAGCAACTCACAAAAGTCCCGCACAATTGCGTAAGAGTCACTTAATAATTTCATATAAACTACATAAAAACAGTGTCATTCTCAACCAACTAAGAATTTTGAACACCTCAAAACCAAATTTACTTACAGGCCCGTCGGCCAAAACATCTGTGTACAACGACGGATGACGAACTCAAGAAAGACTTATGAATTAGGTAGAAAACGCATGTATTACGAAAGACCAAAATGTCATATGTGGAAAACGCGCAAATATGTATGTAGTGGCTGTGAGACATGGCCTTTAGTATCTTTAGTAAAATCTTTAGTATTTCAACTGATATAACAGCCCAGGAAACCTTGACAAGCGTTTGGAATAATTATCTCAATACAGTTTGACTCCTGTGAAAGCCGAGAATGGTCTACCATGTGATAACAACATCTACCAAATTTTCTCATATTAACAACATAAATCCTTTGGTATTGCAGAAATTACCATTTCAGATGTCTAATTTTGGGTCGAATTTAACAACATTATATACAAATTTCACTTATGGGGTTAAATGTATCAAATAAATTCATGTTTGGATGACAAGTTGAATTAGGATACATCATGAACTGGGAAAATGTGTTTTTTTAAGGGTTTCTGCTGTCCATCATTGTTAGATTTACTGCATTATCAACATAATTTATGAAACAAATTTAATCTGTAACCATAATATTCAAGGTATTTTCTTTTACCTACAGACTTACATTAAGAAAAAAGAGCAAATGGTAGAAAATTATGCAGCAAAGGTGCACAACCTACAATCCACAAACTTGTGTTGGTTAGGCGACAAAAACTGATTGGCCAATTGGGAAGAAGAAGATTTCTTATCCTTTTTATTTCATCTAACTAATACTGTCTGCCAAACACTCTGGCACTGGATTCTACCTTTTAAATCCATTGACGGATATTCAGGCCCTCAGCTTGTGCAGCAGTGCATGGGGCTCTGTCATAATTAAGCAGAAGGATTCCCCTCAGATGGAGCCCAAGACACTGATTATTAAGAGCTGGACTGATAACTTTATCAACGGCTTTACCTGTTGCACTTCTCCTTTGATTTTTTTCTTCCCCCTCCGTGTGCAATCTTTTTTAAATTTTTTTTGCATTACTGAGAGCTGGCCGACTGAATCATTCGGATGTGTTTTGGTTCACCGCCTTTCCCCGCAGAGTCGCATCCGGCGGATGTGGAACGACACCGTCAGAAAACAGTCGGAGTCCTCTTTCATGACCGGAGACATCAACAGCTCAGCATCCCTCAACAGAGGTAGGCCACAACCTGTTAGTGCTGTTAATTTCTTCATCTTTTCAGAATAAAAGCTGTATTTCAAGTCTGTTTACATGTCAGCCAAAATATTTCCCCACGATTCTTCAAATAAAAAGAAACAAAGATGTTCATCATCCAATCAGAAGATAATTATTTTTAATTTACTAAATCAGGATTAGAAATAGGATTTATTAGTGTTTAAAAGATAAAGAGGGGAAAAAGGTTTGTTACCTTGACAAAAGATACTTATTAAATGTTTTGACCTGTTCACCCCTTCAATTATCTTTTTAGCCTTCAATATCATCTTTTAACACAGCAAAAAAGTCTCCCTTTGTGAATATTCTCACACCTGAATGCAAAAGTTGCAAAACATCACTGCAGTACAGAGGCGTAGCGCCAAAGCCTTAGACACAACTGCCTTACGGGTGGATACGGGCTTTCTGCCGACCATTGACCAACCTGCACAGGAATTGCAGGAGGCCTGCACAAAATATCAAAGTTGTAGTCCGCTTGGAGAACACGTAGAGTGAAAATGTTAATACATCTTATTTTCACCGACATGAAAACTTAGACAACACGGACTGATAGTAGGTGCGACGTAGGCGTGAGACGTAGGCGTGTCCTACAAGGAGACCAAAGGATTCTATGTATTATCAACCACGAGTGTTGTTTAAGCGACCGCTTCTAATGAATAATCTATATAAACGGTATGAAATGCGAATTTTCTGCGTTCAAAACACGGGCGTTCACGCAGCGCTACACAAGTTTTTAAGTTCATTTGTGGGCTCTACGTACAAAACGCGCAGCCATTGAACGCGTTTTGAAAGTTACACAGGTTGACTTTTGACCAATCAGGGACTTGGATTTGGCAGTGGGGTTTGGATGGGATGCCTTTTCATTACTTGAAGTGCCAACGGAGGAGAAATTAATAATTGCAGTTTGTGTTCGTACGGAACTTACCGTATCGCAATAGAGCTGTGAAAGAAAACGTCTCAAAACAAAGTTCGCAAGATTTACCCCGCTTCGTCATTTCGGAACAAGCCTCTTCCAACTGTAGCTACATGCGTTAGCATTAAGTAGCGACAGGCCAGTGTGAACACCATGGGCTAAATTCAGGTTCAAGAATGCGGGATTAAGCACATTTTTGAACACGATTTTAGGAAAATAGACTATAACAGAGTAGTTTTTTGGACATCTAACCGGTCTCCTACAAACACTTGCATATTACCTCAACACCCCACTTGCACAACATTTGCGTTGCTGTCCGTCAGGAACCAGTACATGAGCCTTACTAATGACTAGAGGGTGGCGTAAGGACACCATGCGACAGCATCACTCGTACATCATATGTCCATACAACTAACATTATCCTTTCAAATACGTCACGATCCACTTCGTTTAAACACGACAATGGTTGTTTCATTTTCATGATGAGCCTTAAGGAGACTACGAGACACACCTCCGCTCCCCTTAACATGGGGCCGCTATTCTCTATGACCCCACACCGAGCCCCGACAACCCAAAAAACCCGGAGCACCCTTACTGGTCAACTCCCATGCATCTGACAAAGACCTAAACAATTTATTCTACGAAACAGTACTTCATTGCAATTCATTAGACACCTCCAGACCAGGAATGAACTTTACAGTCCTTCAGTGGTGCAGAAACCCACTAGACGCTGGCATGCCTCTCCAGCGCTCTCCTCAGTCATCACATCTCTTGATAGAGAGCTCCCGCTCCACGCTGCTCACGCTTTAAATTCACTCTGGGCGCCTGCTTGCGGAGACGCTAATGCATAGTTACAATGATGGATTAGTGTTGGACACAGTTAGGAAGTGTCATGATCTCAATAATTAGGCACTCAGCTTAGCACCACCAACAGAAGCAGCTTTTATCAGCTGTGCAGAGGCAGACATCTAGGGGGGGACGGAGGGTTGAAGAAAGCCCGACATGGATCTTCCATAAAGACTAAAAGGTAGAAATAGAAATTATTAATGTGCCTTCACAACTCCCGGCTACTTACCGAGCAGGATCCGCCAGGAGGCCAACTCAGAAGATGTCAAAAGAGTGCAGAAAATTGCATTATGCCAGCGTAATTAGGATAAAGACTATTCCTGGCTGCTTCCTTGGTTTTTTTTTTTTTTTGTAAAGATTTTTTGTTTTTTATACTTTTATTGACAAGCTTGCTTGCTTTGCTTTGTTGTTTACAACTTCGAGCTCCCCCCTCCACCCCCTTCCTGGCAGGCAAGAGAATGAGCATGCAGCTGACACTTCTGGAGAGCGCAGACGTGCAATCATCTTTATAGCATTGCATGTTCAATTTCTGCGAGCATTCAGGAATATTGCTATGCAATCAGTTTGATTTTTGGAAATTGTCTAATTTCAGTGCAGAGACAATAAGTAGGGTGAGGGTGGGGGGAGTCTGTCAATGGGAGAATTCAAAAAGGGGGTTGGTGTTTATGGATATACACTGTAATTAGGGCAAGCGGCGCCTTCCACGGCAAATTACTGCTTTTCAATTCAAAACAACATTCTGGTTCCAGCAATGAATTACACCAGGCCTAATTAATATTAAGCTCAATCAGAAAACATGAATAAAAGGGGGAAAAGATGCAAGTCAATGAGCTCTTCTATAGTTTTTGAGAACGTCATTACGGAGCATCTGTTGACAGACAGTCAACAATTAGAAAACTGTCCAAAAATATGTGTTTCGCCTTTAAAAAGTGGGTGTATGAAGTGGCGGGGGTTAAAATAGGGTCTTTTCCAATTGGTTGTGACAGGATTGTAACTAAAGAGCAGTGCACGCCACCGCAGGATTTAATTACTGCTAGATAATAGTTGTTTACTTGCTATGGCAAACATTCAGACATTGCCCACAAAAAGTCTTGATTTTACCTTAACGCTGATGTGGAGAAGGACGTCTTTTAAACAGCCTAAAAGCCAACCAAACATGTATTGTCAAAGTTGGGGAAAAAAAGATGTTTTGTTTGATTTGAAGCTGCTGGTGCCGCACAGAGAAGCCCGGTGTTGGTTTGGTTAGTATGCAAGCAGGAAAAAGATTCTGGTTGTGGAAATTCAAAGCTGAGCAACGTGGCATAAATAGAAAATGAACCCGTGTTCTTTGAGGTCAGAGAAAAGTAACGGCTAGATTGACGAAAGAGAGCACTTTAGTCAAAGACTATTTTAGCCGAAGTACAAAGAGAATGAGAAAAGGCTTAACTTTATGTAGATATAAAAAGAGGAATAACATCACCTCAGTTTGTAAGGGAAATGTCTAATATTATAATAACTGCAGAGCAGTTGACAGCTAGCTAGACTCCCACTTTCGTCTGCTTAAGTTTCCCAATCCTATAGTAATCAAATATGTATGGCAGCTTGGAAGTCCTATTTTTAACAGCATTTTCATTGTAAATTTAATTGAAATACATATATGACAGCTTAAAAAAATTCCTTTTTATTTTTATAAATGTTGCTTTTGTAGTAAAATATGTTTAGCTCACTATAAATATTAGCAATAATTGGTAACATTATCTGCATATACTGAAACTTGTCTAGCTAACTCTAAATTGCATAAAATCTTAGCACTGACTTACTCAAATGCAAAAAATAAACAAACAGCATAAGCTAACAGACAACTAATTATCTTAGCACTAATTTATTTGTATTACAAAAACACGAGTTTAGTCAATTGTAAACTGTAAATGTATTTATACTGCAATTTATCTATCCTATATTACAAAGGGGGTTTAGCTAACTAAACTGTAGGCAAAGGATTCTTTGTATTATCATCTACATTTACTACAAGAAATGTGTTTAGCCAACAAAATGAATGATTTATAGCTTCAATTTATTTATACTACAAGATGTGTTAAGCTAACCATAAACTGTAATGATTCTTAGTCTGTAATTTACTTATCCTATTTAAAAAAAAAGGTTGTAACTAAGTTGAAAAAGAGGCTAATGATGTCTTTGTATCATCTATATTTACTACAACACAATATGTTTGGTCTTTTGCGTTTCCATATCCCTTCCCTTACGATAATAATCATATGATTATTCGGATGTTAATGGCTGCAACTGCTTAGATGTATGCTTTTACTCTCTTCACTTGTGTATTGATCTCAAAATTGTCTGCTTCTTCTTTCTGTTTCTACTTTGTGTCTCTCTGGCTGCTGCAGGGGCTATGGCTAATCACCTTATATCTAATGCACTTCTACGTCCTCATGGCACTAACAATCCCTATAATACATTGCTTGGGGAATCGGCAGTCTATAACAACCCTCTGGGCATGTACAACACGCAAGGTGTGCTAGCTTTTCTTCAACCCTTTACATTATTTCTAGAGCAGTGTTTTTCTTTTTTCTTTGCTTCAGCAGAAACATTGTTATGGTGACACACTAGTCTTACTGGGAAAAAATAAAATAAAAAATAAAATCAGGAATGTTCTGTTGGTAGCAATAATCCTGCACCGAACTGAAATATATGCATCCATATCAGAGATTTTAAGTGGGTTTTATTTAAAAAGAAGTGGGGGGGAAAAGAAAATACTGCTCTGAATGTATTGTGTTAGCCCCCTGGGGGTTAAAGCTTCAATAAAAAAAAATCTTGCAGGTTTTTTTGCTGCAGGTTTTTTTTTTTTCTTCTTTTTTTTCAGTCGGTGTATCTTGGCTTCTGGGTACGATAATGTCTTTGGGTTACATAAGACCCTCTTTCTCCTGGCTGTTTGGCCAACATGAACTGTAACAATGAGGAAATCCTTTGAAACTGAGCACGACTGTCCCACAGGAAGCCAGATACATCCCTGTTCATTTATTTTAAATGTGCCCTTATGTTGTCAGTGAAGCTTGTTTGCCGTGTTTCCTGTCTCATTTATTTTAGCTCCAGCGTTTTATTCTCCCAAATGAAATCTGATTTTTCTTTTGTTCCAACTGACAGTCAAGAATTTTCACATGCAAATAGATGTTTTTGGTTTGTCAAACAGCACAAAATGATACTAATAATATCGACTAGCGTGAATAATATTAAGAATTTTACTCAGAGAAATGTCCATTCATATTTTTAGAACATTTACCGTATTTTCCGCACTATAGGGCGCACTGGATTATGAGGCCCATTAAGGGAGACAAAAGAGACATAAGTCCGTCAGTCTTTATTAAGTTCTCACTAACTCCAGAAATTGTTTGTGACATGCTATACGTTAGCTATGGTAAAAGCTTTAGCCATGTTAGCGTACAATACCTTAAAATTCCAACTTTGTTTGCAACAAGTAAAAGAAAAGAAAAAAATGATAAAGTTAGTGCAAATGTTAATGTTACTACGCTAACTCCCAGCCTTGTTACCAACATGTAAAAAAATATAAAAAAATAAACAGTTTGACACTGCTACATGTTAGCAATGTTAGCTTAAGGGTTAGCTTATTCAAAATAGCAAAAACTCAGAACCCTGTACCCAGCTTGCACAATAACAAACAGATACTGCTAAAACAAATATTACTATGACTAACGCTAACTCCCAACCCTATTAGTAAAATAAAAACTGTCAAACACGCTACACGATAGCCATGTAAGAAGTGTTACCTTATTCAGAATACATGTCACTCCTAACATTTTTAGCAACACATTATTAATGTGCAAAGGCTAACTTCCAACTCTGTTAGTAACACAAAAAACACTGTCCAACATGCTACATGTTAACATATTTCCAACTGTACCCAAACCCAACTCGTAAAAATACAGACTGATATTAAATGACAATAAATCTTATCTTTGTTTTTTCCCCTCTCTTATGTTCTGACTTGTATTAGCTTTCACAATAAAGCAAATATTGGATCTCAGTGCAATAAACAATCTCGGATCAACCAGCAGGCTATCCCCTTCATTCTGGCTCCGTCTGACTTTTGGAATGCAATTTTTTTACCTTCTCCTTCACCATCCACAGAGCTGTTATTACTTTATTCCAGCTCTCAGCAGTCAGTATTAGACATGCTGGATCTTTGTGAGTGTGTAAAACTGGGAAAAAAAAAAAGTAAAACCGCCAAGAGCTTTGATCAGTGGGTAATTTTAATGCTTCTGTGCAATACAAGTCTTTGCATCAGGAGCTCTTGATGGAGGGATGTAATTCATTTACATCACCACAGATGAAAAAAAACAGGAGATATCTTGAGGAATGAAAATGCAAATGCCTCCAAAGATTTATTGGTGTTGGAGCCTCTGGGGCCTTGGCCACATTTAACTGCGAGGATTTCGCAAAGTGCCACATCTACATGTTGTAAACAACAATTTTTAAGCAATATGTCAAGGTTCTTCCAACATGGTGACAATTGATGCTTTATCAGAGTACTGTATTTGCACTTCTCTTTTTTTCCCCCCTTTCTTCTTGCTACCTGTAATTGCTGTGCTCATTGTGTTTTCTTCTTTCCTTCCCCTCATGCTGTCCTTAAAAGAGCCCTACAGAGAGACAAGTATGGGAGTCAAACTAAACATTGCTTATCAAATGTAATTGACTTTGGCTTTACTTTCTTTGCACTCAGTCCTGACAGAGGGGTAATGAAAACAATGTCATTCCCTGTGGAAGGGATATAGTTTCTATGTGATATCCTCCCCCTCCACCCATGTGTACTAATACAAACAGATCACGGCGTATTTCCAAATCACAATTTCAGCAACTTGTAGAGGATGTGAAGTGAAGTACTGAGAGGATTCGATATTGAAAGCTCTCTTTCCACTGAAAGTAATGGCTTACATTAAGGTTTTCTTTTTTTAATAAATGGTGGTCCCTCGCTATATTGCGGTTCACCCTTCAAAGCGTAGCTAATTTTTTTTGGGGTGCAGTTTTGCCTGTATTTTGTTTTGTTTCATTTTATTTATTTTGTTACGCCGCATTGTGTTCTGCGTCCTGATTGGATGTAGACAATGTCAGTCGATCTCCGTGCCCTGTCTGCTAAACAGACTCTGCAATCACCAGCAGATTTTTGTTTTCTGTTTAGATTACGCAAGTTATTTTTCAAAAAAGGTCCGAACTTTGAGATTATTTACCCTTTATTGTCAACAGTGACAAATAAACACATACTCTTTGAAGACTGTGTCACACTACGTATATTTTGGTTATTTTCCACGTTTCTGATGTAGACTACGCAGTTTGTGCAATTCATAAATGTTTCTTGCGATCGTCATTTGTCGGTGTGCGCAGACATCCGTCAACGGTTTCAGCCAACAGCTCTTTACGTTCAAAAATGATTGACGGTTGAGAATTGCACAGTTTCTATATAGTCTACGTAATTTATAAGAGATTATTATGTAAATCATTTGCAATCATACATGATTTTCGCGAGATGCATATGCTAATTTGTGGCTTTCCACAATGGTTTCACGTATGACTGATGGACTTATCACATATGTACCACCAATGTATAACTTTTATATCGCATATGTTAGAATTACATAATTGACACACGAATCACTAATGAATTGCATATAAATAACAATAATTATGCACGGTCCATGTTCTAGGTTAATTTACTTGTTCTTTGTGTGGTTTATTCGTACTTCTATGGTTTGTAACGGTGTTCTTTCGTGGTACATCTGAGGAAATTTTATGTAAAGTTCGTAACTTTTCTCACTTTTTCCACGTTTATTCACGTGTGACCAATTTTCATCCGTGCAATATGCACAAAATGGACCTAGTGGCTGTGTGACATGACCTTGACATAGCGTACCTCTCAGATTGTTAACGAGATCGACATGAATTTTGACTTTTCGTAACGGCTTTGCACTGTTATACAACAAATGTCTTGCATTGCGGCAATCTTGCATTGCGGCGGTTTCCTCTGCGTCAGAATTAGCCGATTGCGATTGATTGCGGCATTGCTTCACTACTCGGAAGTGTCGCATATCAGCGTAAAGCTGCTCTTCCTCCGTTTTAGAATCCGCTGGAATTATTTCAATTGCGTAAACAGTTGAAGAGTTATGGTAGTCTAAAGAATTACATTCAAGACAGAAAAGTGTGAAAATGTTCATGTCTGTCTGAAAAAAGTGTTTTTTACAGCCTTGAAACATCTAGAGTTGTAAAAAGTTAAGATGACAACTTCATGAATTTTGTCTATCATAGGTTTTTTTTAAGAATGTAACTCCTGCTGTAAATTGGGACCACTGGATTTAATTAATTAATTTCTATTTCATCTTCCCTACATAAATTGATTTACCCATTTTAATGGTGCCTTTGTTCATGCATTAAGTCAGTTTTTACTACTTTAAAAAAAAAAATCTTTTTGATCAAACTGCCAAACTCTCGAAGGTCTGAGAAATGTTTTTTGTCAAAATTTCAAGAGGTCAGACTGAGAGTTTGACACTTAATAAGCTGGATGGCCTTGGAGGTAGTTCACATTATTCCTCAAATATTGGCTTTGATGTTGATAGCATGGTTAAGGTGGTAGTGATGGGAGCTGCAGAGGAAAAAGACTTCTTCCTGTCTTTTTTTTTATAGCTGGCATTTTTAACCAAATTCTTTTTTTTTTTTTTTTGAGAAGCAGCTTTTTTTCTTCTTTGCATTTAAAAAAAACAACGTCTTCTAAAGATGACTGATCTCCAGGTCTGGGTTCCTTCATGCGAGGAAGTTGCATGGCTTTCTGTTTTTATTGTCTGTTGGTTGCCTGCGTGTGTTGTGTTTTTGTTAAGGTTTGTGTTGTTTTGTGTCACACAAAAGTGAATAACTTAGTATGTGACTACAACAAAAAGTTTTTTGCTAAATAAAAATAAAATAAAAAAGTGGACTCACTGTTTACAACATGTTAGAATTGCGCAATATGTTACAAATATATTCTGTCATAAGATCTCCTGATTGACATTTTATGGTTATGTTCACACACTGCCTATTTGTTTTAAATGGGCATTATTGGCTCTTTTGTTTATTAAAAAATTGGTTAAATGTAGTAGTTTTGCTCTGTTTTGTTAAAATTAAATTAAATGAAACCTATTTAATTAAAAGATACCTTTTGTTTATCCTGGTGTAAACAACCATTGGAGGAAAATAAAAATCATGAACCCAATGGCTTAAAATGTTAAACACAAATAATTACCCAAATCACACTTTTCATCTGTGATATTACATATTTTCCTATTATTGTGCAGTCCTGACCTCACTAGGAAATGTCTTTACACAAACAGAACATTTCTAAATATGATTGTATTTTATAAGTTGCAAGTACATCTCACCAGATGTTTGTTGTTCCAGAGGGAATCCTGAACAATGCCCGGGATACAAGTGTCATGGATACTCTACCACTGAATGGTAACCATGGCAACAGCTACAGCATCGCCAGTGCTGAGTACATGAGTGACTGCGTCCAGATCATCGATCGGGGCTACAACCACAAGGAGACCACCCTTGAAAAGAAGATCCTTAAAGAGCTCACCTCCAATTATATCCCCTCCTACCTCAACAACTCCCACGAGCGCTCAAACGAGCAGAACCGGAACCTCATGAACAAGCTGGTCAACAATGTAAGTAATGGAGGCAAGGAGAGCGGCTACGGGCTGGGCCTGGGAGTGGGGCTGGGCATGAACGTTGCGCTGAGCCTGGACGATCATTCCACCTTCGGCCTGCATCACGACGAAGGCCTCGGGCTGGAGTTGATACGCGAGGAGTCCAACTCCCCACTGCTGCCCCAAAAGCCGGCCCCAGCCCTCCAGGCGGTGGACAACCTCCACCGTCACCTCCACCAGCCAGCAGCGCCAACCCTCCCACTGCCCCACCATCCCTTCTCATCCACTACCTCCTCGGCATCGCGGAGGAGAATCCCCCAGGAGAACAGCGATAGTTTCTTTCCTTTATTGAAGAACGAGCACACGGAGGAAGAGGGCAACTCGCCCAGCCACAACCACCAGAGAGACTCCCTCTACACCAGCATGCCCATGCTGCCCGGCCTCGCCGTGGCGTCCGCAGAACCGGCCGAGGGCTCCAAAGAGGGTGGGGACAGCAAGAGTCTGGAGGCCAGCTCAGACGACGTTTACTACAAGAGCATGCCCAACCTGGGCTCGCGCAACCACCTCCATCAGCTGTACTCCTACTACCAGCTGGGACGAGGGAGCAGCGACGGCTTCATCGTTTCCCCGAACAGAGAAGATCAATCCCCCGACGGAGCCCACCCGGAACCGTCACAGCTAGTCACGAGCCTATAGGCCCCACAAGATCCTGACCGTCCCCGGTGACGCATCCGTATCCCGTCAGTCCCGTTCCTCCTGGTGTTCCCTCACATCGTCTGTCGTCGGCAGTGGTAGAGTCTTTGTTATCGCGTCCTGAAGGCTGAGGCAAAGCAGACAGCCAGACTCTGCGCCGGTACGGACCAGAAGCCGGATCGTAACCGCCACAAAGCAGGGGGCTACTATGTAACGACGCGTGGTCAGGACACTGCAGGATGTCGACGTGTTGTCCCCTCCCCCGCCCTTTGAAAACCTTTTGTGGTTTGCCGTGTTTTTGTGAAAAGAGACAAATACTCACACAGGATTGTTAGGCCTTGTCGACGTAACGCTACAGTCAAGACGAACTGGAACGTCCCAAGTCCTGAGCTATAGACTTCAGAGTAAATGAGAAATTAAAAAAACAAAAAAGGAGAAAAAAACAGACTATTTTATTATACTTCTGTATCTATATGGACTTTTTGAGAGTTTTTCTTCCTCTTTGGTCAGTCGCAGCACATTTTGTTTGCTGAAGTGTCCCTACAATGAAAAAAAAACAAAACAAAACACACAGTCGCATTTTGGACAAATACCCTAAACAAATAAATTATGGCCGTATGCTTTCAAGCATAGATGTTTTTCTTTTCTTTTCATTCATTTTACTGTAATAACAGTTGTTAAAAGAGGGAGAAAAAAAACTACTGAGAGGATTATGACATTTCTATGTAACTGTACAGATGACTAGCATTGCACATAATAGTAAGCGTTTTCTTTCTTTTTATTATGTTCCACGCAAACCCTTTTGTCTCTGTAAATGTAGTGATTAGGGACAGTTTTGTTCTGTTGTGCTGGCCTCTCTGGGCTCCTGGTACTTGCCCGCTTTTCAGTTTTTCACATTTCCAAGTAAATGAGAGCAAAAAAAAAAGGAGTAAACAAAAGAACACAATTACTGTACAAGCAGAACTACAAAGTTGTTTTTTTTTTTGTTTGATTTCCAGTTTCGTTTCTCTTAGACATGTTGTCTTCTTTGGTGGAATTGGTTTGCTTCTCATGTAGATATCAGCCCATCATGGACACAGAATGTTGCGGTTATTGTTGGCATTAATTAAACACTCTTGCTTCAATTCTAACCTTAAGCACCAGGCCCTTTTCCCTAAGAAATAATACAAATAAAGCCTTGGGCGGTGTTGTATGGCCCTACCCGCCCTCACTGCCCCCTCCTGACCCGCCCTCACTGGCTGAGCGGCTGCTAAACGCCCCTCCCTCTCCTCCTATGCCCCTACCATCCTGGTCAGAGCTGCACCTAACAAATTCATAAAAAGGAAGAAAAAAACAATTTTTTTTTAAATGGTGTCCTTTTTCTGTTGGTTTTATCTCCATAGCAACCATTTTAGTTTTTTGGTCATCTGAGGGTGATGGCAACAGAGGTTTTTTTTTGGTTGTGAATCACACCAAATTTCCTTATATTGTCATATATCATATGGTTTTCATTCAGCTTGTGTTCATTCATGTATCAAACTTTACAATATTGTGGTAAAAAGAAATATGCAAAGAACAGGAAAACGCCACTTTTGCAAGCTAGCCAGGCTAACGCCGTTCAAAGTCTACAACTTCTAATGCCAACATTTTTTCCAAAGTAGATTTCCAATTATGCTGTAGGAGTTAGAAGACACCCTGCGACAGACTGGCGACCTGTCCAGGGGGTCCCCTGCCTTCGCCCACTAGTGGCCGGGATAGGCTCCAGCAGCCCCGTGACCCTGAAAGGGACTAAACGGAATAGAAAATGAATGAATGAGTTTGGAGACGGTAACAATTAAAATCCTTACCAGGAGTTTAAATTTCTAGGTAAGCCTGAAAGGGATTTTTTTTTTCCAAGATTGCAGCCTCTTCTCGAGGTCAAAGGTCAACAACACTTCATTCGTGGACGTAGACCTAAGATGTCAGCGTGTGTGCGTGAAATTGTGTATGGGTTATTTGCCCATATTGTGCAAAAAATTCACATTGTCCAACAAAAAAAAAAATTTTAATGGCCGCCACGCTGTAGGTCCTGTGGGCATCCCATAATAATTTGAAAACTTCCTTTAGTTATTCTCATCACGTGCATTAGGGGGTTTTAAAATAATTTTGAGCCTCGTCAAGGGATTTTGGTTCCAATCGTTTTTGACGTTTTCGCTAGCCGTGATGTCATCATTTTCCGGAGGGGTTGTTCAATATACCCCAAATTTATTTTCACTGGGTTGTAAGTGTGTGCAAACTTTCAGTATGTAGTAAGTTTTACACAAGCCCCTAGTAAGAAAGAAGAATTGCAAAAATAATATGCTCCAGGACTGAAAGGGCCAGAAATGGTGTCAACAGGAAGTAAAACAACTCACTGAAGGGCAAAAAGAACGCCTCTTTATTTATTTAAGGAATAAAACGGTAATAAAAACCGAGGAGGGAAGGGAGTTTAAGTGGCACAAATAGGTTTTTATTGTTGGCTGTGCTTTGTTAGTTTTTGGCTTCCTATTTATTTATCCTTTTTTTTATCCGTTTTTAAATTTGAATGACCTCATTACTGATATTTGTTGTGCCAGTGGAACTTGTTTGCCAACAAATAAACCAACTGGGATGTAACACACAGCAAAGGCAGAGAATTTGTCGTCTGGGCATTGGCAGCACTTTTTCTAAAAAACCTCCAAAAATGTTGGAGCAATCACCTTCCTTTATTGTCATTCAATTATTCCTTCTTGGTCCTTTATTTTTTATTCCCCCCCCCCCCCCCCATTCTTTTTTCGGCCCAGCAACCATGGATGTGCTCTGTATGCTCTGGTCTGCTTTACAATAGAAGCAGTGATTTCATAAGCTGTAATAAATATTTCAGAATCCTTTTCGGTGTAACCGATGAATTCTTTACAGAAAGTGTGTTTAACTGGACTTTGGTTATATCTTCAGGAGCCGCAGAAGGCAGCTGGACAGCTCCTGGTATGAGTTGTCAGGAGAGGTAAGTGCGAAACACATCACAAAACCAGAGTTTTGGAGAGAGAAAAAAACCACCAAAAAAACACAAGAGATCACAAAGCCAATAATCATGTTCTCGAACTAGAAGTAAGACTTCAATTCACTGTAGGGTTCAAGCGAACCTGGCTTTGATATTGATTCTTTTGGTGTTACTGAGGTACAAATCAACATGAAAAAATATCAACTGTGATGTTTTCTGTGTAGATATTCTCCTTTTCATTTTTTTTCCTTCTTTTTTGTTGCTGCCTGAAACAAAAACACAGAGTTCTTTAAAGACTGTATGGCTAACCACCAACCTACAGGCAGCTGTGACTGGATCCACAGGTGAAGGGGCGGAGTCACAGCCAGCCTGCACACAAACCCCTATAAAAAGACAAAAGCAAACAATAAAACAAGCAACTGATGCCATCAAATAAACCATCCATTCATGGGTGTGTTATGTTACCATGCCGACGTTGTCCACTGTTACAGAAATGCGAAACCCAGACTCCAAACAATTCATTTTGTACATAAAATAGTCAAAGCAGAACTACATTCAACAGATGTCTGTTAAAGTCTGCACCAAAGGGTGTTAATTGAGACTTCGCACAGTTTGTGACCCCTTTTTATGCTATAAATACACATTTGCTTGAGTGCTAATGCTTACACTGAACCTTAATGCAGGTTTTCACTGTGTGTAATTGCAGGAGGACTTTTAGAAAACAGGTTTTTAAATGACAAATGTGCAAAACCCAGGAGCCTGTGGATGTAGATGTGTGGATGTGTAAATGTAGATGTGTGAATGTAGGTGTGTGGATGCGAGTGTGCATTTGTAGATTTGTAGATGTAAAGATGTGTGAATGTAGATGTATGTATGTGTGAATGAAGCTGAGTGGCTGCAGGTGTGTAGAAGGGTAGATGTTTGGATGTAGATGTATAGATATAAATGTGTGGATGTGTGAATGTATAGATGTGTGAATGTAGATGTGTGAATGTATGTGTGCAGATATGTAGAAGTGTTGATTTGTAGATGTATTGATGTGGGAATGTAGATGTGAAAATGTGTGAATGTAGGTGTGTAGATGTGTGAAGTTAGATGTGTGAATTTAGATCTGTAGATGTGTAGATGTGTGAATGTAGGTGTGTAGATGTGTGAATGTAGGTGTGTAGATGTGTGAATGTAGATGTGTAAATGTAGGTGTGTAGATGTGGGAATGTAGATGTGTAAATGTAGGTGTGTAGATGTGTGAATGTAGGTGTGTAGATGTGTGAAGTTAGATGTGTGAATGTAGATCTGTAGATGTGTAGATGTGTGAATTTAGGTGTGTAGATGTGTGAATGTAGATGTGTAGATGTGTGAAGTTAGATGTGTGAATGTAGATCTGTAGATGTGTAGATGTGTGAATGTAGGTGTGTAGATGTGGGAATGTAGATGTGTAAATGTAGGTGTGTAGATGTGGGAATGTAGATATGTAAATGTAGGTGTGTAGATGTGTGAATGTAGGTGTGTAGATGTGTGAATGTAGGTGTGTAGATGTGTGAAGTTAGATGTGTGAATGAAGATCTGTAGATATGTGAATGTAGGTGTGTAGATACCCACTACATATATTTTTCACATTTTCCCTGTATGAAATTCCAGTCTTTCATAATACATGCGTTATAGGCGTAATTCATAAGTGTTTCTGGCGTTCATTATGCTTTGATGTGCGCAGATGTACTTTAAGGGTCTTTACGTGAATTCGGTTTCGAGCTCTTCAAACCTTTTGGTTGGTGGAGAACAACTTAGTTTATATTTAATTATCACGAAAAACCTGTACAGGCCTCAACAACCCAGAAACTGGCAGCCCCCTTACGAATCAACCCCTGGAACGGTGCATGTGACTATAGCTTCAGCCACTGTTTCCCTTCCCTGGTCCTCGGCGCAAACTGTCCTGCATGTTTTCCACGTTGCTCTATGTCTGCACGACTGATTGAGCTCATCATCAGGCTCTGTAGAAGCCTGATGATGACAGTCATCAAAGCCAGGTGTGTTTGAGCAGGGTTAGACTGAAAAAATACAGTGTGCCCTGAAGACCATGGTTGGGAAACACTTGCTTAGACAAATTTATAGTCCTCACATACACTTCCTACATTTCATACACTAAATATGTTGGTATAATGTTTACATTTCTAAATGGATCGTTTCCTGCTGTGGGAATCATCCCCGGCAGTGGCTGCTCCTGCGACTCCTTACCCAGGAGATAGGATTCTTGTGGACACAAAGTGCTGTAGTCGTCACCTCTGCATCACTGAGCGGCATTTGCAAACCCGGCTGAGTTACATGAAATGCGTTGAAGACGTGTCTTTGGCTCCTGCTCATTTTATAAATGAGGAGCCAGGCATTTATAAGCTGCCTTGGGCCTTGCTCCGCCCAGCAATACCCTCATATGAGTATTTAAAAGTCAGAGGCGGCGACTTGAGCCGCGGTTGGGATGCTAAAGATGACTCTAACGGGCTCGTCCAAAGACAGAAATGTAGAGGATTTTGTTTTCAATCCATTTTGTGTGTTTCCAATGATGTTTACTGGAGTGCAAACATTTCTGGCTGTAGCACAAATGTGTATTGATTTTGCAGGCTGGGCATTCAGACTATGGATTCAAACCTTTGATTGCTAAAGATTTTCCCTCCGACTCCCCCAACTAAAATAGAGACGCCTCCTCGCCGTTCCTTTAAGAGCTACTTCTGGCTTCCCGCTGAAACACTCAATACGAGTTATATGCGCGAGATGTGAACGTTTGAAAGGAAGGATGCATTCGAACGACTGACCCGGGTCCCTTGAGGCTATGGTCCTCGGTGGGATTTGTACTCAGTCTTTATAATGCGACTATATGCTGTACCTGTAGGCCGCATTTATCCTGCTTTTACTGTCACTTTAGGAATGACAAACAAATTAACAGAAAGCAAAATGACATCACAAAAAATGTTCTCTTTGGAATGTTTACAACAAGTTTTTGTTGATTTTTTTTGACACATAATTGTTATTTAATAATTTGCATATGTAAAAAAATATTGAGGATCTGTTTATCCTTCTAGAAGGATAAGTCAAGGTCTGGGTAAAGAGGGATTATTGTCTCGCCGCACATTTCACTGCACAATTGTTCATTTTTATCAACTTTTTTGTGTGTGAGACGATGGGAATTGGCACGCATGTGGCTGGAAAAACACCTGCGTGTCATGTGAGCAGCAGTGTAAAAGTGGCTCCGATGTGATAATACAAAATGGCACATTTCATATCTCACCCACTAGTGAGAGATCAATGACAGGATGCCTGGCAGAATTCCAAATGAAAGTCAGATCCGTGTCTTAGCCGGAAAATGCGGAGACAAAATTTTAGAGATCCCTCAGTTTATGTCACTAAGGAATTTATGTATTTACCTTTTTTATAGGTTCTAATAACCTTTATATATGTGTGTGTGTATTTATAGATAAATCAAAAAATATAAATACTTCCTGTTCCCGCCAGGAAAGGATGCAGAGGAGCCAAGGTGAGGAGGTTCTTTTTTTATTCAAGAACAAAGTTGCTTCACGCAGGGCCGCACCAGCACGCGTCACCTCCGTCACTCCTCATTTTTCTTCCTGTGACGCACCCCCTTTAAATGATAAGCCCCTCCCCTTGGGCGTTGCTCTTCATTACCTGGCAGGTAACCTCACAGGAATGAGCTTTAAACATAAAATACATAAATACACAAACAATAAAACACTGTGTTTGTGTCCCTCGTCATCTGACGGTGCCACACCGTCACATTTCCACAGTTTGTTTTTTTTTACGCATAAAAATAAAATTTCTAAGTACACTGACCAAAAATGTAAACGCAACACTTTTGTTATTGCTCCCATTTTTTATGGTATGAACTCAAAGATGTGAAACATTTTCCACATACACAAAATAACCAGTTCTCTGAAATATTGTTCACAAATCTGTCTAAATCTGTGATAGTGAGCACTTCTCCTTTGCCAAAACAATCCATCCCACCTCACAGGTGTGCCATATCAAGATGCTGATTAGACAAATAAAGTGACCGCTCCAGCAGGACACAAAATAAAAAAAAAACATACAAGTTAAAATGCAAAATAAAACAGTCCTGAAAAATACAAAAAACACTCCTGATTATATGTAAAATATGATGAAGTAGAACTTTGAACGAGACCAAAAAACTTTTTTCAAGACATTTTGGGTAAAAATATATATATATTTTGGTTTTGCTGATAAACATAAAGAGATATGAAATAAAGAAATGTACAAAAAAATGGATTAAGGAAAAAAACCTTTGCAGAATTCGGTGCTACCTCTGCCAGTTTGACCCCAACAATCCTCCTGCCGGAGGCACAATCCAGACCCAAGTGGCCCGCACTCACATGTGCTGACAAACAGATGCCAGTCATATGCCTGACAGTCCGTACCTTGGGGGTACGAGAAGCTCTAAACAAAAGTCAGAAACAGCCACACAAAAAAAAGTTGGGAAGTTTTCATGGCCGAGACCCACAAACTCTCAGCTTCTCATCCCACCGATTCCTGTTCTGTACACCAGCCTCCCATAAACGTCAAACAATTTTAAATCAAATAAAAATGGCAAAGACTGTGATGCCAATAAAAATGGTCCTTGTGTTGTGTTGTGCTATCTTAGGGAGAACAGGTCAATGTAAGGGTGGGGTCATCTACCACGACAAAGGTGGATAAAGGTGGAAGTGAAGATCACAAATCATTGAAGAAAAAAGGTTCAGAGCACTGTCTAGTGGGTCTAATTGACCCAACTCCCAATGTTAAAGTGCTTAAGATACCACAAGGGTTACATATAAAGACTAACAAAAATTCTAGATGAGACACAGAGTCTTTTCCACGCATAAAAGCTTTAATTGTTTTCAAACGATGACAGTCCGCCTCACATATGTCAACATTAGTAAACACAACTAGATTCAATCTGGTTGTGTTTACTAATGTTGAAGTGATTTTAAGAAGTACATGGTGCTCTGTCATGATGTTAGTGAGTTTTTTTTATATGTAGCAAACAAGGTTGGGTGTTATAGTGAATACGTTGACGTGTTTCGTATCTGACCGGGTTTTTTGTTTTACGCATTACTAACAATGGTGGGAGTTAGCGTAGTAACAGTGACTTCAGTTTTAGCGGTATCGGACAGTTTTCAACGGGCTGACATTTATGTTACAAACAATTGTTAGAAATACTGTAAATGCAGTCAAAACCCTTGTGAAATCCAAGGCACGTTAACTTTGAGAGCGGGGTCATTTGGACCCCACAAGACTGAACCTTTTTTCTTCAATGATTTGTGATCTTCACTGGTGTCCATGGATTACATGAAAGTCTATCCACCTTTATCCACCTTTGTCATGGTAGGGAGAACACGTCAATGTAAGGGTGGGGTCATCTGGACCCCATAGGATAGCACAAGGCTAAGAAAGTCTGACTGACTTATGTCCAACTCTTTTGCTCAATGCGTCTTCTAGTTAGGTGCGCCTCATTACTCAGTCTAGTGAACCCGGATGGGATTGGATTGTCCCGGCCCGTGGTGGATTGTAGACAGGATTGAAGGTTAAAAAAATGAAAAATTCCTTCGACGTGACTGGTCTCACTTTCACCCTTACATGTTGAATAAATGTTTGCTATGACCAGTCGTGCATCCCTATAATAAAAAATGTATGCCCTATACGAGCTCACCAAATGATTCCTACTGGCCACCTGGGTGACCCAAACAGATTTACCCATTTTTCACCACAGACAGCCCATATATACCTGTAAGGACAGTTCAGATGAAGGCATTGAGGCCATGTCACACAGTCACTATGTATATTTTTGCACGTTTTCCACCAATGAAATTTTGATCTTTCATAATCCATGCGTGAGATATGTCATGCATACGTGTTTCTTGCATTTGTGAATGTGTACAGATGTCAGTTGAGGGTTTCGGCCAACGGGTCTTTACGTGAATTCGGTTTTAAGCTGTTCAAAATTTTTGGTCGATCGGGAATTACACAGTTTAGGCATATTTTACGTAGTTTATACACATTTATTTTAAAGATCGTATGCAAGTGTGTGTGATTTTTGGGAGATGCATGCACAAATATGTGTCTTTCGAAGACCGTTCCACATGTGTCTAAAGGACTTTTCATGCATTTCCCCCAATGTGTAACTTTTATATCACATATACGGCTCACATATCACATTAAAATAATACGTAATTGACCCACAAATTACTAATAAACTGCATCTAAACCGCGCCATAATTACACATGGTTCATGTTCTATGATGATTTATGTGTTCTTTGCGTGGTTTATTTGTACTTCTGTGAAAACTTCACGTAAAGAACCACAACTGTTATAACCTTTTCCACATATATTCATGGATGACCAATTTTCACCCGTGTTATATGTGTAACACGTATGTACCGGCTGTGTGACACGCCCTTTACATATGGGATGTTTATAAACGGATCCTTCATTGACGGTAAAATCTGGTGACCGTATAGTGCTGAAAATACGGTACATGGTTTCAAGGTTGAAGCAACGTGATGGCAGTTTGGTTCTCCTACATCAATGACGGCGCATCTCTAAACTAGTTTTTCCTCCGCGCCAGATGGCAGGATGTGATGATGTTTGGCTCACCTTCAAGGTGAGCAGGCGACGAGCGTCTACGACGACGAGTCAATAGATTCCATGTTCGCCATCGGCCTCTTTCATCCCACCTCTATGGCCAATCTGCCAAGATAATCTTTTGAATTAGGTGAAGAGAAAAAACCCAGGGTGGACACTTTGATGAGATAAGTACCCTATGTCAGCGCTGGCAGAGGTATTTTAATTGAATATATGAACGCACAGTCTTGCCTTGGGTGCTCAACTCTAAACAAAGATAGCATCATCTAATCAAAGCCAAACCCCGAATGCTTCAAGGGCAGAATCATTTTCTATTTGAGACCTTTTCCTCAGGGATTAGGCCAATTTCTGTGTGATAGAATCAGCATATTGTAGATCTAACGGGGTGATTGTGTCATTGCCGGCACCCACACACTGGCAGAGTGTCGACAACCCTTCAGTTTACAGGCTTTGTCTCCTTTTCCCTGCATGTTCAAACCATAGTTAATTTGCTCCTTGATGACTGTTTTAATAGAAAGAGTGTCCCAACGTTTGAGCCACGTGTATTCGCGCTGATCCGCTAATCCCGCGACCTTGCCTCCGTCTGATCGGCGTTCCTTCAAAACGCTCAGACGGATGAGATAAGGCTGCTTTCTGCAACATCTTCGTCATCAAAGGCGAAATCTCGAGGCCCGGAGAAGGAAAACGTTAAATATAAAGCTCTCTCTGCATCTGCACAAGACTTTCTGGGGATTCTGTGTTGATGCTGTTGATTGGAACACCACTGCAATCCAACTATTTAATGAGATCTCCTAAAGGGACGCTCGCACTAATGTGTACACATCTGCTGTCATCACAGGAGCTGAATATGGCCGGGTACTAATACCAACACTGGCTTGGCTTACGGATGCAGGCTCGCAGCAACACACAGTTAAGATGTACATGATGAACTTGTAAAAACGTCATGTTCTCTAATTGGGTTGCCAAGCAGCCCGCTGAAAGCTGGATATCTAGGGTGAGATGCCCGCTGGAAGCCGAGGCTAAAGCTGTACATTTAGACACACTCTTGATGGTATTTATTAGGATTTTATGTTTGTTTGTTAATTATATTGGCTGTTGTTAAAGAATCAAATTAACCGGAAAGATGCAAATACTAAAATATGCAAATACTCTAAATAAGAAAGGTCAGCAAAAGGGTTTTAAACAGTGAAATTATTTGGACTTTAGTCTGTAAAATTTACTTAATATGATATTTAAATGCTTAAGCCTTTCAGAGTAAACTACATCCATATATATGATAATATATTACATTAATGGACTTCACACATAAAGTTACGTTTCAGCAGGCTTAACCCTTTCATCCTGGAAGTTTAGCTCCAATGTTGACATTCTTTCCGTAACTCTTCAACTGTTTATGCAATGGTTCCTCCTTGAAAGATGCTTTTGGAAACCACTACAGCTACAAATGCCCCTACAGTTGGAGCAAATAGAGGAGCTAGAGGGGTAGGTCTTATGCATCTGTGTTATTTAGATGTTGTAGTGGAATTCTCTGGTATTGAAAAGTTAACATGCTGAAGGACTCTTTAGCTATATTCACATCACCCTCAGCAACGCACGTTCAAGCGACCGCTTTCAATAAAAATTCTATGTAAATGCACAAGAATGTGCATTTCGGGCTTCCGTGTTCAATACTCATGTTTACATTTAGCTACACACATTTTTAAGACCTTTATTGTGCTCTGTGTACAAGATGTGTCCGTTGAACGCGCGATGAAAGTTAAACCGGTTGAACTTTGACCAAACAAAGACTCAAACTTGGTAGAGCCAACTGTTTGTAAATTACAGAGCCCGTGTCCTGACATGGAAAAAATATAATATATTTTGTTCCCACAAATTAATATCTTGTTCCCACAAATTAATATTCCGTTCCCACAAAATAATTAATTTGTGCGAACAAAATAAGTATTCACATCATAAGTCATTCATAAACACGGATGTGCTCTCCGTCCGGCCGCAAAAGCCGCTTTCAGCGGTAACTTCCACGTCTCTGTGACCCACATACGTTCAAGAAAGGAAAACAGAAAAGCAAGAATGATCAATTTATTATTGTCTCAATGAATATAAGAAAAATATCATAAGATTTAGGATCCCCAAGCTTGCTGCTTCCCCACACCGCAGCAATTCTACGGACATTGCACCTTGCTCCGCTGCAGACATCTTTAGCTTGTCTTGCTGGCATTTGGGCAGCTGGCTGGCCGGTAGATGGCCAGCCAGCTGGGCTGGGGTTGAAAAGGAATGATAATATTCAGGACTTGTCTTTTATTAACGTACTCTTTAGCAGTCACTTTACATCCAAAGGCCAGTAGGCTACATGCTCCGTGTCCCATCATGCATCAGGCATACACCATAATGCATCTCGACCAATCACCGTGTCCCTATAACTGTAGTATAACAACAAAACAAATGATTGGCTGGTCAAGATGCATTATAGGGTATGCGTGATGCATGATGGGACACGTAGCATGTAGCCTACTAGCTTTCGGATGAAAAGTGACTGCTAACAAGTATGATGCTTCTATAGAGCTTTTTACAATCAATAAATCTGATCTCTAAACATCATCCATGTATTCAATACAATGTAGTGAGACACACACAGACAGAAATGTGAAGGTATCAGCTGTAAATCCAAATATTGCGCACATCCGTGTTTATGAAGCTAGGAGCTATTGTAGGCGAAGCAGCAATCCATGTTTATGAATGACTTATGACGTGAATAATTACTTCGTTCGCACAAATTAATTAATGTGTTGGAACAGAATATTATTTTGTGGGAACAAGATACTATTTCGTTCGCAAAACTTAATTATTTTGTGGGAACAAGATATTAATTTTTGGGAACGAAATCTATTTTATCTTTTCCATGTCAGGACATGGGCTCCGTAGTAAATTGGCCGTGGTGGAGAAAAAACTAATTGCGGTTTGTGTCTGCAACTGTAGGGGCATTGGTAGCTGTAGTGGTTTCCAAAAGTGTCTTTTACGGAGGATGTATATGACACCAGGTTTTTCATATAGCTGGATAGAGCTGTGATGGTAAAAGCCTGGAGTGAGATTTGTGCCGCTACCACATTTTGCACCTAGCTTCTTCCAACTTTACGTGGCAAATATGTGCTAGGAAATAGTAGCGTAAAAAGAAGAACCACAGTAGGCAAAATACTCTCAAAAACCAGTACGTTGTTCTTTGCTCATGACCATGTTGCCTGTAGAACTTTTTGCCTGTAGAACTTTTTGCAGGAAACCAGGTCTCTCTTAATATCCTAATATGGTTACAGAACAACTTGACATCACACGTTTTTGTTTTTTGTCTTTACTTTAAACACTTGTTCTTGTTTTACATATCACTAAGTCATTTAAAATAGCTCTTTATTTTTAAGGAAAATGCTTTATAACTTGTTAGTAACCTGCCCCCCCTCCCTCCCTGCTTCATTGTTCCCTAACCAGCCATTTAAGCAAACAGAAGGGAATCAAGCGAAGATATTTCTTCCAAAACAGAGGGGCAGCAAGCACAATCATTTCATACCAAATCTATTAGACTTTATCAAAATGTCATTGGACTTGGAGTCAATAGCTCATGCTGAGTTGACTGAGGGAGAAGTTGCGGTTGCCTTTAATGGAGCAAGAAAACAGTTTATCTGGATAGATTGACTTTAAGCAATTACTTTAAGGGCACTCCTCAATCAATAAAATGCTACTTCTGGTGTGTTTTCTTTTTTTGTGCTTGTTCCACTCCTAGTCCAAATAAAGGCTGGGAGAACGGGTAACATGGGGGAAAAGAAAGGTAAAACTGAGCGGGATTACAATGCAGTTCGGGTGTTTACTAAGTTTTGGCTGTAGTTTGACGGTAATGCGCCCTGAGAGGGATCCTTCTGGATCAGGTTCATTTGTCCTTCCATTAGCCATTCGTCTCTTTCTCCCATATACTTTTCCAGTACTGTTCAGTTTCTAGTCTTGGTGGGTCTGCTTTGACGCTGCCGCTGAGCTAACACTTTTGCAGGTTGAGTTGCGAACAGCCTGTTTATCCGTCTGGCTTCATTGTCTCTTGTCTACCTCTTTAGGCGGCTGCTCAAGGCCAGGAGCCTTTGTTTGGCAGTTTCCAATGCTTCAGGTATGGGCATCTGGCTGTATCTCTTAGGTACTTGCTTTCTCATTGTGCCTCTGTCAGCTTACTCACATCCCTCCGAATTGCCTTGATTTTGGCCTCTAATCGTTGCTTCCATGGTGGGTATTGTTTTCTCCCATGCGTGCGTATCTGTGGTTGTTGGGGCTGTGTACCCAAGCTCAGGGTGGGAGTGTGGTATAGCCTCCTCTCTGACCTGCTGCTCTGGCTCTTCTGAGGTGTTGCATTTGTGACAGCACAGAAGTTGTGATAGCAGTTGCCGTTTGTGGATGTCAAGCCATCTTGGTTGTGGAGTTCGAGGCATCCATTCATTCCACATTCTCTGCATGTGACATCTCTGAGTAGGATTACTTGGGTAGTAGCATTCCAACAGCATCTTGTTCCCACATCTAGTCCATTTCCATCTTGTTCCAGTAGCCTGTAAGCTCTGGTACGCCATACCGGCTGGAAGATCAGCTGTGTGGCGGCTCTTTGCTGCTTAACCCTTGTGCTATCTTAGATGACCCCACCCTTACATTGAGGTGTTATTCCTACCATGACAAAGGTGGATAAAGGGGGAAAGATTTCATGTAATCCATGGACACCAGTGAAGATCACAAATCATTGAAGAAAAAAGGTTCAGAGCTCTGTCTTGTGGGTCTAGATGACCCAACTACCAATGTTAGAGTGCCTAGGATAGCACAAGGGTTACACACTTATTCAAAAAGAGCTGCACGCTGATGCCGCTAAAATGTGAACCAAGCAGCACTTTATCTCATCATTTTAGCATCTCTGTATTTTCTAGTGTCTTATCATCACAACAAAACATGGTTCCCCAGTCCGCTCATGGTATCCGCTGATTCTGACACTTCCCTAAATAACAATTATGTTGTGGGGAATGAAACGGCTCTCTTTGAGCCGCTGTTTGGAGTGAAAGACAAGTCAGCTCCTTTTATGGAGCCGTGATCTTTTATTTTAAGAAATAAACCTCCTTTCAACCTTCTTTTTTTTCTCTTCAAGCTGCACCTTATTGGTCAATACATTGGTGTTTACCCTTAGGGAGGGGGAGGGGTGCACGGGGGAGGGGCTGGGGTGTTGTTACCTGTACAGCTGCACATGGTCCAAGTATGAGGGGGGCAAAAAGAGCATGGTATAACAAT
Source organism: Oryzias sinensis (assembly GCA_037389245.1). Classification (NCBI taxonomy): domain Eukaryota; kingdom Metazoa; phylum Chordata; class Actinopteri; order Beloniformes; family Adrianichthyidae; genus Oryzias; species Oryzias sinensis. The sequence continues at coordinate 6,578,636 of CM074505.1, read as the reverse complement.
AACAACAAACTACATCAATACAAAAAAGTACAGAAAATGACACTAGACACTGGAAATAAGGCAAAATGTGGAACCATTTCACTTCTTTTGATAACACAAAGGAAGAGTGTAGAGTCTGCAGGAAAATAATTCCATCTAGAACCGACTCCATCACCAACATGTACAGAAATCTGACAAAATATTCCCTAGAACAGAGAAGATCAATACTGACTGAAGAAAGCAGATCAGCTCCTCAAAGAGGAGACACATGGTTTTCTAAATGTCAACCTTTACTGTAAAAAATGTTTTTTTTTTGTATTTTATTTGGTTTTACACATTTTAACTTTCTATTTTGTGTTGTTTTTGCAGTGCTTTGTGTTGTAAAGCTTCAAATTTGTTAAAAAAAAAAAACTAAACTTTTTTTATACCAGTTGTTAAGCGCTGAATTGTAGTCAAATTGTTCTTAATTTAACCCTTGTGCTATCTTAGATGAGCCCACCCTTACATTGACGTGTTATTCCTACCATGACAATGGTGGATAAAGGTGGAAAGATTTCATGTAATCCATGGACACCAGTGAAGATCACAAATCATTGAAGAAAAAACTTTCAGCGCACTGTCTAGTGGGTCTATATGACCCAACTCCCAAAGTGCCTAGGATAGCACACGGGTTAACAAGTGTGGCTTAGAGGTTTTCCAGCTTCTTTGAATTTCTTGCAAGATAATCACGTGTAAATGAAACATGTGTACAAACAAACATGTAAAAAAGAATTGATTAAAATAATTTTAAAAAAATAAATAAATACTATATATATATATATATGAAGAATTGTTTTAAAATACGCTCACATTTTAGCTTCCTAAAATTCAATACACTATTGTTTTTCCAAAAATACACACACATATATGTATATATATATATAATATATATATATATATATATATATGTACTGGTTGTACACACATATATACTGCTCATACATGATACGTTGATAAGGAAGAAAGTGACTCAAATTCTGTAATTGATGCACAAACCACTAATGAATTGAACATAAAGAATACGGTTTCTATTCTACATTTATTTACGTGTTCTTGTGTGGTTTATTTTTGTGGTTTTAATGTGTTTTATTTGTGATACATCTTTGAAAATTTCATCAAGACCTCAACTTTTCTTTGTGTTTTCCTTGTATCTTCATGTACTTATTAATTTTAATTTTGCAAAATGGGGAAAATCTACTTAATGGCTGTGTGACACCCTTTAGGTCATTTAATATCAAATAACATCTTAATACACCTTTTTTTCCCCAGTGAAATCAAGTAAACAAACAGAAATAGCTCAGAAAAACGACCAACTTTTTCTTGTTTTCCATGTCTATCAGTGTAGATCACTCTGCCGGACACCTTGATGAGCCTTTTAAGGCTTTTTCTTGTGTTCTGCAGTGACTGCTATGACCTTCTATTTTCTTCTGAGGTATAACCTGCAGTCAAAACCCTTCTACCACTAACATGTATGTGATCTCAAAAACACTTCTAGATGCATCACTGGCGTTTCGAAAACCAGGACATCACCCAGTAATATCGTGGAGAGCAGGGATTTTCTCTTTTTGCAGGAGAGTCTAACCATGACAAGTATCTAGGCCTTTGGCAACACACCGTTTCTACTAGATCATACATGACTAAACCAAATAGCCTTGTCTTAGGGAACAATTTACCGCAAAAGATATTACTACATTGGAAAAAAAAATTATTTTATGGTATGGGCGGTTTTCCAAGTTATAAAAGGACCACCAGAGAAAATACAGCTGCAGTTCTACTTTGTTGTTTACGGCATATGGTTTTTAAAGGCCGTGTGCATAGCTAATAGGTACAATTGTCGCATATTGAACAAATGAAAATTGGTCACATAAAAATATACTAGGAAAAAGTGCGAAGTTGGGGTATGTGCGTGAAATTTTCTCCGATGTATAACATTAAAATCACGGAAGAAGTATAAAGAAAGCACGCAAAGAACATGTTAACAAACGTAGAACATGAATGTGTATTTATTGCGCTGTTTATGTGCAATTCATTAGTGATTTGTGCGTCAATTACGTAATTTAAATGTGACATGTGCGCATTGTATGCAATATAAAGGTTTACATCGGTTGCTACATGCGCAAAAGTGGGCCTGGAAATTCTAGAGACCCCTAGCATACGCATGTACTTAAAAAATCAAAACACAATGGCGTCAGGTGTGCGTAACCAATTTTTGTGTGTAAACTACATGAAATTAACATAAACTGCGGAATTCTCATCTGACCTAAAAGTTTGAACAGCTTCACGTAAAACCCGTCGCTGAAACTCTCAACAGACATCTGTGAACATCAGCGATTGACGAACGCAAGGACCACTTATGAATGCGCGCATATCATGGAAGAACGAAATGTTATCTGTGGAAAATGCGCAAAATATGCGTAGTGGATGTGTGACATATATTGACACATTTTTAAGTCTATATTTTTATAACTCAAAACAAGTTCTGGAATAAATCTACTCCCTTCAACCGGTTTTATCAAACCCTTTCTGTACTTTAAGTAATGTGTAACTTTCAGCTCAAAAGAACATGAGCGTGTCATATAAATGTTGTACCTAAAGGAAAAAAAAAAACCTTCTGGTCCCATCTCATCACTGAGAGCAGCTGTGTAAACACTTATATAATTATTCACTAAAAAAGCAATCTATGCCATTACCTGTTTTATTTTTTCACTCTAATATTGTCAATTAGGAGCGCATCCCAAGGGGTCACCTAGCAGAAAAACGTCATCATTACATTTTGCACTGGTGATCACTGATCCTACTTTATACCATCTGTTTTGGTTGTATTCAAGCGGCAGTGAAGCAAAAATCAACTTTCAGTTTATTTGTTTATTATTCTCCTTGAGTGTATAACGGTATGACCCCCATCGAGGCGGATGCTATAAAGAAACAGTTAAAATAAAAGGTTGTAAAACATTCAGATTGATGAAAATTCTTATCAACACTTATTTTTTCCAGAAATTGATTATTTAAAGTGTTTTTTTAATTGAAGTGATTAGTAGACCTTGAAGCATGACTATATTTTATCCCTCATGCTTTATTGTAAGCGGTCTGAGCTCTGTCTCCCCTTTTGGTCACTAGCGGAGGCACGTCCCCAGAGTTCTAGCCTCACTACATCTCCCAGCAACCCCCAGCGCACATACTTCCTGGATACACGACTCTCATTCAATCCAACCACAGTCTACTTAAGCACTGCCACTGGAGTCAAGCTTTGTGGACTGTAAGCTGAGCTAATAAATCTTGTTTGTGTGTTCTTGTGACACTTATTTCCATTTATCATTAAAAAATTCTTAAGTTAGTATAGTGGATTTAATGGTATATTGGTAATTACGGCATGAAGGGTTAATACCTAAATACACGTGTTTCAAATAAAAATGATGTTGTTATAAAGTTAATATCTATTGGTAAAAAACAGCAATGTTCCTGTTTATCTGTTTATGAAAATATTCATCTTACCAGTGGTAGATATTGCACAGTTTATTCTGCTGCAACAGACGTTCTAGAAAATCACGACCTTGTTCGCAAATAATATTGTTATCCTAACATATTCGATTACCGAAAATAGTAAAAGCAAGTCAACCCAAAAGTGGCTGCGATTTTACCACTTGTGATTGGTCAATCAGAGCTTAGGAGTTAATTAATTAAAAGACAAACAATTCAACTTTTGCATCTGTTGAAAGTCATTTTTATGTCTTTTCAGTTTCTAAATAGCCTGGAGTTTTAAAGACCCTTGTAATTCGAAAATGCCTCACATTTGCAGCCATGCTAATAAAGTAACCACTAGAAGTGAGTGAAAGCCAATCAATTATCCACAGAACTGTTACTAAAAAGTTAGCATCAATGGTGATCAACAGCCGCCCAGAAGTATTATGCGATGTCCATACCGGGCATTCATAGTGTAAACACGTTTGACCTGTGGAATCAAAAACAAAGGCTATTAACATTGACTTTCTCAGGTGTTCAAATACTTCTTGGCAGTAGCAATGAGATAAAATATTGAGAAAAATCATACAGTATGATTTCCAGACTTTTTAAAAAAAAAAATTTGGATGATGTCTCTCACAATAGGCAAAATAAAAATGTCTTACCTCTCCACGATTTCAAAGTTGGAGAACTTCACATACTTCAAACGCCTCATTGTTTGTATGTTTCTTACTCTCCTTATATATTGCTGTGCTATCTTGACCCAAATGCAGCAACACAAAAGTTCTGCGTATTGTAAACAGGATAAAATGTTTCATGGGTTCTAAAATATAAAACTTCGTTTTTTCCTTTTAACCCCAAAAGTTGATTGTGCGATGGTTCTAGTGGAAACAACGACTTTAGTGTCAGCGTAGAACTTGTTTTTTATGCGCCGTCATGTAATTGTCAGGCGCTCAGGAGAAGTGGCTTTGCTAATGTCTCCTTTGTGCGTGTTGACACACTTTTGTCATGCGGCGCTGATTAAACAAGTCCAATATATGCAGTGCAAAATGTTTTTTCTTCTGGCCGTCTGGCGAAATGGTGGCTCATCGGTACAGCTGGTGTATTTGTCACCGTGGTTAATTTTCCCAGGCCATAAGGGAAGAAAAAAAAAGAGGAAAAAAACGCCCACCGGGATGATGGAAAAGGTTGGTTCATTAACCCTCCTCACTCAAGCTTTCCTTCGGCACTTTACAATGTAATAGTCGCTGGGCTCTCATACAGCCTGGAGCAATGTATGTGCCCAAAAATTAAACTGTTTCATTCCAAGATGGCCGTTTTCTCTATTAGAATTAAAAGAAAAGAGAAAAGGGTTTTTTGCTTTATGGGTTGAAACAAAACAATTAAATGCTTTCCCAGCACTTTTACGCTCAACTTCTACACCTTTTTTTCCCGTTTTTGTTGTCTTTGTCTGCAGTGTTTGGACAGGATTAGCTTCTCACGACATGTTTTCTTTCAAAAATTGGTCACAACTGGAAAAAGATTTAAAGATCTGAGTGTGTGACAGACAGGATGTGGAGTGGAAGGCAGGATGTTCCTTTTTCTGACCTTTTTTCATGCCTATAATCTGGTGAAACACTCATTCTGCTCCCTAAATAAGCTCAAATGTCCAGTGGAGACTTCAGCAGCTGAATCATGCGTGTTGATAGAATGGAACAACATCTGCTTTCAGGTGTGTTGAGTGTTTTTAGTTTCTACATCTGCCTTCACTTTTCTTCCATAACTCCATCAACTGCATATGGACTGAGTGACCCCTGCAGGTACCAAACCTGCAATAAGTGTTCGAGGAGGCCTTGACTAATGACAGCGTCACTGTATTTGATTGGCTGTCGTTAATTAAAAATAAAAAATGTAATATTCATTTTTAGACATGTCAATTTATGAATACTTTTTCACTGTGTGGAGTTTTCACAGAAAAGCGCAGTGCTAGGAACAGCTAAGATACTGCGCAGAACCCTCAAGCTCCCAGGCCTCTGGTAGAGGACCCGAGCTTGAGTGAGAAACCACCCACGAAAGGGTGAAAGGGGCATGTATATATATATATATATGTATATATATCAGTTCCATTTAACTCAAAGACCCATTCCTATGAAAACCATGTCTCTACTGCTTTTAAATGTGCTCTTGTTCACAACTGTTCCCTGGCGCCAAAATAGATCTAAAGTGGGGATTTCCCTCACTGGTTTAATGGTTTTTCCCTTCCATCCAACTAATTTGCATCTCTTCTGCTTTGATCTCACGTTTCTGCGAAATCGCTACAGTTTCTGTAGAATTTCCTGAAACGGCTGCCATCACCTTCTGCTTTTATTGTGCTCTCGTGTTTTAGCCTATAGTATCCTTGGGCGAGACCCCAATCCCAACATTGCTCAAAGTTGGTGACGGTGTTTGGCGGTGAAGCTGCCATCAACGTGTTAATGTGTTTGGGTGAGTGTGACTGTAAAGCGCTTAGGGCTTTCTAAGACGGTACTAAAGAGCTACATAAGTGTTTACCATACCAAATGTTTTGTCAAACCTTTAAAAAAAACAAGATAAAAAAGTGAGAAAACACTCGTTTACGCCTCAGGTCATAAAGGATTAAATGAGAAGTGCAAACATTTATCTGGAGTTTGACAAAGTTTTGGTTTAGAAGTAATTAGGAGATGGTTAGAGGAGACAAGAGGCCCTGAGGAGAAAATACTACTTTATTTGTGGAGAGCGGTGCAGGTGGAGGAGGGCACAAGTGCAGGAGAGACTGGGAAAAGGTCCTTTATTTGAGGGTAAACAACACCTCTGCAGTCGGGATTTCTGACAATAAACTGGTTGATGAACACCAGAAACAAAGATAAGGATGTGTCGAGGAAGCAGATATTCACTAAGGAGAAGATTTGGAATAGTTGAAAGCGGGGATTAAGAAGGTAACGAAAACCTGGTTTTAAAGAAAGGCCTCGTTGCAAAACAAAATGTTGGAAATTTAAGAGAAATAGTGAACAATAAATCTATAATCTTTAATCAAAAGAGCTAAAGATTTCCTGAAATCTTCAGATTAACCCTTGTGCTATCTTAGATGAACCCACCCTTACATTGACGTGTTCTCCCTACCATGACAAAGGTGGATAAAGGTGGAAAGATTTCATGTAATCCATGGACACCAGTGAAGATCTCAAATCATTGAAGAAAAAAGGTTCAGTGCACTGTCTAGTGGGTCTAGATGACCCAACTCCCAATGTTAAAGTTCCTAGGATAACTCAAGGGTTAAATTCAAAATTCTTTGTAAAGCATCTTTCAAGAAATAAATGAATGTTTCAGTACCTCAAACGACCACTAGTGGTTGGTTTCACAATAGAGAAATTGTCTTTTTTTTTTTTATAATAAATGGTGATGGGGCTTGCAGGTGATCTGCTAAAGTTACATGAGGTTTAAAAAAAAAGGCAAAGACACAACTTGACCGAAGGACAATGTAGCAGCAATAAACAGAAAGTCATGGCATGAAGGAAACCAGATGACTAACCCTGGGTCTCGGGATGACACTCTCATGTATTAGCCACACAAATCTTAAACATTAAACAGGAAATCTGTAAATGTCAATCAGAAAAGCTAAGATCAAACCAAACAAAATGTCAAAGATTTCATGAAGGTAGACGGTGAAGCTGCCAATCCCAAATTCAAAGCCAACAAGAAAGTACTAAATGTTGTAGTTCCTCAAATGACCACTAGAGGTTGGTACCACAATGGAGCAATTTCCCAACTTTAAACCAAATATAAACTTATTTAGAAACTAGTTACAGAAACGTTTTTTGTTTCTTTTATTTGTGTGAATCACTAGCCTCTTGCTTGTGTAACAGTTGACTTTGGTGAACTGACCTGACTAGCTAAAGTTCCGTTTGGTGTCAATTTAGCCTCGAAAAGGAAATCAACGTTTTTCCCACATATGGGATTCAAAAACACGAGTTTGTCAGATAATAAAGACCCAACCTGACCCAAGCATAGTCTGCAAATACATAAAAAATAAAACGTTACATTGAGTTTAACTGCGATAAACAGAAAGTCATGCTGTAAAGTAGAGGCCCCCAACCTTTTTCAGGCCACAGACCAGTTTCATGTCAGACTAAATTACCAATTGAAGTGAGCATTTGAGCGTCTTTTTTGGTGCTTCAGTGGCAAAACCACACCAATAGATGTGACACAGGCGCAGCACATTGCAACAAATAACCAACAGTAGTTAAAAATACTAAAGGGCACTGGAGGGAGTAAAGAGTAAAGTATTAACACAACAAAAACAAGAGAAAGAAAATAGGAAAAAAATAATATTTTGTGATGTGTTCCTAAGAATATAACATTCCAGCACGTAGCTTTTACGCACTGAATGTTTCACAAGGTGGTGCATTGATGCGATGCTGCAAACTAGTCAGCACTGCATTTGTGTTTTATCCACATTTTACAAATGGGATGCACAGTATTCCCTGCAGTTGCTCTGCTGTTTTTGTCTTCTTCTGTTACTTCTGGGTCAAGTCCCGTGAACAGAGCAGCATGTGCGCAGCACAGAATCTAAGTGAATGTGAATGTGTGCATACAGGACTAATTTGACTCCCAGCAGCGCTGCGTGCACATGTTTGACTGTCTCTGAGAATCCTGATTAAGTGTGGTGAAACAGAATTTTGAGTTTGTACCAAGACTAGAATTTCATAGGTTTTATACAAATGCTTCAAAATAAGCTTAAGATTTTTTTTTTTTTATTAATTGATTCTGTTACTTGGTAAACACTGTTTTTGTTTTAAACTTTTTTATATCACTATACCAACAAAGGTAAAGTGATGAAGACCCTTGTGCTATCCTAGGCACTTTACCATTGGGAGTTGGGTCATCTTGTTACGGGGGAGAAGGGAAGTACCCAGGCGCAGAGAGGAGAGGAGGCAGGAGTTTGCAGGGGAACGGGGGCTTTAATAAACAAAACTAAAGATACCAAACCAAAACCACTGCATACGGCAGGCTAGAGACTCGAACTTGAAAATACAGAAACGCTCAAAACCAGGGAACAGCATAATTACAAACTATGGACCAGCACCGGAGGAAGGGAATGACAAGACTTAAATACATGCAGACAAACAAGACACAGGTGGAAACACTCAGGAAGGATGGGGACCAAAGTAAAACTCAAAACTACAACAAACCAGGAAACACTACAAAATAAAACAGGAAGTTATACTCAAAACAACACAGAACAAAAAGGAAACAAACCACAAGGGCGAAGAAACAGAAACCGTAACACATCTAGACCCACTAGACAGTGCATGAACCATTTTTTTTCAATGATTTGTGAACCTCAATGGTGTCCATGGATTACATGAAATCCTCTCCACATTTATCCATCTTTGTCCTTGTAGGGAGAACACGTCAATGTTAGGGTGGGGTCATAGGATAGCACAAGGGCTAAATTAACTTGGAACAGGAACGGTGTGTGATTATTGTTTTGCTTATATGCAATTCATTAGTGATTTGTGCGTCAATGAAATGTGCGCCGTTTACGTCTGTAAGTCTGTTAGACATGGTCATGGAAAGCCACAAATTTGTTTATGGGTCTCTCAAAAATTGTGCACAATTGTGTAAGATTTACGTAATAATTGCGTATGAACTACATAAAATATGCATGAGCTTGGCCAGCAAGCTGCCAGAATGCTGGAATGACAAGCAAAAGATCTCCGCGGCGGGCCGGAGCTCGTAGCACATAGCTCATAGCTCCAGCGAGCTATGTCCGGAGAATCGCTGCGGTATGGGGAAGCAGCAAGCTTGGGCATCTTAAATATTATGATACTTTTCTTATTTTCATCGAGACAATAACAAATCATTTTTGTTTTTATTTTTCCCCTTTTGAATGAATGTGGGTCACCGAGACACGGAAGTAGCCGCGGAATGTGGCTTTTTGCGGCAGGACGGAGACCGTACCGGGATGTGACTGAACGCAGACATGGAGACATGATTACCGATTCTTTTGTGCTTTTAAAAATAAATAAATGTTATCTCTAAACATCTAAGGTGTCTTCCATGCAATGTAATGAGACACACACAGGCAGAAATGTGAAGGTATCTGCTGTAAATCCAAGTATCGCTAACATCCATGTTTATGAATGACTAATCATGTGAAAATTACTTATTTCGAGGGAACGAAATATTATTCCGAGGGTACGGGATATAATCTTGTGGGAACAAAATATTAATTTGTGGGAATGAGATTTTTTATTTTATCCATGTCAGGACATGGGCTTCAAACATGATCACCTTGGGGCGGCTGTGGGGCAGCGGCAGGGTGGTCAACCCATGATCATAAGATTGCTTAGGGTTCGATTCCCGCCTTGCATGCCCATGTGTCAAAGTGTCCTTGGGCAAGACACTGGACCCCACCTTGCCTCTGGTGGTAGGCGGGCGCCTGTGTTTGGCAGCGGAGCGGCCACCAGTGTGTGAATGTGTGTGTGACTGGATGAATAGGTCTGTGACTGTAAACGCTTTGTCTTTGTAGGTAGAAAAGCGTTTTATAAGTATACGCCATTTACCCAAATGTGGGATGTGTTCTGACCAAATGAAGTGTACTGTTCAGCGCTGTATAGCTTGTCCTCATCTGTGATGTTACTCTTCAGTCTCTGTTGTCCATTCATAAACTTGAAATTTTCCCTACTTTGTTTGTGTGCAATAAAGATGGCTTAAGATTTGAATGTGGTGACTGAGTGGCATTGATGAGCCAAACATGACATCAGAGAATTTGAAAGCTGGGCTGGATAGACGGGTCAAGGGAACCAATGTGGTGTCTGACCAGAGAGATCCTCTCCTCAGGAGCAATGATAAATGTCTCTTTCTTATCTCTTTGGACTAAATGTAGGATAGTGGCACTTAACCACTGGTTGATGCATGTAAAGTAATTAAAGAGAAAACATTTTTAAAAACATGGAATAATTAAATGAGCTGCACAGTTGGATGTCGTCAGCATAGAAGGGGATAGAATTGGCAGATTAGCTGTTCTAGAGGGAATTGGTTCTAGAACTAAACCTTGACGTATCCCATGAAAGGTGCGCTTCTTTACGAAAAAGTTTTATTTGCAAAACATGTTTAAAACAGAGACCATTAAAATAAACAAGCCTTTGTAGGTGAACGTTAGGACAATAATAATCAAATTTCAAGCAGCCAGTTTTTATCAGGTTAGAATTTCTGTACATAGCTTGTTATCCCAAAACTGCAGCAATGTAGTATAATTTGTTTAACTTTTGTTCTGTTTTTATTATTATTTTGTTTTAGGAGAACCTGATTATATATTTAATATTTACAATTTAATGTGAGCATCTCATTTATGCAACATTATTTTATGAATGTATCTGCCTTTAAAAGTTTATTAGCAAACTAACTAGTTTTTAGCACACAGAGAATTAAAAAAAACAAGAGGATTATTTATTCTTCCTCTTTGAATATGTGTATTTCATTTGACCCGTAATAAAATGGAAGGACTACACATTTCATACAAAACAATTCCAAGTATAACTAAGGCTGACATTTTAGTAGTTCTCCATATTTAAACAGATGATTCAAAAATTCATGGAAAGCTGTTTTCACTTCCACTTAGATGACAATTTGTTCCTTTTTTTCAAAGAATTAGCCATAGGAATAGGGGAAGAACTCGGATTCAGCCTATGACTGCTTTGAATAACGTACAAACAATATTGGAAAGCAATATTGCATTTAGTTATGATCACAGGACAGTAAAAATCTAGAAATTTGAAGGTCAAAAATTAAGCTTATGGCATCAAACATTCAATGTTTGCCAAAGTTTTAAATATTTAATCCTTATTTCTTGTGCACTTTAAGATCCAGCATGTCATTGGCAGTGTGTTCCAATGCAGATCATTAAGATCTTTTGAAATTCTTTTTGTATTTTATTTACAAAAAGGCTCCCATTTTGTTGTGATAGTTTCTAGATCATTACTCATTTGTTTTACCAAAATGTCTGTGCAAAAGCTGATGGGAGAAGATGGAAAAAGACACACTTAGACACAATTTTCCTGGAGGGGCTGAAGAAACGAACCTATAGTCACTTCTGCTCAAAGCAACATGTGGCAGAGACAGTTAATAAATAAACTTGAACATAGCAAAACCCACGGAGAAACTAAAGCTGACAAAGCCGATGAGCTGACAACGACAAATAAAAAACAAGACACTTAAATACACTGAGGACATCAGAAGTGAAAACAGCTGTGTATGACCAACATGAACCTGGAGTGACTGACCGAGGTCATCCCAAAACATGACCAACAACATCACTAAAAACTCCAAACTACACCGCACAATCCTCACAGTTCCCCTTCCACAAAAGGCCAGATTCCAGATGCCCAGTCAGGAGATGACATGGAGGAGCAACAGAACAAAAACAGAAAAGATTTCAGGTTCCTGCAGCAGTGACGGGTTATGAACCCCTTCTGAGGAACAGGCATGAAGAGGAGCAGTCCCAACGACTCTCCCCAGGGACAGGAAACATAAAGGGGAGCAGCACTGGTGAACCTTCTCTAAACAAAGAAATATGACCATGAGGGATGAACAGCAAACATTCTTGAGACAGGGAACATGAAGTGTAGCGTCGGTGACCCTTCTGAGGAACATTACGAGGATCTGCACCTTGCCAACTTCTGGGGTAACATGAGGAGGAGCGGCCCCACGACCCTCAACGGGAACATGAAGACAAGCGGCCCCGCGACCCTGCACAGGAACATGAAGACGAGCGGCCCAACGAGCCTCCACAGGAACGTGAAGACGAGCGGCCCAACGAGCCTCCACAGGAACGTGAAGACGAGCGGCCCAACGAGCCTCCACAGGAACGTGAAGACGAGCGGCCCCGCGAGCCTCCACAGGAACGTGAAGACGAGCGGTCCCATCACCCTCAACAGGAACGTAAAGGAAAGCGGCCAAGCGACCCTCCAGAGAAATGTGCAGACAAGCGGCCCCGCGACCCTCCACGGGAACAGGAGACCCTTGTGCTATCTTAGATGACCCCACCCTTACTTTGACGTGTTCTCCCTACCATGACAAAGGTGGATAAAGGTGGAAAGATTTCATGTAATCCATGGCACAAGGGTTATGTAGTGTTGTTCTGGCAATCCCCCTCCAGACCAGAAATATAGATATGGCATGGCATGACTCGGATACGACTGCAGGAAAATCCGTCTGGAATGGTACAGACAGTGGCGAAAAACCCACCACTGCAGCAGAAATTTTTCTGCTGGGTCCACGGTGGTCAGCTCAAAATCAAGAACTGGTGCTGAGGGAACCAAAATCCAGAAGACCAGGCTTGGTGACAGAAACCCATGGAGAAGAAAAAAAAGAGACAAACTTGACAATGACCAACTGAAAACAAGACACGTATATAGGCTGAAGGAAATTCATGGAAATGAAAACCGCTGTGGATGATTATTAATAAGAACCTGGAGTGACAGACAGAGGGACATATTCCTTAACCCTTGTGCTATCCTAGGCACTTTACCATTAGGAGTTGGGTCATCTAGACCCACTAGACAGTGCTCTGAACCTTTTATCTTCAATGATTTGTGATCTTCACTGATGTCCATGGATTACATGAAACCTTTCCACCTTTGTCATGGTAGGGAGAACACATCAATGTAAGGGTGGGGTCATCTAAGATAGCACAAGGGTTAAAGTGGCCTTTTTTTCTGGATGTTCTTTAACATTTCATTCATTTTATTCTTGAAAATATTGCTTAAAAAATCAGATATTAGTTGACATTATATTGGACTTTTGTATAAACCGGGCTAAAATGGTCTAACGCATTTCTGCTAGCTTAACCCATGCAACCACTGACTTTTGAATAAGGGGTGTTTTCTTCACAAACCCCTTTCCAAACCTCCCCTATTTCACATTATTTTATTTTTCCCCCCACAGATCTTATGATTTAATATCCTATTTGCAGCCTTTATAGCCTCTGATGTTTCCTGTGGGTTTGTGCTCAGAGCGCTGCCAAGTTTTGACCTCGGGGTGAGCCTGCGAGTATGAGCACTCCTCAGAAGATTGGCAGCTTTCTTGAATGTTTTTTCACTTGTAAATAATCGTGCTCCCTCATTCACTCTAAAGTGTGGACAAAAGCTTCTTCAAGTCTTGTCATCAAGACAGATGGAATGCATTTTCCCGGCAAAACACGGCCGATGTTTTTGGTCTTTGAAAGTGTTTCAAAGTTTTTGAAAGTTTGAAACCTAGTTTCAAACAAAATTCCCAAAAAAACAAATAAAGCTTTGAAAAATGCTCAAAAATGGAACAAAATAACTAAATATATAGTCAAGCTCCCATAATGCACCTCACCTACTGGCCGATACAAAATTCAAAAATAAAAAGTTCAGTGTTTGCTAATGCTAACATGGTCTCCCTCACGACATCTTCCAATAAAGAAAAGGATCAAATCAATTCACTTTAATGTCTTGAAAAAATGGCTAATTTATGCTAAGCTATCATTGCTAACACCTGTGCCTGTCCATTTGTTTTTTTAATAACTTTATTGTTTTGCCAACAAACAGAAGCACAGTGTGCCACAATTACTTTGACTTTAGCTCTGGAGAAAATAAATCAAGTTACGACTTCTTTCTTGAGTTCTTATCCGGTCACAGAGCGAGTACATGTCACACTCAGAGTAAATCAGAGCTGTTGTAAACACCTATTTTCTGTTGTTTATTTTCTGTAACAGTGGTCCCTCATTTATTGTGAGAGTTGCGCTCTAACAGTAACCTATGATAGACCAGAAAAGTAGCCAACTTTTTTTTTTGTTTTTTTCAATTATTATAGCTTTTCTAAGGCTGTCAAATCCCCCACTACAAACTTTTTACACAGCACAATGTGATGCAAAACACAAGCAAAAAAAAGCATGCAAATCTTAACCCAAAAAAAAATCTGCGCTATAGCAAGACCTCGAAAGATGAATCGCAATATAGTGAGACACCGCTGTTTTCATGCGACTGGTGTCAAAGCACCAACATAAGGTAAGAAAATGTTAAAAAAATAAGCATAGTGTCTTAAACGTAATAAGGAAAACAACCCAATTCTTGATCGAGTCTTAGTTTCGTGCAGGTGTGACGCTTCAACCACCTTCTCTTTTTCTACAGTCTTCTCATCCACCTTGCTGCTTTTGCTCATCTTTCTTCAGGGACCTCTGTTGTTGCCTCACCTTTTGCTTTTTGCCGTCTGTTCTGCTCCTCCCGCTGGCTCGTATACCCCCAACAGCACTGACGGGCTGACAGTTTTAGTCAGTTATTCCCTTCACAGCTGCACCGTCAAAACAATTAAATCATGATAAGAGGCAGAAATTGTAGCTACCGTAAAACCCTCCAATAGCTGTCCTGGCTTTAAATATTAAAAAAATAATAATTTTGATGGTCCAGTGCTTATAAGAATCCAGCTGTTTTTGTAGGGTGATAATTTATTCTTCTTTTAGATGCAATGGCGATGGGAAAACGTTTTTCACTTAGCAGTGAAATACGGTCTGGTATCATTTTTTATGACAGTAGGGCTCATGGACTCTCTGTCCGGCTACTATAACCCTTGGACTATCCTAGGCACTTTGGGACATTGGGAGTTGGGTCATCTAGACCCACTAGACAGTGCGCTGAACCTTTTTTCTTTAATGATTTGTGATCTTCACTGGTGTCCATGGATTACATGAAATCTTTCCACCTTTATCCACCTTTGTCATGGTAGGGATAAAACGTCAATGTAAGTGTAGGGTCATCTGGACCCCATGGATAGCACAAGGGTTACAGCCCCTTCGACTCCGGTCAAAGGAGAGGATTTTCTCACGCCATAGATGCCCTTTTCATGTTTTCCCGTCCCCTTCTCTTGCCTCCCTGTGTGGTTACGATTGACATTAAGACAAAAGAAATTTCGCTTAGGCTCTTTTTGTTCCTCGATATAATCTGACGATGAATCATTTTTTGCCAAAATTGAACGTTCCCCTTCAGAAGAAGGGTAACCAAGGACTAGCACATGGAAAAAGACGGTCAATCATTGGAGATTTGCATTTACTTCACACCAGCGTTGATGGAGACCGGCAACTATTGGAGGCTGTGGTCAATTTTTCACAACATTCCAATGTTTAACCCTTGTGCTATCCTAGGCACTTTAATGTTGGGTCATCTAGACCCACTAGACAGTGTGCTGAACCTTTTTTCTTCAATGATTTATGATCTTCACTGGTGTCCATGGATTACATGAAATCTTTCCACCTTTATCCACCTTTGTCATGGTAGGGAGAACACGTCAATGTGAGGGTGGGGTCATCTAAGATGGCACAAGGGTTAATGAAAAACATCAAGAGGAGATGGGCCACTTCTACTATACAAAGAAATTCAAATTCAAAAACGGTTTTGCGGTAACGGTTGTTCAATGCATATACAAAGACGTACAGGCATCGTTCAACCCTCCATAAGTGGATCAGAATGGAGCAGAGCAGAGAGTCCTTATTCACAACAATTCGAATAAAGAAATACTCAGAAATGCAATTTTAAGCTTAATTTTCATTATACGTGTTCTCCATCTTTTAAAAAAAACTGCCCCCAAGAACGGAGTGGGACTTGGCATTATAACTGAAGTGCATATTTTCTTTTCTAAAAATCATTTTATTTTGTTGCATTATTTTAAATTAAACAGATCTAGATATCTTTGTACACACGCAATGAAGTCCAGAAGTACCAACAATCCCTTCCCCTGCATGTGACTACGGCTAAGCAGTAGCCTACTCGCAAACTATCAAGTGAAAGATGACAGCATTGTCAAGCTTTGTTTTTTCCTGAGCACATAAAGCAGACGAGACACTTTCCAGGCTTCAAAGACGAAGTGTTGCCCGGTTCCTGTGGGAGATGAGACAGCATCATTATTCATCGTTGGAGACTGTTGTGTAACTCAAGGCCATCCTGCCTGAGCAGATATATCGTTGGTCAGGGACTGCAAAAAGGTACACAAGCAAGGGATGATGGGGTTTCCGGCTCTCTGGTTTGCAGTAGTAGACACTTATTTTTTGTCCCTTTTTTTAATACTTAAATCATATAACAAGGTGGTAACCAGGCCCCTGACTGTCCTATGAGCCTCCAGTCAGCTGCCTGGTGGGATAACAGCCTGGGGAGTGTGTCATATTGGAGGAAATAACCTGGGCGAATCGATGGGCTGTTTTTTGAAACGCCAATCAGAGTCTGAGCAGGGAGCAATTTGGATCACCCCGAGTTGTCTGCACTGTGAGGTGTGCATCCAAGGTCAAACCTTTTAGAAATCCATTGTCACCCGGAGCGTTGCAGTTCAGAAGATGTCAGGAAGGAAAGCCTGCCTAATGGAAGATGAAAGCATTGTGCTGACCTTTTGTTTTACACTTTTTCTGCTGGTTTACTAAGCTGTCAGGGTTTACATCGCAGCGTCTGGGCCATTATTGCCGACACAGAAACAGCGGTTCTGGATTGTAACCCTTTAAAATTTGAGCGTCAACATGATTTTGCTTAAGTCGGGGCCATTTTTGACTTTCACTCGCACATTGTGGTGCATTCCGGCACGTCACCATGACAAACAATGCCTCTTTTGTCATTTTTTTTGGGAGGAAAGTACATAAAGTACTGAGCCCATATTCAGGTATAGATCATTATTAAGAGGCCACAACAGCTGCGGGCGCCCTGTAGCCAGTTTATCCACCTTTTATTGATGTTTCTCTCATGCGGTGAGCTGAATCTGAGAACGTCTTGTCTTCAGATACAATATGAAAAGGTACAAGTCAATTTCCTGTATTTCTAGCCAGAGCTCCAAGCTGCAACAGCACATAGAGATCAGCGTGCAGCATCTGTGTGGGTGTTGTGAGGAGCCAATATGAGTTGAGGAGAATCACAAAAGCTGTTTTTTTTTTGTTTTTTTTGTTCTTATAAAAATCCAGTTGGGTTTTGTTTTTGCCCCTAATCTGATAAAACATTTGTAGGTGGAGATGCATTTAAATGTTCTTACTTAAAGTAAAATACTGTAAGTCATTTGTGGGGTAAAAAAAGTTATACCAAACATTTTTCGAGGGAATAGAAAGTGTCTGATACACATCCAATACTGCAAAGCTAGTTTTCTTTTTTTTTCTTTCTTTTTTTTATTGTGAATTGGGTTTTTCTTAGTTTGCATGTTTTGGCCCATTGTGTGGCTCTTTCAAAACCTCTTTTGGAGTTGTTTGTCTGCCCTTGATAGTCTCACAACAGTTTTCCAAGCTACACTTGTGCACGCACCCCCCACACAATTGAGCTGCAAGCAGAAAGCTAATTGTGAAGAGAAAGCGCTAGCTAATCAATACAGCTAAACGAGAAATCACTCAAATTTTTAATGGGCTGTGGAACACATAAACACAGAGCTCTAAAATGACTGCTGTGTTTTATATTAAAAAAATGCATATTTCATAATAATGTAGGGCAATGACGTTTAGCCAGGGGAAGCAGCAAGTTACAGCTTAAAAAATAAGTTAAAGAAAAAAAAGTGAATATATTTTAATATATTTTATTTTAAATAAAAATAAAAATCAAATGTTAATTTTTAAACATGTCTATTCTATGAATACTTTTTTTTCTATGTGGTTTTTCTCTGGTTATAAAAACAAAAAATAAATAAAAATGAGCAAATTTACGAATTTCCTGTTCAAATACATGTGTCTCCACACACACTAAGTGGAACTTCACACGTGCGCTTTACTGTTTTGGTCTTTTTTAATCGTCATAAAAGACGTTTTCTTTTTAACTACTTCATTTTTTATTAGATTTCCTGCCAACTGTCTGATTACATTGGTGCTGGTTTGTGACCCACCTAGTGTCTTTTTGAAAGACACTAGGTGAGGCCTGCAGTACGCCGTCCTCCAGGCAGAGGGTGCTGGTGATCCCAGAGAATGTGACACTGCAGCTAAAGAACAACAGAAATAGTACCAACTGAAAAGCAGCCGTCTAATTTTTCTTCAATATTGTTCAGCATCATTTTCTAAATGGAGGATTTTGTGTCTAAACTCAGGAATTAGTTTAGACACACTGACAGTTTAGTCTCTGAAAGTGATCTCCATGGAAACAGAGAGACTTTTAAACTATAGAATGAAAAGGCAACACAGAGAGGGAGCGGCACACAGATGTAATTTATTAGTAAAAGTAAGTCAATAACATGGATAATTTTGGTGATTTTTCTTTTTCTTTTTGGATGCTACAATTTGTACGCTGAAGAAGAAAGTCTAAATGAAAATGTAAACAACACACCACAACTGTTGCCAATCAAATGGTGAATAAGTCATTCTGTAGGTTTGTAAATCTGACTGATGACATCAGTGCCTCACTCACTGCACGTCACTGTTGTAGAGGGTAGGGTTCTTCTTTAACCCTTGTGCTACCTTAGATGACCTCACCCTTCCATTGACGTGTTCTCCCTACCATGACAAAGGTGGATGAAGGTGGAAAGATTTCATGTAATCCATGGACACCAGTGAAGATCACAAATCATTGAAGAAAAAAGGTTCAGTGCACTGTCTAGTGGGTTTAGATGACCCAACTCCCAACGTTAACCCTTGTGCTATCCTATGCACTTTAACGTTGGGAGTTGGGCTTTCTGTAAAAAAGGTGTTATTCAACATGTTTTCAGACCATAATGCACACAATAAAAAACATTTTATTTGCTAGAATATCAACCGTGTTTCTTATGTAGGATTCTGGTTGTGCTTAGTGACCAATTGTCTGTGGTTCACAGCACTCAAAAGTCAGTCCAGATATTTTAGGATGACTTTGGTAGACTATGAATCCGCACCGATTGATGGATTGCTGGAGCATTATGGGTACTGTAGTCAGGAGCCTGGTAGAGTAAAAAAAACACAATGAAGTAAAAAACTAGGAGTCTTGTTTTGTGTTAAAACTGAACAAACTTGAGGGTCATTGTTAATACAGTTAGGCCAAACTCTAACTGTTAAAGATAAAAAAGAGAGAAACATCAAAAAACCAAACAGTTCTCGAGAAAAACATCCTGTCAACTCCTTTGACCAATCGCATGTCTCTTGTTTGGCTTAGGCATTCTGGGTAGTGTAGTCATATATCACATCCTCAGTCATGGGACTTACAATCAAGACCTTATGGTCTGAAAAATACAATATCCTAATATTAATAATATTATTTTGTGAATGAATGAATTAATACATTATTCATAAATGAATATTATTCTATTTCCACACATAATGTAATAGTATATTTTTGCCCAATATGATTTTGTAGCTATAATCTTAATGTATTAAAATAAAATTGAATAAACTAAATTAATCTAATTAAATTAGTTACAGAGTTAATAGCTGAACTAATTCGATTAGTTAATTCTAGATGAATCATTTTGTTGCTTTTTTTAGAACATACTTTTTAGATATTAAAATGTAGATGGGAGAGAACTTTTTGCAGCTCAACCAAGACGAAACTAAAGTCTTGGTAATCGGTTCTGAAGCTGAGAGAGATGAGATCCATTTTTATCTGTCAACCAAATTTATGACCGTATGTGATAGAGTAAGGAACCTCGGTGTGATTCTGGATGCAGATCTTCGCTCTGACCAACATGTGAACCAAGTAACTAGAACTGCATTTTACCATCTGAGGAATATCGCCCGAGTGGGACCCTTTCTCTCTAGAGCCAGTGCTGAAATCTTAATTCATGCTTTTATTACATCAAGATTAGATTACTGTAATGCCCTCATTTTTGGGATAAAGAAAACCACTCTTAATCCCCTTCAGCTGGTCCAGAACTCTGCTGCTCGCCCTTTAACGAGAACCAGGAAGAGGGAGCACATTCCACCTATCTTAAAATCTCTGCACTGGCTTCCTGTCAGCTTCAAGATTCTTTTAATAGTTTACAAGAGTGTTCATGGCGTTGGCCCTCCTTTTATACCAGATTTGCTTTTAACTTCGAACCACCTAGAGCCCTTAGATCCTCAGGTACAGGCCTGCTGAAGGTCCCTAGGGTCGGGGCAAAAATAACCACGGCGAGGCCTCGTTTAGAAATTACGGGCCTCGTCTGTGGAACAGCCTGCCTCAGGATGTGAGGGCTTCACCCACTTTCCAGGTTTTTAAAAAGAAACTAAAGATTTAATTCAGCTTTTAATTAGATCTCCTTTGGGGGATCTAAAATATTTACTGTTATATTTTATGATATTTTACTACATTTTATTTGTTTAATGTGTGTTTTTTATTATTATTATGTATTTATTTATTCTTTGTAACACATCTTAACGTATTCTTATTTATATTTCCGTTGTTTTAGACTTTTTATGCATTAACTTACTTTAATTTTTTATATTTTAGCTGTTTTTATATTTTAACTTTTCTATTTATCACTTTTACATTTTAGACGGTTTATGAGTGTTTTCTCACCCGTTGTTGGGGAGTTTGTGTCTATGCTGACACCCAGGCCAACAGGAGGACAGAGCAGACGGCACCTTCTTGGTTCTATTTAAGGTTTTTTGTTTTTCTCTTCTTAAGTCATTTCTCTTTTACTTGTGCTTGTTTTTGTGTATTTTATTATGAGGGGGCTTATTGCATTGGTGTTTTTGCATTCTGGTTTGTTTTTATGTACAGCACCTTGAGCTGTTGTCTTAGGTGCTATAGAAAGAAAATGAATTTGAATAAAATCTTAAGAGCAAATGTCACATTTTAATGTATGTAGTCTCAAAACAACTGAGCAACATTAAATCTAAACACAATCATTCTGAATTTACTGCTAGATGATGACTCGGACCCTAATACTGTTTGAGTGGGGACCCGCATTAAAGACATGGCAACACTAATTCTGCCGAGAACCTATGCGCCAACATGTTTCCTTCTAGATCAGCTAAAGTCTCTAGAGAAGAAGGAGGACACTCTCATCATACAAAATCGCTGTCCACAAGCAATAAACAGTCTGCAGTGTTAGAAACAAAAGCTAATGGAACATTTCTGACCAGAAGCCGTATTTTTATCTAAATACAGTTCATCTCTGAACTGCTCTTGTATATTTGATGGCATTAACTGCGACATATGAACACGCAAAGGTTAAACGCTTAGTCTAATGAAGAGCAAATTCTTATCTGTGCTTCACCTCTAAAAAGCATAAAGATGCCTGTTAACAGCTCATTTGGCGGTTGTACTAATTGACATTAATAAATGGCCATTTGTGTCTAAGTTGGAGGAGTACTTGCACTGGGAACATGGCCTACAATTAACACTCTGCCTTCTTTTTTTTTGGACTGGACCATAAACAGTGAGCAAAGCAAGCTACTCACCAAATTAAAACACTAAGTCACTTTGAATGCTTTACAGTATGATTAATAACATGTGTAGTTTGTTCTGTGCAACGTCGGACTCAAAATAGATGTTTTTCCCCCATGAGTCCCTTTAACATCTTTGATAAGTCCTTGTGGCAAAGAATCATTGTACAAAAATATATTACAGCATTGTAATATCCTTGCAGGCTGTCTTGTTCCCTTCATCAGAAAATGTTTTCATCTTCACCCACGACCCATTGTGTCATTGGATCAAGTACATACATCCGAACATGAAGCTCATTTGCTTAAGTAAAGTTATGTCAAAAATACTAAAAAATAAAATGCAGCTTAGAACTAGTCGGTTTGTCAAAGCATTAGGCTTTTGTTGTTGTTGTTGTTTTACACCATTCAATACTTCATCCATGCAGTGTTCAAGTCAAAAAGACTCAAACTCAACTAAAACAAATAAATAAAAAACTTGTCAAAACAAATATAATTTTTACCCATGGCCGACTGTCAAGAAGAAGCAGCAGTGTGTGTCAAGGAAGGCCATGATTTGTTTCCCTCAACTTTTCTAGTTAGATCTTACTCAGGAAAAAGCTCCACTTTCTAGTTAACTCCAGCTAACAAGACAAAGTTTTAGTGGAATCTAGTGTTTGTGGCGATCACTGTTACTCATACAGCTGGGAGTTCAGCTTTGTCTGCCTTTGGCTGTCCAGTAACTCGTAGTCTTAAGAATTTTCTTTTATTTTTTATCTTTAACTAAAACTTAAATGTCGTTGTAAGGGGGTTTTAAGCACAAAACTGCACCGGTAACAAAATATACCTGGAGGTCAAATGAATACAGGAAGATGATCAAGAGGAAGTAAAGATGAGGAAGAAATCAGAGAGATTTGGAGGATAAACGGTGAGAATGGCTTCTGAATTTGATACAAAACTGAACTGGGAGCCAATAGAGCTGCTGGACAACTGAAATGATGTGATAAATGGAGAAAGTTCTGGGAATAATAGCATGTCATCCTTTTTGAGCTATTGACGAGAACCTCAGCTTTATCCCTGTTATGTTTAAGAAAATCTATGTACAGACAAAGAAGGCCTGGCGATACAGAGCTGGGTGCAATCCTCTTAGCAATGGAAGTATATGTTATCTTTACGATAAAAATATGGCAAAGGAGAAGAAAACATGTTATAAAAATTAGGCGCCCAGGACTGAGCCCTGTGGAACACCCACAGGGCTCAGTCCTTTTTTGCAGCGACACTCTCGTGTCGCTGCAAAAATTTGTACGACCGTTCATGGGCTCTACGTGCAAAACGTGTGGCCATTGCAAGTGCTTTAAAAGTTAAACCAGGTTAAACTTTGACCAATCAGGGATTTAGTAGTGACAGGGTGTCACATGAGGGTGTCCAGTTAAATTCACGTAAGTGCCAACCGTTTGAAAATAGGCCATGGAGAAGATTTCACTATTGCATTTTGTTTCACGAACGGCATTACATGACCCCAAGTCTTTCATACATCGAAATAGAGCTGGGACAGAAATAGCCCGAAGGAAGATTTGCGAGATTTTTGACATTTTCCACCAAGCCTCTTCCAACTGGACACGCGCTAGTACACAGTAGAAAAAGAAATAAACAAAAAAGCCGCTTTCTGCTTGTTCAGTGTGTACACCATGGGCTGAACGCACGTTCTGCAACATGCGCTTAACGTGTTCTTGAACGCGTGTCACAAACCTAGTGTGTCCATATCTTAAGAGATACATTTTAAACAGGTCGGGCAGCATTTAAAGGAGAGAAAGGGGACGGTAAGGAACCCAGTATCAGATACTACTGTATGCAGGCCTTGTTTCTGTGTTGTAAAGTCGGACGAAAACAGGTGGGCACCTGGGATTTATGGATCAAGTTCGAGATTTGGTTAAAAGCTGGAAGACGAAAAGGACAGATGCAGGTGGAGGAGAGACAGGAAGGAGGAGTGCTGGGGAGAGGATTAGCACCGAGCTGCTGATGAACCTTCAGTACTTTATCATTGAAAAAGGACTTAAGGGAATTGCAACAAGTATCTGAATGAAAATGAGGTGGCAAACAGTCAGGAGGTTGGGTTGCTTGCATGAGCAGAGAGAACAGAGACTTAGAATTACACTTGTTAGAACTGATTAACAGAGTTGTAATTAGATTTAGAATGAGCCACACAGTCCTTTGTGGTGTAATAGATTATTTTTGTCCAAGTCCTTGTGGATAGCTGGACCAGATCCTCCTCTGTAAAGCCCTTTAAGTGCCAGCCATTGACTTTCATGAGCTGACGATCAGGGGTAAACCAGAAAAAGAGATTTGAACCAAAGTGGGGAGAAACGAGTTAAAAATAGAATGAAAACCCAGCTGTCATGAGTTACGAGAACATCGGGTTTGGTAATAGTGAAAGTTACAAATATTTACAAAACAAATCATAGTAGTAGAAAGTGAGTTCAAGTCATTGTCCTTAATATTGCGGAAAGACATGATGCGGGATGTGGTGGGTTAAAAAATGCAGAAGTCAAATAATAATGAGATGAGGAAGTGATGGGAAATGTGTACTGCTATAGCCTCAGAGGAAGATGTACCACAACAGCAGTTTGTCCCTGAGCATTAGCGGGAGAGGCCACGGGCTGCTGAAAACCAAAGCTGTCAAGGCAGAAGATCTTTTGAACGTTGAAGCTGCCACAAAGAGTATTATTTGGTGAGAAGGAAGAGGTGAGTAAGTAGAGCAAAAAAGTAAAATTAAGTCGTTCTTTCATTGTAAAATGTTGAAATGATAATGGAAGTCGATCACAGACAGCCGGCAGATCGTTATAAGCCTCTTGTTCACCATATAGCAGATGTTAGCAGATAGAATATTTTACTAGCAAACTAGGCAAGGCTGGCTAAAATCTTCGTCAACAGTCATGGCATTTTATCGAGGGCAATGGAGGTAGTTGGACCAGAATGATTTGTTTGCTGTATGTGTGTTGCGACGAACATCAAGGCGAGACCCTACGATAAATAAATCTCTGGCGGGGTTGATGGAAGATGCTCCACTAGAGATGTAGCGCAGTCAATGTCGGGGTCAAAATCAGGTTGACTGAAAGGATCTGAAGCTAAATATTGGAGAATTTCCGGCGCGGGTTGATAAACAGGTGACAAGTGTCACCAGACCAAAAATACTTTTTTATTGTTTGTTTATTGAATTAGGACAGGGACAGCAAATTTTATCATAACTGTTAAAAATGCAAATAAAAAAGCCTTTTAGAATAATTTTCCTCTTTAGCTTGGTGGTCTTTGAGTAAAAAGTTAAATCAACATAGAACGACAAAGAGAGAGCCGACAACAGATACAGAACATCACAGCAACAATTAAGGTATAAGTAGATAAAAAACAAGAACAATATATAGATAAAATTTAAAAAAAGATGTACAGATGTGATAGAAAAAACCATAAAAATGCATAAAGAGGGTTTAAAAATGTTTGATGCAGCGGCAATTACCAGAACTAGAATGCAGTGATCAGATTGTCCAGTGTGGCATGAAAGGGCAAAATAAATAAAAAATCTCCCTCTGCTTTAGGTTTTCGGGCCACATATGCAGAGATAAAAACAAATGTAATCATTTTACCCATCAGAAAGAACCAGAAGTCAACTTTTTAGCTAACAAAAAACCCTTAGTGGAATTTGATGTTTGAGTTCATCACTGTCACTCGTACAACTGGAAATTCAGTTATGGCTGCATTTGTCAATCCAATTATTCCTGTTATCATCAGCTTTCATCTTTTAATTGATTTCATACTCAACTTTATAGAGCATATATATATTGAATAAATAAGATTATGAAATGGCTCAAAAGTAAATAATGGAGTAGCTGGTTGATGAACTGTTTCAGCTTTGTGCACAAACAGAAACTTTGTGTTTCCTCTGGGTTTTTTTTCCTGAAAAGCTAATCAGTGAACCTAAATCAATAGGCTGTAATTATGGAAAAAAACACTCAGACAGGAAAACTGGGGCAAGATCAGTTAAAGACTTTAAGACAAATGGAAAAAAATATTAAAAATGAGTTCAAATGTATTCAGGAGGGAGGTATGGCAGGGCAATATCAGTTATGGGTTAAAAAACAAATGAAAATGTAAAATAAATTACTCCAAAAAAGCACTGAGTGGAGGGAAGCCAATTTTGGTTTAATGTGGTCCTTCTTAACGGACTCCAACCAGGACACAAACAGCTGCCTTTCGAATCAAATGATCACCTCTTTTCTTATCTTTCAAAAAATAAAACAAAACATTTTTTTCTTTTTCAGAATAGTGCACACGGGAAGGGAATACAAAGAAAAAATAAGCTGTCCTAAAACAGAGCCCTGTGAAACACCATAAGACAGAGACGATGTTTGTTTCACTGGGCGAGACCGTACTTAAAAAAAAGTCTTTAGTAAGCTTATAGGCCCGTTTATAAAAACATATATATATTTAATTAATTAATTGGTGCAGTGGAAGGGCGGTCGACCCATGATCGTAATATTGCAGGTTCGAATCCCGCCTTGCACGCCCATGAGTCGATGCGTCCTTGGGCAAGACACTGAACCACACCTTGCCTCTGGTGTTTGGCAGCGGAGCCGCCACCAGTGTGTGAATGTGTGTGTGACTGGGTGAATAGGTCTGTGACTGTCAAGCGCTTTGAGCCTTGTGGGTAGAAAAGCGCTATATAAGTATACGCCATTTACAATTCTGTTGTGCAGGACAACTTTGCAACAGCTTTGAACTACATAGATATGAAACAGAAAGGACATTTGTTAGCATGCTTATTAAAAAGTCAATCCCATATGGGCAGGTAACTTAAATTGTGGACTTTTCTGGCACATATATTTCTTTTTGATGGCTTCCAGTACTTTCTTAACATAGACCCAATTCAGGAAGATACTGTTCCAATATCCCTTTAACACCAAAGCTTTAGCTAGCAGTTACATTCTTCTGACCACCATAACTCTTCAGCCGCCTATGCAATTGATGCAATTCCAGCGGATTCTGAAGTGTACAAAAGCAATTTTGCGTTAATATCCAACACTTAGCACAGTAGCGAAGAGCTTACATGAATAATGTAAATTTTGACAGGGTGAAAAGTGGCTTTAGTCTATTTTGCTAACATAAAGTAAAAAAGGAAACACTCTGTCAGAATCAGCCAATTTATGTTGATAGCGGAAACAGTCGATAAATTACTCTAGGTCAAGGAGCGTGTTACTTATTTTGTGTTCAAGGGTTAAATGGACATGCTAGCATACGCTGAACAGGTGTATGCTAACATAGTAATATTTTTCCCCCCAAAGTCACATCATTCCTCTTGATTGTTGATACCAAAGAAAAATTTCACTTTTTACTAATAATTTACAGTAATGACACTCACAGGAAGGTTACTGTTATTCAGCACATGAAAAATGTACATTGATGACAGTAGTGGCTTAAGCAAACACAACATTCTTTTGAAGTCGTTGCCGTTTGGCTCTTTTTCTTTCTGTCAGGAAAGCCTGTGTTCACATGATCATTTTGTTCCTGGGGTGCCAACATCAAATAAAAAGGTGACAATATTGCAAAGCAACCTGCATTTTTTCATTAGTGTTGAGAGACTGACGCCGGGTTTACTGACCTGGGAACAGCAGGTGGATTCTGCGGCACTGGCACCTGTGAGCAGCGGCACCACTTCATTGGTCGAGGCAATTACTTTCGGGCAGCCAGTGTTTCACATGGGTTCCACCGGCTCGAACGTGTGTAACTAATTGAGACTGTGGGCCTGCTACTCAAACACGTGT
The DNA here is from genome assembly GCA_037389245.1 of Oryzias sinensis. Classification (NCBI taxonomy): domain Eukaryota; kingdom Metazoa; phylum Chordata; class Actinopteri; order Beloniformes; family Adrianichthyidae; genus Oryzias; species Oryzias sinensis. The sequence continues at coordinate 6,551,072 of CM074505.1, read as the reverse complement.
CACATTGAAACTCGAGTCACTGTGGGTGACAGGAAAAGTTTGCAAAGAACACTAAACCCTTGAGTTTGCTGTCCTAAAGCCACACAAAGCCACATTTTTGTATATTGACTATAGTGTTGTGATTTAAGGAACCAAAGGAATGCATGTCGGCTGGCTAATTTTTACAAATTTGATCACAATTATGCTAATTAGCATTTAGCCTTTTACGGTTATTAACTTAGAAGAGCATTATCATTAGATTAGTTAAATCATTATCAACTAATTTATATTTAAAACAAGCTATTTGTTTCAGTGTTTGTAAGCTTGTGTAAATTCATAAAACTGATTTTAATGAAATAAGTTTAATTCTAATATGTATTCCGGTAATATTTTACCGGAATACATATTTTCTTTACTTTTTTTTCAAATATGACTTCGAAAAAAGTCTACCTGAATTTCAATATGTCTTCTATTGTAATAAAATGGACAAATTCAAGTTATTTAATGATCACAATGTTAAGCACTGCAAACTGTATCTCATATAAGTTGCTTTTACCCAAACAAATTAATGTGCTTTTATTTTGGGAACTTGAAATATAGAACGGGATCAGTCTACATTGTCTGATTTCCATAACAAAGCACCACAATTCGCGTTTTTTTATATTTTGCTGGCAGCAACATGGCACAGAGTTTCTGTTTGGTACTCATCCTAAGTAAAAACTAAGTAGTTCATGTCTCATAAGGAAAAAAGCTTCCTCTGGCTGAGGTCTTCCTGTTGTTTTGTGCGGTGTAGATCTGCTCAAAGAGGCTTTGTGTGCTCTGCTGCCAACTAGCGGTTGGAGGTAGAAGGGTAAAAAACAAGAGTCAGACACTGAAGGACGCTCAAAAATAATTAAATAAATATCGTCCTGGAAGCATTTTGAATCAAAACAAATATCGGCAAATGAACTATTGGGATATTTTGCAGAATAGATTTTTTTCTAACACCCTTCCTTCAGAGCAGTGGTCCTGTCTCCCAGGCCGCTGACCGGTATCAGTCTGTGGAACGGTTGGTGGCAGAAAAACATTTTCTTTTTTCCATTTAATTTATAATCTTATTCTGAAGGAAGTTTTAATTTGAAAAACGGTGAGTTTCTCTCCACCAAAACCAACGCAGGTAAAAAATAAATCTGCTACTCTTTTAAAGCCGACTGATAAGTTTAAGCAAGCAAAGTTTACAGTAAACAAAAGAATTTTGACTTTTTTTCTGAAAAGATTAGGTGAGAAAACAGAACAGCTGTCAATTTCAAAATAAAAGATTTTTTTTATTTATCAGACAAAAACCAGGGCATTCGTCAAATTGCGACAGTTGTTCCTACACATCAACTGGCTTCCTAATATCACAAGGATGCTGCTAATAAAGTTGCTTAAACAGTGGAATTATGGTTATTATTATATTCAGAGAATACATGTATTAGTCATCTTTTTCTTTTTTTGTATTTACCTTAAAAATCAAACAATGCTTAAGTTGGTGTCAAACTGGAGTCGGCCTCGGCAGTGTGTTTGCGTTCCACTCACAAAAGCAAACAAAGTCCGAACTTTTACAAAGATAAATGTGCATACTGTGCAGATAAAAGGAAAGCGTTTTGCCGATCAACGCTAACTCTACAGAGAAAGTGTGCGCGTGTGTGTTAGCCTGGGGGCGGTGCTGGCAGCGCAGACTCTTCCTGGAAGGGGCGGGTCCTCACTTTTTGACATCACCATGTGATAGCCCGCTCATTTTTGTGGATTGGGAGGGGCTGGCGCTCTGAAAGCAGTTTTCTAGAGGAATACAGAGAAATGCATGATTAGATCAAAGGTGATAAGATTATGAAAGGAATTAACAGGTTATTACCAGTAAAAGCCCAAAAAAGTTGAATTTGCATGAAATAGGCCCTTTAGTAAAAGAAGATTAGAGCAATGATGATAATAAAACATATTATAAAGCTATTTAAAGCTGACATTTCAAAGGTAGATGCTGCAGTATGGTTAGAGCCTTCAACTTCAAAATAAAAGAAATCTACATTTTACTGACAAAAACCAAAAGTCTTAATATGAAATGTGAATTTCTTATGACAGTTGCTCCTACACACCCAAAACTGCTACTGGCTGTCTAATGTTACAGAAATGGACAACATATTTTAAAGGTTTCGATATGAAATCTAGTATAGAAATAAAGATTATAGCAGCTGCAGATATTTCACAGATGAAGATGAACTTTACCCTCAAAATGAAAAGGGAAACTGGAAGCTAAAACCACAACAAAAAACTGACACCCACGTCAGCCTCATACAGGCTGAAAGTTTTAACATTAAACCTATTTCACCTTAGAAAAAAGGGAAAACTCTTCAATGATTTATGAATTCTGAATCCATAAATTCGGTTTTGGACTAAAACCAATTTATTAAAAGTGTGTGTCACTTCTTCTTTTTTTTGTTTTTTTTGAAAGAACAGAACTATAATCCAGTAAGAGGCTTCTTTATTTATTTCCTGTCTACGCTTTCAGTAAACACCCATCTCATCTGCATAAATATGTCGACCCAGTGCACCTTTGGTATTTTTTCTTTATCCCCTAACACAATAAACTCTTACCCTTCTTGTTACCAAATTATATAGCTGCCATAAAGTCCCACAGTGGGTGCTCTTAACTGCTTCCCGCCCCGTGTGACACAAGCAGCAGAGCATTAACATCGTCAACATTTGATACTTGGCCTCTCAGGGTTCTCGTGATATGCTCTGATCTTTGTGCGAGTGTGATGGTTTGGTAAAGACCAAGTCCGATGAAAATTGTGTTGTTGTTTTTTGTCTGATTATGGGGAACATATATTAAGAAAATTAATCATAAAGTTGGATTTTTTTTAACAATTTCTTAATTCGAATGGTGTTGAATTAGAAGCGGAGGGAAAAATGCAATTGCAAAAAGTTTGGAGGTTTGATGTAGAAGCTGCAACCCACAAGCTCCATTCTGATTTCAATAGAAAAAAAGATCAATTTACGTCTTCATTTTCCTCGTCTGAGCTGGCATCTGTTTCTAAAATGTACAACTGCATAGCTGTAATATTGCTCGCCACCCGTCACACCCGTCACACCCGCCACTTGTCACCCCGACAACGGACTGTTCTCTCTGTTGCGGTCAGGAAAGCGATTCCGCTCTCTGAAGGCCAACACAGAGGGACTGAGGTGGAGCTTCTTCCTGCAGGTGATACAGTCTCTTAATTAGTAATAAGTACACCACACAGTACTGACCCGTTTTTCTTTTGCACATCCATACACACATGGACATTATACACACAAGCCACTTTCAAATATGTCACTTTAGAGCATATTTGCACTCATTCGGACATTCTGTTTTTATGTTTTTATATTTTTATATTTTATATCTATTTTCATATTGATATTCTTTTATTGTTTGAGGTCACGGGCAGTTGCCTAAGCATTTCACTGCACATTGTACGGTGTATGATTGTGTGTGTGACAAATAAAATTTGAATTTGAAATTTGAATTTTTTGTTGCACCGCTAATGTTAGTTGGGGGTTGGGAGAATAGAATAGACTTGATTGTAACTGTCAGCAGCAGTTGAATTGGGGGTAGTCCATCAGCAGCAATGCACAGGGCAATAGTAAATACAAAAATAATAACAGAAAGAAACAGCACAAGGCAATTAAAAAAAAGGAAAATACGAAAACCTTAGAGGTTCTAAACTAGCTGTAAAGCGTTCATTCAGCTGACGTGTTGAAGTTGAATCTTAGTTGTTATGATTCAACTTCAGACATGTAACATGTCTATGAAAACTGATTTGTCCAGGTAGTAGTAGGTTTAAAGGTTGTCATCTGGACTTGGTTGAAGACGTTTCACCTCTCATCCAAAAGGCTTTGTCAATTCTGAAATAGCTGGTAAAAGAGGCGATTCATATGTGCTGTTGGGGGAGGTGTCATACCTGAAACTGGATAGTATCGTTCACGTAGACTAACATGTAGTCATCTTTGTACAATCTTTGTCAAGACAAAGAACGGTGGTCTCAGGTTTATTCTTCCGTCCATCTACAGCAGTGTTCTGAAACCCAAACAAGCAGAACCAGTTTCACTTCGGTCATTAAAAGCTGGAAGAGATGACCAGGTTGGGGAGGGTAGCCACTGTCTCCCCAACTCCAGCTGAGGAAAAAGGACTCCTAATGACCGGAAACCATGTAGTCTACGTGAACAATAAACCAGCTTGTTTACCAGCTATTTCAGAATTGAAAAAGCCTTTTGGATAAGAGGTGAAACGCCTTCAACTTTAAAAACCAAGACCAGATGACAACCTTTAAACCTACTACTATGATTCAAACATGTAAATAGATGGATGTCGGGTAGTGGGGCTGGCTTACGCTGTGCCAACAGCCCTGCCCACAACTGCTGCAGCTCTGCAGAAATTATGTCCTAGAAAATGACAGTTTCAACAAAAACCAAAGAAGGTGGCTAAAAACAACATAATCATAATTGAAAGACCACTGGGAGCGCCCTTACAATAGACACAAAAAAAAGAAAAAAGATTGGAGTGGGACTTCATGTGAAGTCAACAGGTGACGCCATCAAAGAGAAACAGAACGTCCATCTTGCATAAGCTTTGCATACCAAATCAGCCTGATTAGGTACAGGTGAGAGCAGCTGTTTCACCTCAGCCCGATCAAAGGCTTTCAGAAAATACTCCACTGTGTGCTTTCCAGCAGGGGCACCACTATGGCTACAGTCACTATGACAGATCCCACAGAGGTCATTTGCCTACTTTTATGACTCTGGGTGAAAGAGTGAGAATGAGAGGTGAGGCAGGAAGCGACACAGAGACAGGTTAGGTTTTTATTCTGTGTGAGTAAAAAAAAAAAAAAAATCCTCACAAACCTTCCGTCTGTCCGCCGGATCTAAGACGCACTGATGGGTGAGGACCGCACAGCTCGGAGGTGAGTTGATTCTGACAGTTTGCTCTTGCCAAAACAGGACACAGGTTTTGAAGCTAAACCTCTAGTGATGCTGTCTTAGGTCTGTTGTTGTTTTGCAAGCTTAGTCTCTATTCCCAATGTCGGCTCAGGCTTAGAAACCCACAAACTCTGAATCCATATTTCTGCTCTTGTTGATCAAACACGGCCAAGGTCACAAATTTTGTTTGAAAAGAGAAAACCTGGTTGTATCCTCTGTAGAATAGCTTTAAAACAATAATGCACGATTTTCTTCTCACACACTTCTTTAAAAAAGTTAACACTTTTAGAAAAAGTCTGATTATTTTAAGGTTTGATTTATGATTTTTAAAGGATTTAAAGGAAAAATCACATTTCGTAAACGATTTAAGGGCAGAAACTTTGAACTTAGGCTGCAGATGAGTAACTTTTTTTCCCATGCTAATCATTTACCTTGAACTTTGGCAGCATTAAGTAACATTGTGTAAATCCTTTTTTACCATCATATGCCAATAAACAACAGCTCTCACTGGTTACTGTATGCTTCATTTATCATATGTTTTTAATAGTTGGGATTTTATTTTATGTTATTATACATTTTATTAACAGGTCAGATTTTTCCCAGAAATTGGAAGTGCTACTCCTCCATTTTTTTAATATTTCAGTACATATTGAATTAAAAGCTTTTTTTAAACAATGTTCGATGATAAAAACATAGTTAATTATCAAAATCCAGCTATGTAAACAGAACCTTGTGAGAACAAATGTAGAAATATGTGTTTGAAAAAAACATGCTTTATTTTTTGTTCCAGTAAATGTAATTTTTATTCTCTGTCTTAAACCTATAAAACAAGAAATCAGTAACTTTTTTTATGGCTCTATACAAAGTAACAGTATAGCACAATTTTGTGAGCTCTAATCATTGACTGTACATGAGAACTGGACTAAGTGAGTGTGACATCAGCCACAGAAAATGACCTAAGACCGGTTTCTTTTTTTGTCCTGTCCAAGCGCTGAGCAAGCAGATCAGAGCTGAGGACCTCTTGTGTTGGACAGATTTTAGTCTTACAACAGAGGTTACTGAATCTTCAGAGTAACAGAGTGTATATTTGTATATTCCCCTTTTGTATTTGAGGCTAAGCTTTATTTATTATTATTATTTATATGCATTCCTTGTTGGACCGGAAGGAAAAGGAAAGGAGTGGGAGAGAATAAGATGTTAGAGATCGGGGATAAGGGGTTAAGATGGGGGGGGGGGGGGCAGTCGATCATACAGAGTCATAACATGAGAGTGTCATATGTAAATTGCAAATGCAAATTAAAAAAGTGTATTGAAAATGGCCTACTTCCGATTTCAATGAAATGAAGTCAGATCGCTTCAAAAAAATTCATTGCGTCTAGAAATTTAACTGATTTCTTAAACTATTTTTTATCAGACACGGTTTGTTTTTGTCAAACGTACCTTACATGTTTCGGCGGAATACCATCCACCTTCATCATGTCGACTCTGATGAAGGTGAATGGTATTCCGCCGAAACATGTAAGGTACGTTTGACAAAAACAAACCGTGTCTGATAAAAAATAGTTTAAGAACTGAAGTCAGATCAGTCGCCATTTTTTTGCAAAATGAGTTACTTGATTGGTCCGAGTCATTGTCTTTGTGGTTGGAAGTCCACAACCCTACCCAGTTGAAAGCTGGCTTGGGAGAATCTGTCAATCAACAGTTTTGAACCTTCAACACAAGACTTTTAGTATTCCAGGGAGTAAAGTGTACTCAGAATACCAAATCGTATTCAAAATCACCTAAGTCCAAACTTTGTTTCTGGGAATATCTTTCACTCAAAAATGCTTATGTCATCTTTTATCCTGTCATAGAGGACATTGGCAGCTCAGCAGTTGTCATGGTTCAGCGGGAGAATTCAGCTGCATTTCTCCTCTCATGAGTTGCCTAATTTCTCAACCAAAACAGATGCTTATGGGTCCACGCATCGGTTAGCCTGACGATTGCATGAAATCATGCTTAACAGTGCTCCCTTCAGTTGTTAAATTAGTATTATTTTTACATGTTACAGAAATATACTGTTTCATACATTGGCAGCCTTATCAATAAAAATTAAAAAACAAAACAGGCTGGTATATTTTTGAGAAAATTAATCATTTTATTGCCTATTTGTCTTGTTCGATTTAGCAACCTTAAGATGTTAATATGTTTGCTTGGAATGACAGAGAACATATTTTCACTAACATCTGAGGTTAAAATCTTGCTCTTTGGTTTAAAAGTCACAATTATGAAATACGTTAATTTTTTTTTTCAATGACCAATCTTTTGGATAACTTTATGCAGATGACAGCTGCTTTTTTGGTCAGAGTGGTTGTGGCTTACAGACGCTCACAAACGTACTGACCAGTAAAAAACTATGGAGAAAGAGAAAACCTGGCTTTAATGTAACACTTTAGAGTTAAAAGACTTGGTGATAGCTCCTTCTCTTTATTCCACAACTGCATAGCAACCCATATTAAGGCTAAGTACTCTGTAACTTTTACTTCTTAACCCTTAAATGCTATGTACACAGCTCACAGTTGGAAAAAGCTTGGTGCCAAATGTTGAAGTGCTGCAAATCTCTGAAATCTTGCTTTTTCTTTCACACCTCTGTTCTGATATATGAAAGTCTTGGTGTTGTATAATTTTGGCCGAACACAAAGCGCAATTATTAATTTCACTTCATGAACAATTTTTAAACGACTGGCACGTCTTTGGATTAAAAGGGTCATTGGTTGGTCAAACTTAAACTGTTTAACTTTCATGATGCACTCGATAGCCGCGGGTTTGGTTCGTTATGACCGAAAAGTGCCTTAAAAACTGGCGTAGCGATGCTTGAATTTTAAACCGCGTGTATACACATGTTTACAACGATTTTTAAATAAGTGCTCCCTTGAACACAAAGCACCAAGGCCCGAGACCGAAACTGTTGCCAGAGACATCTAAATAACACACGCTCCTTGGCATTCCGTTAAATCTTTGACTGTCAATGCGATCCATGTGGATCCGCTGATTCTGACACAGAAAACATTGGCCTTTTATTTCAGCTTCGCACTGAAATGCAAAGTTTTCTATGATACCGCAAAGCCGATTTTCTCCACAGCAAAATAATCAGATTTACGATAACTGTGTCATCGATTGAAGAATTAGTTACGTCAGTTGAAATAATGTAAACACTAGAGCTAAAGCTTTGGTGTAAACCGCTGAAAATGCTGGATTGTCCAACTGCATCCACACTGTAATGAACCAACTTAGTATTCACTTGTACATAGAAGGAAGCTTTTCTTTTCAGGCGAATACGTGTTTTGCTTATTTAAAACAGTCTACTTTGGGAAAAAAAAATATTTTCTAAACAAATCGCCTACATGTAAAATTTATTATGGTATGAGGTACAGCAGGTTTTGAAACAAAAATATGCAATAGTGTCCTACTAGCCGGGCAAAATTTGAATGAAAGTTTCTTTGAAAATCAACTTCCTGTGTTTTATGCAGACTAACGCCAAGCCTCGAGGGCTGTTTGACACGTCATTCAGATATACTTGTTTTACTGGATCGGGTGTGTCCAGCCAATCAGAAGCTGCAAGAGCAGAAACGGAGACTTTCCTTTTCCTTAACTAAATTTCACTTCAATCTTTCCCCGTCTGGCAGCTCTAACCCCTCCAACCAGGCCCTGACCCCTCTGTGAACCCATCCAAACTCTCTTCATCCTGACTCTGTCTCGTCTAACATGAGCTGTTCTCATTTCTCACACGTTCCACATTCCATTCAACTTCCAATTTGCATGAGAACCCTCAACATTTTTCTGGCTTTGGCCTCTTTCTTTGCCTCTGAGCCGCTCTCTTTAATTCCCACCTGCGCTTGGTCCATCCAATTCCCGTTCCTGGCTTGTTATAGCTTGTGTCACTGGGCCCGTTGTAGAGTTTATCGCTTGCTTTTGGGTAGAAGTCGGCAACACCTCGCTAGGATGGCAGTCAAAAATAAATAAAATTGTATTCCCTGGTTTTGTGCCGTCAACACACAAACACACACACTCAAAGCTAAATGTTTTGGCTTTGTGCGGCCTAGGTGGGAGTTTGGATTAGATCAGTTTTGACTAGACTGTTTAGAAACTCAGAAAAATTCAATATGTGGCTCCAAAAGAAAATGAAGTTTCCATCTTGGGGGTCAGTAAACTCTAAGACTTGCTTGGGGGGGGGCAGGGCGCTGATTGCTTGGGGTGCAGCACTGCAGCGGAAAGCAACGCGGCGACACAAAGGAGAGTTTTGCGTCTGCCACAGGCTGGTGATTACAGTGTAGAAAGTGGGAGGCTGAAGGACACGGCTGTTTATAGGCTAACTGGAGAAGGCCAAATGTGCCGGCGTTCTTTCACGAGGACGATATGTCGTCTGTATTGGACTCGTGCTGACCAAGGGATTCAGGATGGAGAGACCGTCAGTGGTGCAAAGGGGAAAACAGGGTGAAGCAGCACCGGCGAAGTTGATATAAAATCAATGTGGCGTGTAAGATGCAGGGAAAAGAGAGGTTTGATATCATCACAAGCAGCTTCTGAAAGGGCTTGAATAGCCTGATTATTGTCTTCATTTTGGGTGATCTACTGCAAGAAAGTACATATCTGCTGGACAGAATGGTCAATTGTTGCACAAAATTCTAAAAAGTAAAAACACTCCAACAATTGTTCATTTGTAGACATTTTCGGTGGCTGCCTTATTCTGAGTGTAACCGGTCGCTTTCTGCGTTTTGCTGGTTAATAATATGGTGTGACACAGTGTTACTTACCTCTTGGAGAGAAGCCTCCCTTTATTCTGGTAATAAACAAACAGAAAACAATACACTGTGTGATACTGCCCACTCCAGTTCCTATACAAACAAAACAACCCAAAATTTAAGCTTTAACAGTGAATCCCCCAAAATATCTCTCTTAAACCATCAATCCCTTTTAATCATCACATCAAGTTAGAAACGAACATTGCTGTAGTTATACAAATAAAAATTAAAACCAAAAAGGGCAATAAACAATAGGATGGATTGGGATAGTAAAATTATTTAGGATTATGGCACCCACCTCTCTGACAGGAAGTCATAGAAAAGGGGTGGGGAACAGGAGCCTTTGGAATATATAGTCGAAAGAAGAAGAAGGAAGGAGGGGCTATGACTAGGAATGTAATGTAGCAGTTTGTTCCCTCAGGTATGGTAACACTTGAACAGATTGAGGTACATGAGGATAACCTATAACCACCTGGAGCAGTGTAGAGTTTAGTGCCTTGCCCAGGACACTTTGACACACAAGTGGGCAGGGCGGGAACCGAACCTGCTTCAGACGTCGACCACTTTATGTCTGCACCATGGCCGTCCCCAGCAAAGTAACCACCCAGTTCTTAACAGGTATTAGAAGAATTTATGTTTAACCAGTCCACGTGCAAATTCTCTAAATCTATATTTCTTTATGACCAAATCAAAAATCTGCTCTAGTTATGACAGAAGAACAGGTATGCAGCTTGAGGATCCAGGCTTACTGGAATCAATGATTCATGCTCTTCCCCTAAAAAATAAATACAAAAAACGGAGGCGAAGTATTTGGACACAATTTAAAGAAAAAAAGGGAAGTTATGGAACCAAGTGAGGACATGAGTGAAGCAGGGAAAATTGGATTACGGAGGGGTTTGAAGTCTTATTATAAATCTTTTTCCACTTTCTCTTACCATAAAAGTGGGTCAGGATGGAGGTAACTCATAACATCAACTCAAACTGTGGATTTCTTAAGGATCGGTACCTTCAAACCTTTCTTTCTCTGTGTAAAAAAAAAAGGCTCAGTTTAGATAAACATTTATTTATTTTTTAACATCCTTAACTCTTAATTAGTGCTTGCATCACACTGGACAGCTGATGTGCGATGAAAAGGCGGGGTCTTGAACACACTTGTAGCATTTGGTGTTCACACTGAGAGTGAGTGCCGTGCCCGATACTTGTGCACGTAGCTACAGAGGCTTGGTGCCAAATGTTGAAGCATCACTAATCTCACAAAAAGTGCTCAGGTCTTTCGTTCTTTCACAGCTCCATTCCGATATATGAAAGGCTTTCTATTTGTCCAGCTGGGAAGAAATCACTATTAAGAATTTCTCCTTCAAGATAACTAATGAAACCGTTGGCACTTCTGTGAATTAAAAAGGATGCTACACATGCGTCACTACCAAATCTGAGTCAAAGTCCGATTAGTCAAAGTTCAGCTGGTTTGACTGTCAATGTTTTGTACATAGAGCCAAAAAAAAGGACTTAAAAACTTGGTAGCAATAAACGAATGCCAGAGCTTTGAACGCAGAAGCCCAAACTGCGTGACTTTTCATTGGAAGCGGTCACGCGTGTAGCATCCCATTGTCTTTGCATTAGTTCAATAAAGTTCATAGTGTCTGTATATGTTAACTGACTTCTTAGGCTCTTCTAATATGTCTGGAAGACATCCGTCGAAACATGTAGGCTATGTGAAAGAACACAACCGTGTCTGAGTTTAGAAGAACCTAAGAAGGCATTTTCTTTGTACCTGGCATTCTAATTTTTTTTATCCGTCTCTTCCAAGCTCAATGAAAATACAATATATTGAAAAGCTAATGCCAGAGCAGGATGGCTATAGTGTACTGACAACCTAATTCAAATTGATGTGAAAGAACAGGCTTGCTTCTCTTAGTGTACTTTAAAGTAAAAGTAGTTTTTCATTTGGAGGAAAGCAAGCCCTCTCCATCGTACCTTTGCTTATTTGTTATCCTGCTCTTTTAAATTGAAATTAGAAGCTGGTCCTTGAGCTGGGTGTTTCCAGTACTTTCCGCCCACACAAACTCACCATATGTTAAAGAATAATCTGGCTACCGACGCAAACACATTTTTGACACATGGCTGGAGAGTCTTCTCTGAGATGTTGTTTACCCTTCATGCTTGACGTGATTTCAGAGTGGAGGAGGTACCAAGCTGTTTTTGTCCTTTTTCTTGTGCATCCCATGTTTGTGAAGACGAGGCCTGAAAGCTTCGCTAGCGCGCACGGCGCACACTCAATTATCCAAGAATTTGATGGAGTTGAGCGTTCATGCGTGCACTAAGCCTTACGCAACCGCACCAGCTTTTTCTTCTTTGCCCACTTTGTTACAACTCCCCGCTTCAAAGGGCAGACGGAACATGGAGTGGTGCAAATAATAAAGGAAGGAGTACAAGAATTAGTGTAACAAAGGGGGTAATCCTTTCACAGACTCTGGGATTTGTCGAATAGAAAAGATCCCAGACGTTAACGAACACATAAAACAAAGTACATGTCTAGTAATATGATTTGTCCTACAATCTTTCACCAGAGAGCATTTTTCAAGCTTTTGACCGTGAAGCAGCTTTCCCTTTCCTGTGTTGGCAAATAAAACATCCATGAAGTAGCATTAAATAATGTAAACTCACAGAGAGATGATGGAACCTGGACACAAAGAGGAAATGGAGCGTTAAAGGGGGCGCATTTGTTAGGCTTACCTTTGGGCTAAAATGTCCATCCCATTCCTCTGGCTGTTTTGGATGCTAGCTTAGTTTTTCAATTCACCTTTAATTGCACAAAAGTTAAAGGAATATGAGAAAAGCACATAATAAGTATTATATTCCCCCCAAAAATTGAGCTAAACAGAGTTGCTAAATTTATTCCCATGATGATTTTTCTGTTTTGTTTTGTTAGAAATTTGTTAGCTTTGACCTGTATCCAAAAACTGACCTGTCTCTGAGAACCGATTGTTGATGATGTCACCCTTAGAGAATGGCTTACATCCAGCTCCAAGTCAATTCACGCCCCATTTTTCCTGTTGATCGATCTGATTCACTGTTTCCATGGCAACCACTCTCGCCAATCAGGACAGAGCTTGTTGGAAGTCCACACTGCTACCACTTGAAAGCGGGCTACACGAAAAAAACGTGGGGGCCAGCAGGCCACTCCCTACTTTTATTGAAGCATGTGATTGGTCAGTTTATAACCTTGAAAAACTTGCACTAAAGAAAATAATAATGAAAATTAACAAGGACTTACTGTCCCGCATTAGTCCAAGGAACAAAATAAATTAAAAAAGAACAATAACGCCTCCATGGGGATGAGAAAAATATAATGAAGTTCTGGAAGATAGGGGTAGTTTCTTTAGTTTTGGACTGCACTTGTTCTCCAGTCTAAAGAAAGGTGTGTTTTATTTACCAATTTTCTTTGAAACAATGTCTTACTCAGCCAAGATGGCCTCAGTTACACGCCATGTATGGCATACCGTAACTCTTTGATAGTTTGAAGACCTTTGAGGGCGCAAAGGCGCTTGTCTCTATGGCAGATTCAGTTGATTTATACGCCTCAAGGCTGTGAATGTCAGCGCAGCACTTCTCCACTGAAGCTAAAGCACTGGTGTTAAAGGGCTTAAAAATAAAAGATGTAAATTGCCTGTTGTGCTCTACGTATGAACATTACCTAGAAAGTACACCTTACTTGCGGTATTTTTGTGAGCCACACCATACTTCACAGTATCTCTATTGTAAACAGACAGTTTTAATAATAACCAACTGAACAAACCCGTTCAGTTGGTTATCTACTTAACAAAATGTTATGAAAAGGGAAAACAACAACAATTCGTAGAAATAGTTGTGTACCTTTGAATTTTTCCTTTTCGTGAAAACACGATTGAGTTTCGAACTCATTCTAGGTTGTATTTTAGGATTACAAAGGAGCTACAAATGAGTGCGATCCATTCTTCTTTTTTCAAGACTTCATAAGGTAGGTATTCTCTTTCAAAGGAGGAGAAATAATTGGGTTTTATTCTGACAGTTTGAAGGAAACAGTAACACATAGTTTTTCATAAAGAGTCAACATACCAGGAAGCCAAACCGTGTAACCTCCACATGCTGAGACATCGTTCTATCCTAAGATTTGCTGCATGGAGGTGATAATAATTCTTTGAACAGGTGCTGCACCGTAAGCCCCAAGGCCTGGGGAAGTGGATGATTAGTGGCACTCCCCCAAGATGCATTGCTTCTCTGTATTAAAACCAAACTCTGCCTTTTATTCCCTCCAGGGTTTATTAAGTGGGCCAGTTGCCATAGCGACTCTTCGGCAGGATATTGCCAGGATAAGCTGTAATGGGTCTCCTGACGCAGTTCTCTCTGCTCTTGTGGAAGAACTTCACTCTCCGGAAGAGACAAAAGGTATTCCTGCACTCACAATTCCACTTTTTTTTTTTTTTTTTTAGTTTTTTTTAAATCAATGTATTTATGTCAAGATTGGTCAGCAAAGGAGGGAAAATGAGGATCTGGTCCCAGGGTTGTGTTATCAAGGGCAACTAAGTTATTCATGGGGGGGAGATGTAATAGGGGAGGATTTATAGCAAAAACTGTCTCTTAAAGGAATAAGCTGCTTTTTACTTTCCCTCCAGAGAACAAGAACAATCTTATCTTAATGCCAACCAATTCAAAGTGTCACCTTCAATTTCTGGTGATCTATCTCTTGTGCACATTATGTGTCCTTGCCTGTATTTTAAAACCTTAAACATAAAAAACTAAAAAAAAAGTTAGGTCTTGATGACTTAAGGCTTTAAGAAAGAAGTTTGAAATTATATTTTAACTTGCTAGAAAAATAAATGAATACTTTTAGTCTGATTTAGTTGAGATCGATCTGCTTTCTGGGATTTTTTTTTTTTTAATTTATGACAAAAAAATTTGTATAGGAATAGACACAACCGTAATATTTCCAAAAAAAACATTTTCCTTCATTCAAAGTTTAAGTTTATTTTCTTGGTCAATGACTGCATTTAGCGCACTGGGAGTTAAAAGCCTTAATTTATTTCAGAGAATAACAGTGAGCCATATACTCCAGAGCACCTTGACTAACGTAGTCGCTATTTTGAACTACACGGCGCTCTTTTTAAAAATGTTTGATTGGGCGTTATTGGGAATACGCTAACATTTAGCTGCGTCTGACAGTTTTTCTTTTGTTTTTGACTTACAAGGTTCGGGGTTAGCGTAGTCACAGTAACGTTATTTGCATAAAAACAAAACTGCGCACAAAGCATTACAAATAAACAGAACGTTCAGTTTCACATTTCTGTTTTGAATGCGATTTGTTTAGGCACAGACATCAGGTCCCAAAACATTGATTCAACTGAGTGATTTAGTAGCGATAGTTAAAAAGAAAGAAAGAGTTTTCAAGCGACAGAGGAGGTTGGGTATTTTGCTCCTTTACTGACATTTATTTATTTGTTTAGTTTGAACTTTTTTTTTACTGCCGCAATGGTCGGCAGCAAGTTAGCGTACTGTAGCTACGAGTTAGCTTAGATGTTTTTGTTTCATTATCCTCTTAATATCAACCAAATTTAAGAGACATCCAGCTTTTTATTTACATTTTTTTTTTTACATTTTTCACAGAGTTATGGTCACAAGATAATTTCTCCGTTATGGGATCAATAACATTCTCAAACTTCCCTTTTTTGTAGTTTAATAAATGTACCTCAATACGCATACACATATTGGATTAATCTATGTTTTTAATATATGTAATCATAAATACTATTGGGAATAAAGTGGATGTTTAACTTAATTCAACAGACTATGTATTATAATTGAATCTTCTAAAAAAAACGTAAAACACAATTTTGTATGCCTAAAATATTTTACATTTTAGCCTCTGAATTGCAAAAATATATACATTTCCTGCTTTTTAACTATATTCTTTCAAGATTAACAAAATAAAAGCATAATATGTTTTTTTTTGTTTAATGGCATAAAATACAGTGTGCTACAAAGTAAAAGTCTGTAGAAAGTGTTATATCTAGGATCCAACGTGACTCCATGAAGTTTTGCTGCAGTTAAGTCATGGCTCCAGATGCAATGAACAGCCACCCACTTGTTTTTTTGTGGGGTGGGGGTTCAATGGCAGCAGGGTTTCTCGTGAACCAAATGCATTTTCTTTCACTTGCAGAAGAGGATCATCAAAGGCCTCGACAGAATGAAGAAGTTGTCATTTTTTCATTTTGTTCTGGAAAAACATTCACCTTGTTAGTTTGTGTTGGTTAACAAACACATTGTAGTAGGTTTAGCGGTTGTCATCTGGACTTTAAAGTTGGAAGACGTTTCACCTCTTATCCAAGAGGCTTTGTCAATTCTGAATCGGCTGGCCGAAGAGCTGGTATATATTCGCTCATGGGGGAGGAGTCAGACCTGAAACTGGATAGTATTGTCCAACTTAGCCTCCATGGTTTCGGGTCGGTAAGAGTCCTTTGTCCTCAGCTGGGGGTTGGGGAGCCAGTGACACCCTCCCTAACTGGTCTAACTTTAAATCCAAGTCCAGATGACAACCCCTAAACCTACTACAATGGAACCAACCTGGATGAATGAGAGTCTTCATAGACATAACAAACACATTCTTTTTTTTTAAGGAGGGGAAAATAAATGAATAAATACATGAAAACACATTCCTGATGAACGTATAAATGGGCAATGCGCAAGATTTGGCCAACGCAGAAATGAAATATTGTTATTAGACAAACCAGCGGGAGGGAGCAAGGACAATGGTGCTTCTGGAGGGCCTGTGGAGGTTAATGACCAATTATAGCAATGCCTCACCAAGCATTTTAAGATTTTATAACAGGCATGAAACTGATTTTATGGTCCACTATTTCACATAATTTCATAGGGAGAGATTATCTATTCACAAAGACTATATTGTATCCGTTGGCAAATGCCTGGGGCTGCTAGACACTAAAAGCGGACTCCACGCCGTTTCTGACGGGTATGGCGCCACACAAACCGCACTCTGTGAATTCCAAACAACACTTTGTTTTAGTTTCTTTTCTTTTATGGAAGTGTAGTTTTTGCAACAATGTCATCTCATGGTGTCATTGGATGCCTGAATATGTGGAAATGCTCACACTCAGCGGATGGATGTGAGCAGGTTGTTCCATCAGGGGGGGTTGTGTTGTGGGGGCTGGGTCAGCGAACTTTAGCTTGTGAGGGCTCGCTGGATTGACAAACGCAACCGAGAGGTTTCACGATGTGAAATAATTATTAATTATTCATATATAATAAATCCGTTTTTAGCCAAAAACTTAAAACCTGTGTTGTTTTTTAGGACATAGTTTCTGTAGAGCACTGTCAGGCTCTGAGAGCGTTAACCAATGCGCCACTGTGCAACCCAGAGCAGCAGTAGTTCTGCAGCTGAGTTGTGGACGGAATCATTGGTGCGTCGCAACCCCACCCTCCCCAAACGTTGCTGAGAGCTCTCTGTTCACACCCCTAAACTTACCTTCCTTCTCAGCTCAAACGAGGAAAAATCTAAGACGCACATGGATCGTTGACGACTGGAGCGTGTTTTCTACATCACATATAAGACCTTTCTCAGACAGATTTTCTTTTTATTTTTCATTTGCTCCTGATTAACAACAATTCAAATAAACACTCAGAAATACAAATTTGAGCTTATTCTTTTTAAAAATATGTCTTCTGTCTTCAGAAAAACGCTACAAGAACATGTTAAAACGCCACAAATGCCATTTTCAATTAGAGTGGGTCTTTAAAAATATGCATATACTTCTACTGATAAACAAATCAATGTACTGATGATTCCCTTTTATGAAGCAGTGCTACGCCGGCTAAATATATCCTATAAAAGCGTGTCATAACTTATGACTAGTCTATATGGAGTGTACAATGACTTTATCCAGTAAGTAAATGATGTTGGCAAACATCAGACCATAAAAACGTTTCACCTCTTAATTTGAAGGTGATTCATTTGCCTAAAAACACATCTCGTAAAAAATTGTTTGACTAACTGCTGAATTGTCTGCACCAAACAAGGCTCCTCCTGTTGTTTGGGTTTTCTTAACCCTCCAGAGAAATGTGCAGGCTATCGGCCCCGCGACCCTCCACTGGAAAAGAGAGACCCTTGTGCTATCTTAGATGACCCCACCCTTACTTTGACGTGTTCTCCCTACCATGACAAAGGTGGATAAAGGTGGAAAGATTTCATGTAATCCATGGACACCAGTGAAGATCACAAATCACTGAAGAAAAAAGGTTCAGCGCACTGTATAGTGGGTCTAAATGACCCAACTCCCAATGTTAAAGTGCCTAGGATAGCACAAGGGGTAATTACAGGGAATAAATCATCCCAGTATCACTTTGCTAACCGTCGCTAAATGTGTCGTATTAGTTTAATTTGAGTAAATATATTGTATGAACAATGTTTTGGTCTGCTTTAGGAATATTTTTATTTGTTAATTCCTACTAGTCCCTTTTTTATGTAAAGAAAAATGAATAACTTATACCTTAAAAATTCACTTTCACTCTTCCTGGAGTTGTGCACTAAAAGTGAGACCAGTATAAATTTTTACTGGTGGATTTATTTTTAAATAACTCAATTTTTAATATTCAAAATGATTTTTTTTTACAATTATTGAAAACAATACATTTTGTATTAGACAAAAAAATGTTTTGTAATGAAATAAAAAAATATCAAAATTAAACATACATTTCTTTACATCGTTTGTTTTCAGCTTTTTTTGTTTTATTTTTATTTCAAAACAAAATGTGTTTTGCATTTTAGTAAGTTTTCCACTGAAACACCATCAGAGATTTTACTTTTATTTTTTTAAATTTAGTTAAAGATCCATCAGAAGAAAAATAAACTCAGTTTTAAATTATTGTTTTTAATCGTTTTATTTTTTTAACTTTATAAGCTATCCAAATTTTTGCATATATATTAGAGAAGTGTTGACGTTTAATAACACAGAAACCCATTTTAAAATAGCTCAGACATAAACAAACAAACAAACAAAAAGTTTAAAACACGAATTATCTGAGGGGATAAAGTTCATGGCTATTTTTTTTATGAGACATATCCCTGAATAAATAAGACAACAAATTTACCAAGTGTATCTACTTTCATGGAAAAAAGTGTTAACAAATGCAAGAAAAAATGGGTCAATTTATCCCTTGGGCTGTCTTGTGGGGTCCAGATGACCCCACTCCCAATGTTAACGTGATGATTTGTTATCTTCACTGGTGTCCATGGATTACATGAAATGTTCTTCACCTTTGTCATGGTAGGGATAACACGTCAATCTAAAGGCCTGTACACACTGGGACGAATATTCGCCAGGCGTTATTCGCCAGCGTTTTTCGCCACGTTTTTTGTGTTCACACCCAGGCGATTTTCGCTGACGATGAGTCGAGCGAACATGCAATTTCATTCCCTGACGTTAGATGGCGCTTAATGTAAACAGAAATACTCCTGTACACAAGGTGGCGCTGCGCTACTTTACGCTTCTCAAAGTCGTTTTTCACTCAGAAGAAGAGAGCAAGTATTTATGCGCTTGTCAGAAGCCAACAAAGAAAACATGAATATTTCAAGCACCAGTTGCTCCAACTGGTGCTTGGTTCGGGGATATTTTAGAATGTCCATCATTATTTCTTCGCGGCAGTGTAGACGCTACTTGACGTCTATCTTCTTCGCTGGTTTGTGTGGTCAGCAAGGCAGTTTTGTGTTTGAGCGCCCCCAAGTTGTGTTTTACTGTAACTTCAGAAGCTCCAGACACGTGTGCAAAAGCGCCATTCTCATTGGTCGAGTAGATTTCGACGCGACGCGTCGAAAAAAAAAAACGAACCCGGGGCGTTTTTTTTTTTTTTGACGCTTTAACGCGTGGCGTTTTTTCGCGTCGGTGTGCACACTCACATTGGTGCCCTTTGTTTAGTCACGAGGCGTTAAACAATTCGTCCCGGTGTGTACGGGCCTTAAGGGTGGGGTCATTTGGACCCCACAAGTTAGCACAAGGGCCATGTAGTTTGCAGACGTTCTTTTTGAGGTAACCCTCTGCCTTGACTCGGTCCTACAGGTGCGGCTGCTGGTTGAGATCCTGTGGCCTCTCTTCCTGTTCGTCATCCTGGTGGCCGTCAGAACCACCACCAAGCCCGTTAACAAAGGACAATGTGAGCGCAGGTTTCCTATCTGAAATCAAAAGTAAATAGAAATTGCAAAAAAACAACAAAAACTGGTAAATCCTGTTTGGTTTTTTTAGGTCACTACCCAAACAAAGCCATGCCGTCAGCTGGCCTTCTGCCCTGGCTCCAAGGTATGATGTGCAACCTTGACAACCCCTGCTACAACGATCCGACGCCAGGAGAGACGCCAGGCCAAGTCAATAACTTCAACAACTCCATGTATGAGCCGACTACTTCCTTTCCATTGTTCTTTTTTAATTTTTTTTAACTCAATCCTCAACTTGAGAAAGATTTAAGTATGCTTATAATATCTTGTGTTTTTCTCATAAACCAGAGTGTCTCAGATCCTGATTAATGTGCAAAACCTCCTGCTGGAACTATCAAATGGTAAGGCTTATGCAACTTTTATTTCGAAATTTCGACCTGAAACCATAACATTTTTTGCCTTAGCGACATGCACCCACAAAGAGGTTGATCCACGTGGGTGCCAGAGGTTTTTAAGTTGTCCGGGCCCCAAGAAATTCGTAGAGAGGAGCGCATGCATATAATACTAGCCCTTTATGGGTGGATATGGGATGTCAGCAGGCAAAAAATGGGCAAACCTGTACTGTGTGCCCCGAAGAAAATATTAAGGTTGGAGATCAATCGGTGAGCCCGTATAGCAAAAGGTCATAGCAAACATTTGTACATAATGAAAGGGTAAGTGAGAGTGAAGTAGGCGAGACGCAGTCATATCGTACCGATCTTCCAAACCCCATATGGATGCATTTGACTGAGGCATTAAGGGAAGCGCAGGTGTGTTTTGCAGTTCCCTTTCCACACCTCAAGGGATACCAACAAAATGGTACGGGTGATGATGACGTACGTTGCCCTTATGCCATGCTCACGGGGTGTGCAGGTAATGTTTAGGTACCCATAGGAGTCCGACACAAAATATTGTATTCTCTTTCTTAATAGTCAGGCTTAAGTGATCACATGAGCAACTACCAGCAGCCTATGCACAGGATTTAGGGGGGGTGTATAAAAATGTATACAACATGCCTGCTTCTCACCTACTAGGGTGGTCCACCTGTGTGCCCCCGTACAGGTTTGCCTATTAAACCTCATTTCCACTGAGCGATACCGTCCGGTATTTTGAGCGATTCCATTATAAAACGGACCCATGAAACTACCAAACCGCACCATTACTGGGGCCCTGTTGGTTGTAGGTCCGTAGGAAAAAAGAAACCTAAAGGTTGGGGCGCAGCTGCTGTCGTTAAACGACCCGTTGTTGGTGAAAAGGTCATTGCGACAAAAGAAAGCGCTAAACCGTCTTTCTGACGGCATTCCTCTTCATCCCCCCCCCGTCTTCTCTCAAACAATCTTAAATGAATTGTTTATACAAAGTCCAAAAAGCTAAGCGGGGGGAAAAAAGAGCTACTGGATGACCTCCATCGTTGTTGTTGTTGATTTGCTGTCGTCGCGCTACAATGAGGCAAAGCTATGCAGTCAGTCTCCTTCCTTCATGCACCATGGAGGTCCAACTTAAGCGAAAAGGCTCTCCTGAATTGCCCGGACTGTACCGCTCAGTGGAAACGAGGCATTATTTTTGCCCTCATGTAGCCCGTATTCACACATAAGGGCAGTGGTGAGGGTTAAGGCATAAGAGTAAAAATTATTGTAGTCATAGAGTAAAAACCAAAAACTCAACACTTGCTATAGTTTATTCTTCAACAGAAATCTCTGCATCCTCCATCAAGGAAAGTATCCCCTTCACGCTGATGACAACTTGGAGGATTTGTTATCCGCCTTGATCCCTCAGGAAAAAAAAACCCCTACAAAAAACACAATGGCATATGATTATTTATGATGCAATTTGTCGTTCGGACTGACAGATCGTTTGTCTTGATAAGTTGCTGCTTTGCATTAGGCTCATTTGCCTGATGATGTTCAGATTTTCATACGGCACCTAATTTGCAAAAAAGGCATGGGGCAGTGGGGGGTGGGGGGAGCTGCTATCGAGCAAGCTGCTTGTGGTCCATTTGCATTTCGGGGTCGCTGGCTCGTAATATACAAGATTAAATCCATCAAAGATCTAAGCCTGGACATAATTAATGGGACTTGCTGTCTGTGGCGAGAGCAGGAAAGGTCATTAGCAAGAACGCTGGGGGAAAGAATGGAGGACCATCAAAAGACTGGGATGGCAAAAGGTGTCCTTTTTTTTTTTTTTTTTTTGTTCTTGCCATGAGTTGATTAAAAAAAGACTCAGGTGGTCACTTCAATCAGGGAGGCTACCTTGTTGGAGGAGCGTCTCCTGCTCCTCCTCTTCGTCATCCAGGCTCCTGAAGCTTCTATCTGAGGACTGTAATGATAGGTGATCTATAAGGTGAGGGTTTCCAACTGTGTCATTGATTCCAGCAATCTTTCCCATCCACATAAATGTCTGGATTGGCCCCATTGTTGGAAAAAAAAAAGAAAAAAAAAGGTGTTTTTCTCGAATCGTGTGACTCCATCATCATCTCAGAAGTTGGAGAAATAAAGCATGGAAGCCAAAGAGGGAAAGATGCTGGTTTTCGGACTGAATCCCCGCTGTGTTAAGTTGTTGTTTCTGTCAGTGATGGGGAGCAACACTGAAATACTCTGAACGGTTTGGCGGATATCTTCTGGCAGCTGATCAGCAGAAACAGGAAAGAGCAGCAAACCGTGGCCTCCAACACAATCGTCCTGCTTGAGTGGTTAATCCGGATTTCAGGCGGGGATGGATCTAGTTGCAACTGCAACAGATAAAGTGCAATTTTACTTTTTTTTAAAAGCTACAAAGGTGGTTGTTTGGACAGTATGGCAACTCTGAAAATATCACAGCTACAGGATCAAGAGTTCTTATTTTAGAACCAGGTCTTTTATTCGTTTTTTTTTTAAATATATATATGCGTCCCAATGAAAATAGAAATGAGACAGAAACTTGTGCGTTTACTTTGTCTGTTGTTTTTCTCCAAGCAAAAACTCTCTTTCTTTGCTGGTGCAGCCGTATTACTTTTTTCATGGACGTATAATCTCCATACGCCGTCACTAAAATCTCAGACTCCGTCCACTGAAGTATAGTGCTCTGTTTTTTTTCTCCACACGTTTCCATGGTAACTCCAGAAATCAGCAATCCATTGAGAATGTCTTTATGTACTTGCCGTGCACATGCATTAACCCAGAGTTACCAAGTCGAGCGTAATTACGCCAACTCATATCCAGTGTTTTGGAACCGACATACCCAGAGTAAGCAAGTTCAGGCGGATTTCAGCCAGAGTTCAGGGTTAAAATCAGGGTAGTTTAAACATGCCTTCTGGAACACCCCCCTGGCGCCCATGCCAACGTTTTTTTTTTTTTTTAACTTATACAATCTAATAAGGGCAGCCCATGCAAAACTTTAAAAATGAGACAGGCATCCATGAACAATTAACGTAATTCCAACAGATTCTGAAGGGGAGAAAAGCAGCTTTGTACCAATTTCAGTGATCGCTTTAACACAATTGCCTTTTCGCAGTCTAGATATTGTTATGCAACTTCACCTGCTTCTATTTTTAAATTTCTCTATTTGACAGTGCATTGTATTCTGCATCCTGATTGGTTGTAAACCTTATCAATCAATCTCCTCTGTGCTGTTTGTTCTGTACTAATATGCGATCAGTAACATTTACACAATTCTCCATTCAGATCTTTGTTTTAAATTCTTTAAAACTCAACTTGTTTTTTTCTCTGAAGGTTTGCACTGACAGTTTAAACATGAGAGATGATTGTGAAAATGTTCATGTCTGTCTGAGAAAAGTGTAGAAAGTGTGTAGTGAGGAGTTATACAGCCTTCAAACATCTGTAATTACCGTACAAAATAAATAAAATGACTACTTCGCGAATTTCAACCAATCATGGTTTGTTTTTTTTAATCCAACCATAAACAAGGGGCTGCTATACGTTCATCGTGCAAACAGCCAAGACTTATGGTAGCTTCAGGAGAATATATTGTTTTTTCGTGACATGTCTAGTATAAAGGTACACACTTTGGAATTTCTTTTTCAGTCTTGGGATGACTGGTTTTCTAAGATTTCCTTAACAGATCCACAATTCTAAAAGTTCTAGAATTCTGATTATTTGTTATGTGCTGTAATCATTATATAAATACCATACAAAATCAAAACTTCAACTGAGGTGTATTTTAATGAATACATCTGAATTATTTATTTGTTTTTAATAGGATAATGAAATTAAATGATGCTTGAGTATGAAGAAGTGTCCCATGGCCCATGCATTAAAGCAACTTATGGACATATATATGCATATATACACACAGAGAGAAAACAGAAGCACATATGCTCTTGTGCTTAGTACAGATCGACCTCCCACATCATCTTTTTCATTTAACCGCTGTTTCTGTTTGGTCATGAGGTTACTAGTGTGACACTCAAATCAATTTATATCAAACTTTATTTACATAGCACTTTTCCTAAAAAACCATAACACAAATTGCTTTACATTGAAACGGAACAATAAAAAATTATACACAATCAAGCACTAATTATAATGACACAGATTCTGTTTGTACTGAAGAAATGTATAATCTGAAGGATTAAGGAAAGAAGGATGTCTGAAGAATCTCTCAAAGCCTATTGTTGGATTATTTAAAGGTCAAATGAGAAAACTCGCATGTATTTTCTCAGAATTATTGTTGAAAGTTATTTTGATATTTTATATTGGTTCTGCGATTGATTTTAAAACTTTCTTTTTCTTTATTTTACAGGGCAAGGAGACCTGGTGTCCAAAGTATGTAAATATCTTATTACTTTGAGTAGTCTGGTATTGCATAACAAAAGCCACGGTAAAACCACCATGAGCAGGTTGCAAAACCCGAAAAAAGGGACTTCGTTCGATCATACATGTCAGGGTCATATGGCAACATTTTTTGTCTGGATGACCCGTACATGTGATTTATGAAAACATGGATGTGAGGAACGGGCTATCGCTTGAAAGATACTGACTTTGGAAACATCAGGGAGCTGGTTTTAGGGGAGGAGCTAAAGACGGGTAGCTACCCCCCCAATAAAAAGCTTTGCCCCCCCTCCCCGAACTTTTAAGTGAATATTAGTATCATAATTGACAAACGTATATATATATATATATATATATGACATAAAAAATATAATAACAATTGTACTCATGCTGGCTTTTCTGAAGTTTAATGTTATACTTGCAAGTTTGTGAGGTCAAGAAAATATTATATTTTTTATTTTATCATTTTGTTTAGCTTCTAAAATTTTTAATGCTTTAATTTCTTTTATCACATAAAATATTCCACCTCACAGTAAGCTGTCAAGGCTATAATTCTCCTGTCCACTTGTGTGTTCCAGTGATTGAATGTGATTCTCTAGGAATTATTGATCAGAATCAATGTCTTCTTGAATCTTTTGACACGTGTTGCATCCCGTCGGGATCGTGAATGCCTGCATCCTTTCATTCTGTTAACTTTGAGGGGAAATATGTGGGACAGCGAATCCAATAAATAAATGATAAGGCAGGAAGTTCATAGAGGAGGGCTTTTGAGCTGTTAAGCCCACAGGCATTTTCAAACAGAAAAAAATAAAAATCCCAGACAAGAGATAGAGTGAATAGTACTCCTCTGTGCCTCAAGCAAAAAAAAAAAAAAAAATACAAACGAGATGGAAAATGACTTCAAGCCTTCAGTTAAGAGCTGACATTGCTGAATGATAGTGATAACAACAACACAAAGAAAGGACGTACGGTGCAGAGAGGTCAGGGTCAATGAAGTACAGAGCAACTGACGCTTTTTAAAGATATACATTTTTTTCTTCTGACACAATCTTTTATCTATTTGCTACAAAAGAAAAAAGAATAAAACTGACTAAAAATAAAGCATCTAAGGATGCAGAAGCGTCAAAAACCTTTTAAACCCCTTGTGTTCCAAACAGGAAGTAGTTCCAACACGCTGAAATCCTCTAGATTTTTACTGAAGAATAACCCACCATTACTCCGTCATTATTTTTTTGTCAGAATAACCATTTATGCTCTGATATCCTTTGTTTAGTGCAAATTATTCAAATGAGAAACTCATGTTGAGCATTCAAAATGTTTGACAGATTCAACTGAGCCGCTTTAAAGTGGAAGGAGTGTGGACTTCCAACAAGCTCCCTCCTGATTGGAGAGAGCGGTTGCCATAGAAATGTTGACTCAGACCGACTCCAATCTTTGCTATCATGGCTAACTGCTAACTAAAAATGATGCACTTAGTATAATAAATAAATTAAAAAACCTAGTTAACTAGGAAGTTAAATGCACAACGAGTTGTTGTTGCTAAATCTAACTAAACATTTCTTACTCTAGTGTTTTGTATTACAAAAATTATTTTATGCTTTTACTCTCTTAGGCAGATGTGTTGGTGAACTCCACCAATACAGCACTGAAGTCCTTGGACTTCCAAAACGACCCGATCGGAAGTTTTTCCATGTTTCTGTGCGGAAAGAAGCCGAGCTTCAACTCCACCTTCCGATTCCCGACATCTGACCAACAGGATACAATGAATTCCTCCTTCCAAAATAGCCAAGATTCCGGTAAGTGCTAATTTCAGATTTCCTGCACTGCAATAGGGTAATAATAAACAAAGCGAAACCAGTTCATAGTCCAGTATTGCAGCCATTACAATATAATCTTCTGCTGCTATGAAATATATCAACTTTGTTACATTTGAAGATGCGATAAGTACAGATGTCAGAGCGTTTCATTTTTCAGAATACAGAAAAACTTTTTTTAATTTGACATTTTTCTGATTAGGGCAAAAAATTAAAATGCTAAAGATAAAAACAAACATATGAGAGGTGTACCATATTTTCCGCACTATT
The DNA here is from genome assembly GCA_037389245.1 of Oryzias sinensis. Classification (NCBI taxonomy): domain Eukaryota; kingdom Metazoa; phylum Chordata; class Actinopteri; order Beloniformes; family Adrianichthyidae; genus Oryzias; species Oryzias sinensis. The sequence goes on along the minus strand of CM074505.1, from coordinate 6,524,257 downwards.
GGGCGCAACGAAGTAAAAAGGCGTAGCGTCACTGAATGATCTATTATTGAGCTTATGTCATATGTAAGACACACCGGAATATAAGGCGCATTAAGCGAGACTAAAGATTTAGAGATAAGTCAGTCAGTCAGACTTTATTTACGTCATTCATTGTAATTAGAACTCGTTTTTAACATGCTACATGTTTGCCACATTAAAATTGTTAGCCGTGTTAGCGTATTCACAATACCTGTAACCTTGTTTCCAACACATAAAAAAACACAATGATACCGCTATGATAAATGTTATTGTAACTACGCAAACTCCCAATCGTGTTACTAACACGGAAAAGAAATACTGTCCGACACTGCTACATATTAGCTTATTCAAAATACCTTTAACCTCGTTTGCAAAATGTCAAAAAAAAAAAAAAAACAGACCGGAGAAAGGTAGTTTGCCATCTATCGGTGGGTGGAGTGTTCCTGCCCCAGGTGGTGGAGTTTAAACATTTTGGGGGCTTGTTCATGAGTGGGGGGAGATCGGAGCGTGAGATTGACAGGTGGACTGGTATAGTGTCTGCCATTGTGTGTTCGCTGTATCGGTCCGTTGTGGTAAAGAGAGAGTGGAGCCATAAGGCAAAGCTCTCAGTTTACCGGTCGATCTTCGTTCCAATACCCACCTATGGTCACGAGCTCTGGGCCATGACCGAAACAACGAGGTCCCAGACACAAGTGGCTGAAATGAGCTTCCTCCGTAGGGTGGCTGGGCGCTCCATTAGAGATAGGGTGAGAAGCTCGGTCACCCAAAGACAGCACGGAGTAGAACCGCTTCCCCTCCACATCGAGAGGAGCCAGTTGAGGTGGCTTGGGCATCTGGTCCGGCTGCCTCCTGGACGCCTCCCTTGGGAGTTGTTCCGGGCATGTCCCACTGGGGGGAGACTCCGTGGAAGACCCAGGACACGCTGGGGAGACTACGTCTCTCAGCTGGCCTAGGAATGTCTATGGGTCCCCCCAGAGGAGCTGGAGGATGTCTGGGCATCTTTGCTTAGACTGCTGGCCCCACAACCCAATCCCAGATAATTGGAAGAAGATGGATGGATAGATGTAAAAAAACAAAACGTATACAGCAGAAACAAACCTTTCTGTGACTACGCCAACTCCCAGTAAATGTTAGTTATACGTAAAAAGGAACACTGACGACACTGCTACATGTTAGTTGCGTTAGCTTATTTACAAAACACACAACCTTGTTTGCGACTCGAAAAAAAAAAAAGATATTTTGACAGACCGCCGTGTACCTCTTAAAATCACTTCCACATCAGTAAACACAACCAGAATTAGCATTTTTTTTTAAATCAAGAGTTTATATTTGCCCTATATTCAATTCAATCTAATTATATAGCCCAATATATAACTATGTGTCGTTAAATAAGGTAAGTCTTTTTTTTTAGGTTAGAGGTCTAGTTAGTTGGCAAACGCTCCAAAAAAATGTCAGCTACCTCACAGACTGGAGGTATCTCTGTTTCAAAATATCTATGCTAGAGAAAGAGAAGTCGAGGGCTGTTTTGTACAGACTGCATCAGCTATGCAGGCTGAACCGCATGCGACCGGTTGTGCGCATCCAGAAGCAGGCACCTGTGACACAGTTGGCACCTCAGCCTGACCTGGAAACAGGTTTGATTAGAACCGCATCATGTCAGGCTGTGTCAGTGCTGCGGCTGGCATCTGCTGCAGCCAGTCAAATCCAATCTTTTTCAGGCAAAAGATGTGTGTTCATGAACCTGACGTAGGAGTCTTTCAGGAAGTTGAAAAAAAAACTCTGCTTGTTTCTAGAGGAGGTCCTGGTGTCCAAGACACTCAAAATGACATTTTTTAATTAATATATGGCAAGCAAAACGGCTCAGAAGACAGATGTGTTGGTTAAACCCCTAATTGCAGGTCATCCCATCACACAATCAATATTTATACACATATTTGTGCTAACATTTTAAGATATTTTTGTGTTCTCAGTTTATGTGCAGATCTTTGTTTGTTTGGATTTCATTTTAACGGAATTCATTCATTTGTACTCTTCTTTCTATTGGCTCTGTTACAACATTTAACCCTTGTGCTATCCTAGGCACTTTAACATTGGGAGGTGGGTCATCTAGACCCACTAGACAGTGCTCTGAACCTTTTTTCTTCAATGATTTGTGATCTTCACTGGTGTCCATGGATTACATGAAATCTTTCCACCTTTATCCACCTTTGTCCTGGTAGGGAGAACACATCAGTGTAAGGGTGGGGTCATCTAAGATAGCACAATTAAGGAGGATCTATGATGGTAAATTCCTTTCACCTGCTCAAACCACATGATAGCACCATAAAGTATTTCTACTTTTGTTGGTGTCTCTATGAAAGTACTCGCTCAATGCAAAGCTAATGTTTATAGAATAATCAGCAAACAAAAAAGGCACTTTATGAAAAGAAGAATCCAAATCACGGAGCACCAGCAAGAATTTAGTTACAATCTGTTCAGTTTTTCAAGTTTACCTTGATATGTGTATCTTAAATAAAAACAAAATAAAAAAACTAATTTTAAGTGAAACAAGTGATATAAATGAAAAAAATTACCCTAAGAAATAGATGGTCAATTTCACATACTTTTGGCTAACTAGCACTGCATTTGCTGAAAAGGCTTGTTGTATGGTAGAGTCATATTTAATGAAAAAAATGAAAGAACAATCTTTTCATCTGATCTGATGCATATTGTACTTCCTTGCATTAAAGTTTGCTTTGATGGCTTTATTTGTCCTTCACTTCAAGTCCTTTCAAGTGGAAACACAGCTGACGAATGCAGGATTTTAACAAAAAAAAAGAAGAAAGTTGACCTCGGGTCATAGAACTACACTTCGATTGATTGAATATGAGAACTGGACTGAATGACCCCCTCCCCCCCTTGTGTTTTAAACAGGAAGTGCCTGCTGGGTCTGAGAAAACAAAATCAATACCCATTCTCTACCACCTTATTTCTTGAACATGTTCTTGCTCAAAATAGTTTTATTTCTGAAATGCTAGTTATTATTAACTGGCTAATCAGATGCCTCAATAACAGTAGGTGCTGCTTGTTGGCCCCACGTCCAATGTTCAAAACCTCCGATAGATTTCTTAGAGGCAAGGGCAGCCGTGGACCTCGTCTCTGGCTTGTCAGCCGCCCCCCAGGTCCATCTGGATGAAGCCCTGTTACACTATTCAAACGTAGTTGTAGAATTAGATAAGCGAATTCTTCTGTAGGAGTTCTGGCACATCGCCTGTTCGTCCTGGAATAGGATCCCTCCTTCATGAGGACATCATTGAGGCTTCTTCGTTTTGTTAGTCTGTTTGTTTTTTTGTGGAGTTTTTCCTTACCGAGAAGGAGGGTCTAACTGGGCAGGGATTCCCAGTTTATTTAAGCAATCAGCTATTGTATTTTATAACTGATTTCATGATTTGTGCAATAAGTGAGGCCTGTTGAGACAACTGTGTTATATAAATAAAACTGAATTGAATTAATACCATTAAGTACTTACTGATAATAATAATGGATTGGATTTATCTGCGCTTTTCCAGACGCTCAAAGCTCTTACAGTCTGTCCAATATTCATTCACTCCTCATTCATTCTTGGTGATGGTAAGCTACTGTTGTAGCCACAGCTGCCCTGGGGCAGATTGACAGGCTGCCAGTTCACGCCTATGCGCCCTCTGACTATCACCGGGATCGTTCATACACATTCACACACCAGTGGAGCCACACTGGAGGCAGGAAGGGCTAAGTGTCTTGCCAAAGGACACAACAACAGGTGACAGCTGGGGGGAGCGGGGATCGAACATCCGACCCTTCGATCAATGGCCGTCCTGCTCAACCGCCTGAGCCACCGCCACCCAGATGACATCGGGATCCAACGTGTCACCGTCCATGTCTAGAAAAAATGGCAACTGAATTGACATCACTGTTGTTGTAAGGCAGTAGCACAAAGGGTCTTGCCCAGGGACCCACAAAACTTGTAACCTTGCTGTTGTGTTGGTCCTTGGGCAAGACCCTTGACGATACTGCCGACCTATGTGGCCACAAAGGGGCCCACGTCTGGATCTCCCTGTGCCGGTCCCTATGTTCTAAGGATGACGTCACACTCATTCAGTCCAGTTCTCATTTACAGTCAATGGACTTACCGTTCCCTAAAAAGGAGAAATTGGATCTCCTTTGTGTTTTTCGCCAGTGTCTCCATTTCTTTTAAAAACATGATAAAGAATTAACATCTGATTGGTTCATCAGCGGTCTAAAAACCTCCGCGTACACAGAATAGTTGACTTTCTTTTTCTGCTTAAAGCTCAAAAAGCTCAAAAAGTGTCGGATATAGTGTTGGATATAGATGTATGGGTGGTTTCTAACACTTTGTTTCATCCTTTGCACCTGTTTAAGTGCACCTGATTCTATTTTTTTTATTAATCTGACGTCTCAGTGGACTTCACACATTCAATTTTTTTACCTGCTCTGTCAAATACAAACAAAAATAATAAAAAGACATATGCGCTAATGCGAGAAATCGAAGCTGAAGCATAATTGTGGATAGTTTCAAAGTGGTGATTGGGGCAGGATGGGGAAAAAAATCAAATATTTGATAAACAGTTTGAAAATTAGATGCAACATTTTACAGCCTTATACTAATTACAGACCCTTTAGTCCTGTTTCATGTAATACTTGTTCTTTAGAGTCAAATGTAAGGAAATAAGACTTTAATAAGATGCATTCCCTGGGAATGGTGTTCCACTGCAGAGAGAAACTGCGTGCTCATGCCAGTGCAAATTAGCAAAGTGTGTACCCCCTTGCATAATAAGCAGTAACATCTCTGTTAGCATGCTAATGGCTGTGTTGGAGTTTGCTGCTGCATTTCATTGTGGGAGTGGATGTTAAATGGACGTGGAACATGCCATGTGTCTGCATAATGGCCTATTACGCTCCTTTTGTCGGTGTGAAACAACTCTCAAGGGAAGCCCCCCCAAAAAAATTTTTTTTAAAAATAAGGAAGGCTGGCCTTACAGCTCAGCAGAATTCTTCTATCAACAAATTGCTGGCAGCCTCTTCTCCATCTTTCCTCCATGACAGTAAACAGTAAATCTTAAGGGGGTTCTGTTCCTGAAGTGTGAAAGTCATTAAGTCTGTTTTTGATGTCATGCGGAAAAAGCATATTTAGCATAAAAGTCATAGTTAACTTTTTTATTTTATTTTAATGATAGTTGAAAGGATGACCTAGAAGAACACAAGATATTAAGTGACATTTGATATGGAAAAATATCCTTAACCTACTATACGTGACATTGCAACCTAGTAGTTAATTAGTCTCTTGAAAAAGCAAAAGGAAACCCAAACATTTAGTGTTATGAGTCAATTGATTGTCACCCATAGAGAATGACTTAATTCCAGAAATTAAGTTCATTCAGTCGCCATTTTTATCACGATATGGACGTCGCCATGGCGGAGCCAGACGACTTCACTAAGCAGTAATTGGTCCAAGTCGGTCTGACTCGTTTCTATGACAACCGATCTCCCCAATCAGGACTGAGCTTGTTGGTAGTCCACTGGCCTACCACTTCAAAGCACCAAATCTGGCAAACATTCAACAAGGGAAAGGCCCCACATACTTTTATTGAGGCATCTGATTGGCCAGTTTATAACGTGAATAAAACACACAAAATGAAGCAGGGGTGGGATTAGATAAATTTGCTTCGTCCCACTGCCTTTCAAACAATCTATGAAACACATTATAATCTAAAAATGTACCAGTTTCACTGTGCTATGACCTATGTGGAAAAGAGTTAAGATGTTTACTTATGATTAAGAGTAACAAGCATTTACTAGTGTTTGTGAATTCATATATCTCAGTTTTTATGAGTAATTATCCTATGTTTGAAATGTCTTTGTTTAAAATATATATTTTTGTTTTTTTCTACTATTGCTTTGATTGCTTAAAAAAATTGAATTTGGATTTCCAAACATTCAAAAAAGAAAAAAAAAAGGTATAAGCGAAAGATTATTTATTCTGACAGAATGACTGAGTAATAGCTGTTTATTTCTCAATAGAAGTTGATGGGATTTTGACTATTCTAAGATTTGGTAAACACTAGCTGCATCCAAACATCCAAAGAAGAAAAAATACCAATTAATCTTTACAGTTTGGACTAAGTAAAACTGTAAAATCCATATATATAAGCTTCACGGGACTCCTTTTTTGGCAACAGTGTCCTGTTTTTGTGGGACTGTGGTGGATAGACAAACCCTGCAGTTATATGTACCTCTGGTTTGTATTAGGCCCATTTACAGTACAAACAGGTTCTTATTCTCTAGTTGCCATCTTGATTGGATAGGACATCAAAAAGTAGAAGAGGCTGAAATAAACTATTCTGTGGGTCAGTAAAACCCCCTCCACCCCCTCCACTGTTGCTAGCGCTGTTCTAGCGCTAGCAATTGGAAAATTGCATGTCAGTCAAAAGCCCATGACCTCTAGTAGTGTCTCCAAATGCCAAAGAAAAAATGTAAATTTCAACAAAGAGAAAAGAAGCCGGTGTTTAAGCTGCATGTTTTAAAATCTAGATGACAGGAAACATACTTGAATGTAAGAAGCGACATGGTGGTTACTAACAGGGTGGGGGGGGGGTGTAGCTGCTCTGCCATCACCATCAGTGTATAAATGCTTGTGTTAACAGGTGACCGGTGTGGGACTAATTTAGCGCTTTGGGCGATGTATTTATTTGGCGAACTGGGCTAGCTCTGCAAACTTTTGTTTTTAAATGTGCTTCAATCCGGAAGTTAAAGATTTGGGTTTTCTCTCTGACTGAATGTCGACAAGATTCTTGTTTTTACTTAATGAAATGCTTGGATTACCCAATTCCTAAGGAGTGACATGTGTATTGACTGTCTCCAGACATGCGTTTAACATGAAATGCTCTCGGTTTAAGTCAGAGAAAAAGTTTGAAATTACTACAAACAACAAAAAAGCGTATGTTTGAGCATCAGCTGTTGCTCAAGTATGTTTTTATGTTAGAATGAACAGACAAACTTAACGCTATAGAAAGCCAAATGGTGGTGGCTAACAGTGTTTGAATCTTGTTCTGGGCCTTGTATTTAGTTGGTAAAATAAGCTAAGTTATTGCATTTTTACTTTTCAATGTGCTTCAATCTGGAAGTTAAACTAAAAAAAAACCTATACATAAATAAACTATGTCCGTATGATAATATATTACCTCTGACACACTAAAGAAATATTTTTTTAATGAAATGATTAATTTTCACAGCACATTTCCTAACCGAAAGTTAGACGGAAGCGTGTCTGCGTTTCGCCCACGAAAACAAACAACCGAAGATCTTTTGTAAAGATGGATGTGTGCATATTGTGCAAATAAAATAAGAGATCCCCACTAGCTTTGTGGAGAAAGTGGGTGTGGGGGTGTGTTAGCCTGGAGGCGGGGCTGGCAGGGCAGACTCTTCCTGGAAGGGGCAGTTCCTCACTTATCTACGTCACAATGTGAGAATCCACTCGTTTTCGTGGATTGGGAAGGCCTTCTTGCTGAAATGCGTGAATGGATCACAATACCACTTCTTTTGGGGGCTTTTTTTGGGAAGAATTAACATTATAATACACCTAAAAGCTCAAAAAAGTTGTTTGACATCATATAGACCTTTTAATTTCTCTCTGAATGTAGATAAGATTCCGAAACCCTTGTGCTATCCTAGGCACTTTACCATTGGGAGTTGGGTCATCTAGACCCACTAGACAGTGCTCTGAATCTTTTATCTTCATTGATTTGTGATCTTCACTGGTTTCCATGGATTACATGAAATCTTCCCACCTTTATCCACCTTTGTCATGGTAGGGAGAACATGTCAATGTAAGGGCGGAGTCATCTAAGATAGCACAAGGGTTGTAAAAACCTGGAAATGACCTAATGGGATGTGTTCAGACATGTCTTCTTCTGTGTGTTGAAAGGCGTTAGGTTTTATGCAAACACTCTGTAACATTAACAATGTTTTAACCATTTTCATCTAAAATTTGGCGGCATGTGGAAGACCTCCACTGTCTCACTAAAGTGCTGCATTGAGTCCAAGTCCACACCATATTGATAAAACTTGTTGTCTCCAGGACATTTGGTTTGACCAATCACGCGACTGGTCAAACCAAATGTAAAGACGGAATTTCTTCTCCCTATAGACTTCCGTTTTGCAATAAAGTTAAACTGCAGTGAAGAAGAAACTGCAGAACTCCAGAGAATCTGTAAGCTGTTCAACGCGACGACCTGTTTAGAAAAAAAGCTGCATCTCCCCTGAATGTGTCTGATGTTAAAGAGCAATGCATTTGTCACTGCCATCTTTGTTTATGCTCTATAGTTAAGCAGAACTTTCTATTCCTGTGATTACATTTTACGTGAGCCATAACATCCAGCCTCTAACTTATTAAGACTTTTATTTATTATTTATTAAGAAATATAAATAAGAGCCAGTTTTTCAATGCAAGCCTTGTCAAAAAAATAAATAAAAACACATAAGATGCTCATTAAGAAATTGTCTCGCTCATTTGGAATTTAACGTCTGTTTCTTAAGTGTTTAACTGTCCATCAATAGTGGCGAAAAGTCTATCAAAGCAAACATATTTCATAACATGGATGTAACTTTAAAGCTAAGACGTTCTGATAGGAAACATAACTGGAACCAGGCAAGTTCATCAAATCACCACCAGGGGGCTTTTTATTTTTTCAACCCAATTTTTATTGACTTTATTTAAAACTGTGTATAAAGAAAAGGGTCTTTTATTTTCCAAACTACTTTGTTGGCATAAAGCAAACTTTTCCTCAGGTCCCCCTTCCCGTTGAATTGAAACAACTAAACTATATTGGTTTCAAACTATTTACCCATAATCCCAGCTGCCTCCTGTTACAATATGTACTATTACATTTTTATTTTTCAGTAGCAGCATGTGATTTTGGACATATTTGATGAATGTCAGTAAATACATATAGTCAACAACTCCTTTTTTATATATAAATTATTTATGTATAAGCCAATCCCACCTGTCTGTGCTGAATTTCTTTCACTTCTACATAATGACAACCCCACATGTCGTTTATTAAGTTGTTTGGAGACATAACAGAAGAGGAATAATGCAAAACACAATATGGAGAAAAATACCTTTAATGTCATCATTTTAAATAAACATGAAAACAAACTTCAGAGTGTCACTCTAAAGATATGTCTATACAGATATATATTTCTCTTTCTCTCATACATAATATATATATACATATATATATATATATTAGGGCTGCACGATATGAGGAAAACTCGTGATATTAGAGATTAAAATTGCGATAATGATATAATTTGCGGTAAATAAACAAATAGCAAAATAACCAAATAACCATTCCCATTGCAACAGTTTAAAAATTATACTCCAAATGTCACTCGTCGACATAGGTGACAAACATCTAACATAAAAGGCCTCCATCCGATTGGTCAAATGCATATAAATGAGGAACTGGCAGTGATGGAACCAAAAGGCAGGAGACCAGGCTTGGTGACAGAAAATGAAATATTTAATAACCAGACCGAAACATGACAAAGCTATGGGGAGAACCAAACTGGTGACACAACAGAGCAGATGACCTGACAAGGATGAACAGAAACCGGGACACTTAAATGAGCTGAGGGTCATTAACTGAACTGAAGACAGCTCATGAACCTGAAACTGGAGATTTGACCAAGAACAAAACCAAACCCTTGAATCCTGACAGGAAAAACAACTCATTAAGACAGTTTTGAACGTGACACTCATTGCTTTTCTCCGTTTTCCTGACAATCCACATGTCATGAACGCTGATTATCAGACCCTACGTCTCCTCATCACTGCAGTTGTTAACATCCTCTGAATGAAAGCGCACAGCACGTCACCTTGTCAGTAACCGCCTTGCAGCACGCCTCCACCGTACCAACGTCAAAAGTGCTGCTCCCGACATTTAAAACTGACAATCGAAATATAAAGTTTTAATAAGTTAACCGTCCCAATAAGGATTGTAAAGCGCAGCTCTTCCAGCTTTCTCTTATTGTTTTGACCCGCCCTCGTAGTTCCTGGCCAACTACTGACGAGATCTTTAGTCAGGTGGTTTTGTTTGTTTTGGTCCGGAACAGAACCGGGCCGCCTGATGCTGGTCTGAAAACAGACTAAACCCGAGGTTCAGGACTCGATCCGGAGCAAAGGATTTTCCCAGTCTGACATGTTTTTTGGAGATTCCTTTGAAACTGAAAAACTTTCTTAATGAGATTTTTTTTTTCTTGCAAGAGAAAAACAGACGATATTGTTGGAGTCAAGGGTTTTCTGAAGTGTGAGGTGAACCCTGGAAAACCCAACAACAACTTTCTTCAGGGCTTTTACAGTTAATTAAACAAATTTGGTTTTTGTTTGTTCATTTTTGGGAAGCAGCAATTAACAGCAGCAAAGAAATACATTTAAAAAAAATCCATTAAAGAAATAGAAAAAAAAAAAAGGGCCAAAAATGACTTTGTGGCTCTCCAGGGCAAAAAAAACAAAAAAAAACCAAGTCGTTGAGTCTATTAATGCAAAGTTTGCAAGTTTAACAGTTCTGGACCACAAAAACGTAGAAAATATTATAACCGCACGTTAATCCATTTGTGTACCAATGGAAAAACAACATTTTATTAATTTTTTACCCAGATCTTCATATAAACCAACAAAGTCATGTATAACTGACTTGTAAATGTGACAGGAAGTGTTTCGATCATTTCAAAGAAGAAGTCTAGATGAGCTGAAACACTGTGAGCACAGCTGACTCGCAGCCACAGCCTGAAATCGCATTTCATGATTCACGCTTTTCATTAGGGAGTCAACAAGAACTCAGCACTGCTGAAAATAGATACTCATAAGTAACATTTGGTCGTGTTTGCTGATTGCAGTTTTGCCTCCTGGTTGCACGCAGCATCTTGTAATATTCGTGAGCGGAAAGCCCCGTCAGTTTAGTGTCGCTTTTTCTAACGAAGCCTGACAGTGAGCCGAATAAAAAAGCTGCTGAGCAGAATGTGACACACACACACACACACACACACACACACACACACACGTGTCGTCTCTCAGCTGTTATGAAGGCAGCATCGGTGCAGCCTTTGGAGGGAACAGCTGGCCAGAGCCAGACGAAGGGGGAGGTCATTAGCCGTCCGAACACCGACCTCCCAGGAGTACCTGTGAAGGATGACCAGCAGGGAGAAAGGGCTAACATTTAATTGCACAGAAAATGGTCACTAAAATACCCCTGATGGGGGGGGGGGGGGGGGGGGGGTGGAGATGGTGGGAGAAGGCAGCTCTGATGAGATGAGAGGAGAAAGGAGGCTTTTGGTACAGAAGTGAGATGGGGGCTGGGAAAAAAAAAGCACTCTAGCAATGACAGGTCTCTGACCAAAAAGCAACAGGCGGACGGCCGTGTTGACTGGCAGGAGGTGACGCGCCAAACTGACTGATTGCTGGATAAGGTAGACCACAACATCCAGCAGAACAAACAAAGATGCCAGAGCCTGCCAGGAGCTGCTGGTAAGACAGAGCCTCCTCTTGTTTATTCCAGTACTCTCCAGACCTGGCGATATTCATGCTGGCAGAGAAGCTAAATTAGTAATGATCTCACCGCTGCTGAGAATATTGACTCTTTTTTTTTTTTCTTTACCTGGTTTCATGAAAATTTGTCAGTGCACTCAAACCTCTGGACTCTGGAGCTTGTTTACTTCTAGCCATCATTGCAAAATCTCTTTTTGCAAAAGTTTCTACTATTACTTTATGTTTGTATATATATTTAGAATTTGCCTACATGACTTTATGTTGGAGGAAAATCTTCTCTGTGAAACACCATAGAGGTGGGACATTGTTAGGAAACTGATCAGCAATGGAGTAGAGTGAAAAGAAACACAAGTTTCTATCAAGCTCCTAAATAGTTTAGCTAATAATTGTTTTCCTGTTTCTCTGTCTTTATTATAGGATCTTCTGCCATTTTTTTGGCGCTTAACTTCTACAATTTTTCAGCTATTTCAACCATTCAACTCCTAAAATGTTCAGCTCTTTCAGCTTTTTCCAGCTCTGTCTTTTGTGCCTTCAAATCCTTGACCTTTTCAAGATATTCCATGATTTCCTGGCCTCCATTGAAATACATGGGGAATCCTTGGTGCAGAAGCTCGCTGGTCCGATACCTGGCCCTGGCATTTTTTAACCAAAATAGCTTTTTTTGTTATTGTGCTGTTTTCACTTTATTTATGGTCGACTTTGATCATTTCTTTATTACATTTTTTTTACTTTTGCCAATTATTACCCTTTAAGTTTCCTTGGCATTCACCAATATAGCATTCAACCCTGCATTTTCTTCTGGAAATGCAGCTCCATCTAGTTTGTCTTACCTCCTGGTTTTGAAAAAAAGCATTTAGTTTTTTCTCCAACAAGCTCGTTTTCTACTCAAATAATGCCTTTGTCACAACTGCTCTTAAGCTCAGGTGACCACTTTCACTGAAAAGTCTAGACGTTAGCTCTGGTCAGATGGAACTGCCCTACACATGCTGGTTTCTTGCCTTTTAACATGCTTTGACGAACTGATTCAAACCTTACAACGTCTTCCATTCCATGTCTGAAAGGCCAAAGCCGCTGCCCTTGGATCGGTCTCCTTCTAAAAGTTTTGGACAAAAAAAAAGTGATCAATAAGCTCTACCAGCACTTACCCAAACCACGAGTGTGTCCGATAAAAGCGCGTCTACGACAAGCTTTAATCAAGACTCTACAAGAAAGGGACATTAATGACGGTCCAGTGCTGAAGGGCAGTGATTGCATCAATACTCTCACTGCAGATCTATGGACTCGCCGTGCTCTCTGCTAAAGCAGGATGTGTTTTTTTTCTATCATCTCCTAATGTTATACATATATGTGACAATATCCTGTAGATTTTGCTGTAAAATTACAACATTTGTTTGATTTCTACGCAGATGATTTGTTTCCTCAACTAACTATCCACAGACAACTTGTTGAAGTTTTTTCCAAGTTGGCTCCCCATATGCTTCAGGATTGATTTTAAGATACTTTTAACAGTTTTTAAATGTCTTAACGGTCTTGCGCCTTCTTATCTATCAGATCTTTTAGTAAAGTATGAACCCTTGCGGACCCTGAGATCCTCTGCCACTGGTCTGTTAACCATTCCGACTATAAAAACCAAAACCTACAGAGAGGCTGCGTTTCAACACTATGGCCCCCGTTGATGGAACAGTCTGTCAGAGGACCTGAGAGACGCAGAGAGCATTAAAGTTTTTAAGAAAAGGCTACAGACCCATCTTATTAACCTGGCTTTCAGCTAATTTTTTACTACCACTATTTATTTATTTATTTGTTTTATTTATGTATTTTTATTGATCTATGTTATCTTGTTTTATGAACTTACACTAGATTTTAATATGTTATTTCAATTTTCATTTATCTTATTTCAGTGTTTTATTGTTTATTGCTTTTATCAATAAGTTTATATTTTTCACTCTCTTTTTCATTTATTTATTTATTTTCCGGTGCTTCCTCAGTTGGGACCTCTCCCTCTGGGTCGGCTGCTGTTCAGCCACTGCGCCTCTGGATGGGGACCTGCATCACCTATTTGCTGTGCTGGAGCGGTCCACCGCCTGTGATGCTGCATTTGGCTGGTCATGCAGCTGTTCACAGAGAGAGAGGTTCCAATTATCAGCGTTTTCGTGCTCAGCTCGTTTCTTATTTGTCATTTCTCATTGTATTTCCCCATTAGTTAGGGGGTGGGAGATGTGAAAGCAGTGGGGGGGTTGTGTAGGTACAGGGAGGGGGGCCCTGTTTTTTATTATTCCTTTATTTTTGTGCTTGTTAATTTTAATTTTCATGCTTGTTTTGATATTATTTATTTTGTTTTGTTTTAATGTAAAGCACTTTGTGTTATTCTTTCATATGAAAAGTGCTTTATAAATAAAGTTTGATTGATTGAAGTTTATTTTCAAGGAGAATTCATCTGAAATATTGTTTGTGTAACGTAGTTTGCCAGTCAAATTTAACCAAACGCCAGTAGGAGGACACCATAAGGAAGTTCATTTTTGTTTAGGCCAGGTTTTCATTTTATTAGCAAATATGCAAAATGTATCACGTTTGGTTCTCATGTGTTTTAGTTTGTGTTTATCTTGGCATCACACAGCATGTTTTTCTGCCCTCCATCTGCCCTCACTGCTCTGTGTTGAATTACTAAATCATGTTTCTTCAAAAAAACAAATGTTTTTTTTTAAATTGACTTTGCCTGTCTCCTCACCTTACCTTCTGTCTTTAGATCCCTTTTGTACAACTTTAATCGACACCATGGTGACCACACCTAGCATGCAGTTTCTTTGGAAAAACTTCAGGCCGCTGTTGAAAGGGAAAGTCCTCTACACGCCTGACACGCCTGCTGCTCGCCTCCTGGTGGAAGAAGTACGTTTGTTTGTTTGCCAGAAGTCTTTTTATTGTTTCTACAAAGATCCACAAATTAACTTGGCTCAACAAAGAATGAAAAATGGAGATAAATATGTTCAAGACTTTGCTGATGAATATTGTTTTTTGTTTCCTACTTCAGGCTAATGCCACATTCATGGCCCTGGCTGCAATAAAGGAGTTTGCCGATTCGTGGGGTGAAGACGGACCGTTTGTCTGGGACTATGTGGAAAACATCACTGCGGTGGTAAGATTTCACAAAGCTCTTTCTTTGTTTTTCTTCCTTAAACATTCTGAAAAGTTTTAGAACATTTATGGCTACAAAAAAAAAAAAAAAACTGTTTCAATTCAATTCACGTGTTCAATCAAAATGAATGAAACGTTGCTTTAAAATTCCCCAAAATTTGGAGCAAGTTGATGGATTCGCTCCTTCCTGGGATAATAGTTCCTGACAAAGCAACACAAAAACCGCACAAATACAGAGTGGGTTTTCCACACTAGATTTAAAGGCACACCATCAATGGCTGTGTCCAAATTGGAGGGCTGTGTTCTTCCTGGGCTGCATTTGTAGGCTGCTCATGACTTATGAGTGCTGCCCAAACTCAACGACTCCTTCAAACGCGGCCAACGAATACGGCCTTCTTTTCCCCGATTTCAAGGATTGGTCTGGTGTGTCCTTCTATGCTGTCCACATCCCAAGATGCATTGCGACCAAACCCGGAGATTTTCTGACAATAATGGCGGACTGTGAAGCAGGACCCAGAGTTGGAGATTTTTCCACCTTTTTACAATTACACCTCCAAGATTAGATAGATGTAGATAGATATGCTTTTATTGTCATTGTCCATTGTACAATGAAATTGAAGCATCACCATTTAAGTGAAAGACGAAAATAACGAAATATATATATAAATAGATATTATATCAAATAAGCCGGCAAATTTTTTAGCTCCATGCCTCTCAGTTCGGGACCCACGGTTGCTAGGTGACAGGACATTTGCTGATGTAACGGCTGGAATCATTTAAAGACTATTGTATTCACAGCCGCTAACATCCGGGTTACCCCATCCACCAAGGACCCGGCCAACGTCGCCCCGGAAGGCCGCGGCCATTCAAGGACGCAGCCCTCGAATTTGGACACACCCTAGTTTTGAGCTTTTTGACCTGTTAGTCAAGTCAGACTTTATTACCTGCGTTCACAGTAACCGTCTGTAGCGGCTAATGCTACATGCCAGAGATGTTAGCGTATTTGTAACTCATGCAGCACATGATAAACAGACGGATACTGCTTACACAAAAATTACAATGGCTACACTGTCTCACAAAAAAAAAAAAACACAGTTCAACACTGCTAGCTGTTAGCCACGTTAGCGTATTTACAATAACACCCTACTGAAGATTTTTACTGTCATAATCGCTTCGACACGAGTAAACACAACCGGAATAAAGCCATATATAAGGTGCCCTGGATTATTAGGTGTCATTTATAAGAAAAAAAATGAAGTCTGTCTTGTAGTGTGGAAAACACGGTACGTTGATTGTTCTGGAGACATTTTCCACACTAAAATCACACTACCTGACTGACAAAAAAATCAGGAATGGGACACATACAACAGGTTTTCGTACTCTTTGATATTCATCTGCAGGAAGTCAAAGTGATGCTTGTGGTAGTAATTATGTTTTAAGTGTTGACTTCAAATTTACGTGGTACTTACAAAAAAGCTAAAAACCTCAACAGATAGAGGCTCTAACAGCCACTCAAATGAGAAAGAGAAGTGATGGATCCATGTTAGTACAAGTCTAGTGGTTCAGACAAGCATGATGACAGCCATTTCTTCCTTGAAAAGTATAACAGCGAATGAAAACCCAGCGCCGAGTGTGGCGCTCAGTGTTACACGATCCTTTCGTGTCTTTGCAGTGTACAGAGGTGTCTCCGGGGAAGCAGCAAGCGATTACTAGACATAACTAGTTTGGGACCACACTTTGCCCAAGGCGCACTGCGAGTAAACAGTCTACTGCTGCTAAAGGAAAGAGATTTGACTCTCTTGTCAGCAGGTGAAACTCCATCTGTGGGTAATTACAGGAAACAATGGAGTTGCTTTAAACAAGGAGCGCTTCAGGATATTTTAGCATCCCGCAACAAAGCGGGACTTCATTAAGTCATCATTTTTAGTGCACCAGATAAATGCATTGGAGGTTATCCCATCTTAACATTATTTAATGCCCCTACCTTATTTTTTGTCTTTACGCCACTTTAAGCCTCGTTCTATCTTGTGGGGTCCAGATGACCCCACTCCCTTGGAGGCACGTTAACGTTGGGAGTGGGGTCATCTAGACCCACTAGACAGTACGCTGAACCTTTTTTTCTTCAATGATTTCTGATCTTTACTGGTGTCAATGAATTACATGAAATCCTCTCCACCTTTGTCATTGTAGGGATAACACGTCAACGTAAGGGTGGGGTCATTTTGACCCCAAAAGATAGAACGAGGGTTATGCAAACTTTTCTAACCTAGATAAAATCTCAACATTAGTCATTAGAGCTATGAAAATTCTCCCAATCAGAAAGACATGATTCTAGTTTTTGTTGTAGTGTTACTTCTTTGGTAAATGTAACCATCCCAATTTGGTCATCCTATGCTATTAGTGTTTGTTAGCTGGGGCTACACAACACACACACACAATTTAGTGTTAAAGTATTAACTTTATTTTTGCTTCAAAATATAACCCAAATGAACACATTTTAAAAGTAAATAACAGACTGTATAACAGACATGTCTGTCCGCACCATCACTGACATTTTTAAACTTTTTTCTAAAATTTGCGCAGAAGTTCTTAGTATTTTTTAAAGTCTCACTATCTCATGGTGTGGCAAAAACTGAACACAGTAGCTCAAAGTTCAATTCAATTCCATTTTTTTTGTATAGCCCAATATTACAACAATAGTTGTCTTATTGGGCTTCATACTGGTAATTGTATAATAAAAATTAAAATCATTAAGACCAGAAGGTCAACAGACTAGGCTTAACTGGGCATCCCTGCCCTTAGACCCTCCTTCTCGGTTCTAGCAGATGGCGCTTTATGAAGTAGCATTCCAAAATGAATTTAGATTCTATAACTACCCTTTTTGACATTTGCTGAAAGCCCGCATAAAATATACTTTATGGCTCGCTGGTTTAAAAATAGTGGTGAAAATAAAGTTAAAAAAAAGAATAACATCCCAATAGTGACACCATATTCCTCTTTCTCCAAATGTAGGAGTACTCTTCAGCGTATTTTCCCCATTTTTCTCTTTTTGTTTGAAAAACCATATTTTTGCAGCAGGAAATGCATAAAACCAACCCACAACAGAACACTCAGGTTTTGTGTAAACATATTGTCTAGATCAGAATGTTAGCTGTTAAGATTGAGGGAGAGGAGTAATTACGGTTAAGTGCGGAATCATTTTCATCCCGGCAGAGAGGATTATCTGGAGAACTAAAGGACACCTTGCGACCACCTTCCTCTCCTTCCCTTTTCTGTGTTTTTTTTTTCTGTTGTTTGCTGTATTTCCCTGACACTGACATTACTCCTGTGTCGCTCCAAATGAGCTTATAGGCAGCTGGAGGGAAGCAGACATCGGGAGCACCATATAGCCGCGGTATTCATTACCCTAGCCCTAACCTTTACACAAATGGACCTGCAATCCTCTTTTGTCTTCATTTTCTCTCTCAGACCGACTCTCTGCCCGCCACTGGCTGTGAGGCTTTGTCCTCCTCGTAGGTCCTTCAAGGTTAAAAGCATGTTTTTTTGTCTTTGAAGGACTTCTTAGGATTCCACCTTAAGTGCTTTTATAGTGGAGGTTTTGGAGTTTCAAAGTAAACTTGAGAGCACAGTCATGTTCTTAAAATAACCTGCCATCTGTGAAATCCGTAAAAGTAGTTCACTTAAGATTTTACAATTATGTGAGATGTTTTAAGGCTGTAAAGCTCCTCACTGCACACTTTTCTCAGCAGTTTGGAGAGACATAAGGCCTGTATTGTAATAAAAACAAACATCTGCTCACCGTTGAAGTTTTATATATATGTAGCAAGCTGAACACATTTTGTACAGCCTACACGGGACACTTAAGGTTGCTTGACAGTGGTTTGTAGCAAATCAGAGTGCAAAATAAATAAATGGCATGAATAA
Source organism: Oryzias sinensis (assembly GCA_037389245.1). Taxonomy (NCBI): domain Eukaryota; kingdom Metazoa; phylum Chordata; class Actinopteri; order Beloniformes; family Adrianichthyidae; genus Oryzias; species Oryzias sinensis. The sequence continues at coordinate 6,505,599 of CM074505.1, read as the reverse complement.
TTGCCCTAAGAAAATCTACAAAAGAGTGACATACCACCAAAGGCGAACCACGATTTAACAAGGATCTACTCTATATGTTAGAAGTAGGGGTGTAAGAAAAAATCAATTCGCCAAAATATCGCGATAGTTCATTTGGCAATACTTGTATCGATTCAAAATGCTTCCAGGAGTGCTTAAAATTATGATCATTAAATAAACTGAATTTGACCATTTTATTACAGTGGAAGACATTGAAATTCAGGTAGAGTCTTTTCAAAGTCATATTTTTTAATTAAAAAAAGAAAGAAAATATGTTTCGGTAAGATATCGGGATACGTATCGTATCGCGGGGCGCGTATTAGGATACGTATCGTATCGCCAGACTTTTGCCAATACACACCCATGGTTAGCAGAGGCCTCATTTGTAAAGTGAGTTTGCTGATACCTTTGTAGAGCTCTACTGTATACATAAACCCAAGCTACTTTATCAGCATCATCTATATCTTCAACAATGTAACAACGAGCCCAGAAATTAAACATTTGCTCCTCCCACTCAGGGATGCACATGACTTGTGGTTTAAGAATTCACTTTTGGACTCGCATAAAGGAGTGTATTTGATGCGCGTCAAAATTCTGGTGCAAATGGCGTTTGGAGTGAACGCTCATTAGACACTCAAAACTTTAAATCCAAAGTAGAAAATAGGTGTGACGCGCAATAAAGAGCAGTTGTAAATACTCATGGACAATCTGTGGACAAATGAGACCAGGGTGTAGGATCCTAACGTTCGTGCATAAGCGCAAGTTTAAAAAGATGCGCCTGGATGACAGCATGCACTGCAAGCTTTAATATATCTGTAGATTCTCTTGAATCCATTTTCTGACTTGGGCACATGACATGTTCTACACTGGAAACCCTGGACCATGGGCTGTGACATAACTGACCCTCAGAGTTAGGACCTTGTTAGTCACCTGTGGTCACTATAGCAACAGGTAGCCTGACATAACCCCCTGAAGAATGACTTGCAGAGAGCCGTGATGACAGCTCCTTATTTTAGACACATATGAGTTCCTACATGGAAAGAATGAGACATATTTAACCAATTGTTTCTCTTGGAAACAGATTTAACACTTCGGCTTGTTAGTTTGATGAGATCTAAGTGATTCAAGAAAACAAAAAGTACCACCTTTAATGAACTTTACAACTGTACTGACAACAACGTCTCCAGTAGATTCTTGTATCTTTGCCTAACTTGTAATTATCGGCATTAAATCGTGTTAATGAAGCATTTTAATAAGTGATAGCCTGTCGTGGTGACAAAGTGATCTCAAAGGGAAACTGTGTCTTAGCTCCTGCAAGATTGTGCCAGAAATAGTCAACACTGGTTAGATGTAACTGAAGCAAATTTTTTCTCAAGTGTTCTTCCAGAAATTTCATATGTAGTTTTACTGAGTTTTTGAAGGGGGTAAAGTCCCCAAATCTGATTGTTCTTAACCCTTGTGCTATCCTATGACCCCACCCTTACATTGACGTGTTCTCCCTCCCATGACAAAGGTGGATAAAGGTGGAAAGATTTCATGTAATCCATGGACACCAGTAAAGATCACAAATCATTGAAAAAAAAAGGTTCAGCGCACTGTCTAGTGGGTCTAGATGACCCAACTCCTAATGTTAAAGTGGCTAGGATAGCACAAGGGTTAAAGATTTTAATGGCATCAGATGATAAAGGGAAGGACCAGATGAAAAATATAAATCATACATTAATTTTTACACATCATGAGGCACAAGGAAGACGTCAGGAATAAGGATGGAAACTAAATCTCGGTGCCAAGTCGGTACCGGTCTCGACGTATACGGTATAATCGATACTGTATGAAAAAAAGAAGAAGCAGGTTTTGGTGCTTCGTTTAGATGCTTGGTGTTGGACATGTCAGTCAATTCAATTGAGTTTTGCTGTACAATTCTAGCCAGTCATTTTACCTTTCCAGCGATTGTGGGCGGTCTCATAAAAGAATAAGTGAGACGATGAGGGTGGGCGGAGAAAAATGCAGAAGGCACAATTTGTCCATAGAAGCTGATAACGGTCATAGAAACGTTCATAAGACGTGTAAACGTGGAAGCCTAAATTGGGCATTTACATGCATTTACATAGACTTTTCATTGATAGTGGTCGCTTGAACACGTGTTGCCAAGGGCGGTTTGAATGGAGCTTCAGAAAGAATTAAAAGAAAGGATCTTAGGCACCTTCAAGCATTCTCCCTCACCCTGTGACACTGTTTTGTCACAACTAAAGGTTTAAAAAAAAAAAGAAAAACTATTTTCATTTTAACATTACAAGTTTGGCACCAACACCAAATAAATTCAAGTAGTACCCATCCTTAAAGCCAAGTCACAGAGCCTCTACGTACATTTTGCACCTATGAAATTCTGGTCTTTCGTGATACATGTGTGGTATACTTCGGAAGTGTTTCTTGCCTTCATCATTCATTGTTTATTTATTTTAATACGTTTGAATGATTTTTGTGAGATGCAGACATAAATTTGTGGCTTTCCACGACTGTTCCAGGTATATGTTACGTAAACGAATGTCCACGAACAGACTTTTCACGCATGTACCACCAATGTATAACTTTTATATCGCGTATACGGAGCACATGTCTCCTTAAATTTACCAAAATGACGCACGAATCACTAATGAATTGCATCTAAAAAGCTTATTAATCATACACAGGTCATGTTCTACGTAGATTTATGTATTCTTTACGTGGTTTATTCGTACTTCTTCGGTGGTTTAAATGGGATTCATTTGTGATAGATCGGAGAAAATTTCACATAAAGACCACAACTTTTACTCATGTATATTCACATATGACCAATTTTCATCCATGTAATATGCGAAAAACGTACAATGTGGATGTGTGACCTTTAGTCAGGAATGGCTCCGTTTCAAAGTCAGACCACAAAAAATGGGACTGCAAAGTATCTTTGTTAGCTCGGAATTGTTGCTGCAAAAGCTCCTCTAAATCAACCTCCAAAGTCCAGTTGCCCCAAAGTTCAGTTGCCTGTAATGACATGACCTGGATGACTGAGAATCTTCACAGGCATTTAGCCATCTATGTTTTTTCCAAGTATCCCCCTTTAGTTTTTCACAGTCGGGTCATTCATGGGCCTCGGAACCCTGACACCTGCAGTCCAGCAGCACCAAAAACTGATTTACTACCCTCGCAATCTTGTGTCTGCTCGAGTAAACAACAGGGACTTGAAGTTCGCCCTTGATTTAGGAGGTAAACAAACACATTTAGTTTGTCATTGCAAGACCCTCTCATGACAAATAAGTTCATCTAATACCTGGCCCACAAGGTTAAACGGTGTATCTGCAACAGTTCTGTTGGACTGCCACAGAACATTAGGCGACGGACAACACATTTAGACACTTTCAGCATTAAGCCAGTGGCTACGAAGCAGCTTCTCATCTGCTGAGCTGGTTTCAAAGTTATGCTCAATTTGCCATCGCGTCTCTGTGACTGCTGCTCCAAAATGACACACAATTTCGAAGACACATACGTTTGCCGTGGGTCATGTCCTCTGCTGGAGCTTCCGTGGACGTTACATGTGCTGCTTTTCCTTGTTTTATTGCAGTGGGAACACTGTTTGACCCTCATGCTTACATTTCGTGTGCTATTCTCTGCACACGTAGTGTTTTTTACCGCAAAATACATATACATACATAGGTAAACAGTTAATATTATTTTTTATAAAGTTTCACTTGGTGAGTATTTTCCCCTGAAAAATACCCACTTATGTCAGGCTTGACAGCACAACAGAAAAGTAATGTTATTTTAACAAAATACTCCTCTGATATCTAAACTTTTTATGAACACATACCTGTCTTTAAAGCATCAACTTTTCATCAAAGACCTTTCATTTCTAGTCATGATGGTCATTTATTTACAACTTCAATTTTTTTTTAGAGAAAATTAACTTTTTTCAAATTATTTAGTCAAATTAAGGAATTAACTTTGTTCAAATCTCAAATGTTTTTTTCAATGTACAACGGAAAAGTAAAGATGAAAAACCGGTGATAAACAATAAAACTATAATTTTAAAAAACAACCTTTTTTTAAGAATGTGTGCAACGTTCTGCATTTTTGTGTGTCCTTTCAGATCAGTGTGTTGTTGTGTTTGTAAGTCATTTCACAGAATAACAATGACATGGAGCAAGAAGTGTGTGTGTGTTGGCTCAGTAAATCTAAGCAATAGTGAGCTCTTAGTGAAAGCACATAGGTGCGGAAATTCCGTGCAGCCCTTGAATGCACCTCTTGCTGCAGCGAATGTGACTGTTAAATCTGCGCAATAAAGTCAAAATTTAATACATATATTTTGCAACAATATATATATGCAAATAAAAGACTTAAGGATAAAAATAAAACATTCATACAAGTATAAAACTATAAAATTAAAGTATAAAAAACCATGACATAAAAGTATAAAAACAACAAAATGACCAAGTATCACAAACTTAAAAAAAGACTAAAACTGCTGTTGACTAAAGAACTTAAAAATATATATAGTTAAGAGAAGAGGTTTATTTCATTTGGTTCATTTCAGAAACATCGTTTTTTACCTGTTGGTGGTAATTAAAGAAAATGATGCTAAATCCTAGAGTTGCTAGGGGGAAAAAATGACGTGTTGCTATGCAGACGGACTGACAGGGAAAAAATGACGGTGAAATCATTTTACTTTCTTAAAATCTTATTTAGAAGGGACTATAAATTTTCTTATATTTTCCTCACCAAAAAAAGTAAAGCGACAGATTATCTCACATATTTATGCTTGTTTTTCTTTGTGCTTCTGTCATCTTTTCGTGTCATATCTAGGTGAACGAGAGCTCTGCGAACTTCAATAACTCCAGCGCAGACACTCAACCAACTTCAGAAGATGCTTATAATGACCTTACACAGTTCCTGAAGTTACTTTCCAAGGTCCTCGGGGTATGTAAATACTTTTTAAAAGGTTTTCATTCACTGCATATGATGTCACTAACCTGGCTTTTCCATCCATCGAGCAAAAGCCGGACACCTCGGACAAAAGGAAGGGTTGGATTTAATAAGATAAATGGATAAATAAAGAGTGTGTTTGTGTGTGTGAAGGTGGTGGTGGAGGGGGGCGGGGCTTTGACATTTCAGCTTTTCAGAACATATTCTTCCTTTTAAGGGGGAATGGGAAAACATAGTATTTGCCCTTAAAACAATTGTTCTGCTTCAGCCTTTTCTTTATGTTATTAAATTGATTTTTACCTGGTCGAACACCTGAGAGTCTATTTGGTTGCCATTCAAAAAAAAAAAAAAAAGAAAGTTAAAAAAAGAGTGTGTGACCTTTGAAATGCTGAACGAAAGATGGATTTTGAGAAAACACAGGTAGGATCAACTTTGTTTCCGGATTACAGGTAAATAAATAAATAAATTTGTACTTTAGGATTGGGATTTTCAAAATAAAGCGTCAATAACTCTGAGGTCAAGCTGCCTTCTGACTGTATTTGAAGGGACTTCAGATTGATTTTTAACTAAAAAAAAAAAACTTTTTTCGTGTCTCCTCAAACCAGTTTTAGCCGAGTGTTGGTCCTCACTGTCACTAGTTTGTGCAGTTGCCATGGAAGGAACATGTAATTAGACTTATGGTACACGAGAATCCAAAGCTTCCCAGCAGAATCTAGCACCGTAATGAGATTATCAGTGTTATTTACTTCTCCTGTCAATCATTTTAATGTTGTGGCCAATAGCCGAAGTTGCCAATTAATTTTATGGGGGTCAATGGCTGCCTTCCAGTCAGGATGTGTAATCTGTTTGCAGCATGTGATCTTTAATCACCACTCATCCTTTTTTACTCATAGACTCTAATTATGTGGGGTACTTTAATTTTAGCCCAGTGCAGCTTTGTGATTATGTAACTCTGACTCAGTATTTGTTCCTTTTTTTGTTGTTTTTGGACTTGGTAAATGGTAAATGGCGTATTCTTATATAGCGCCTTTCTTCCTACAAGGACAAAGCGCTTTACAGTCACACACACATTCACTCACACATTCATACACTGGTGGTGGCTCCGCTGCCAAACACAGGCGCCTGCCTACCACCAGAGGCAAGCTGGGGTTCAGTGTCTTGCCCAAGGACACTTCGACTCAAGCGTGCAAGGCGGGAATCGAACCTGCAACCTTACGATCATGGGACGACCGCCCTACCGCTGCACCACGGCCTAAAGTGATGGGTTCTCTTTCTTTGTCTCACTTTGACCAACAATGGATTTCTGGGTGTTTACCAAAATGTAAATACTAATTCACAATGTACTAATGAATCCAGGACTCCCCCTATTTAAACATCGCTTTGAACAAGAAACAATTAGGAACATTTTTAATATACCGTATTTTTCTAAATATAGGCTGGGAGGCAACTTATATGCATTTTTTCTTCTTCATTATGCATTTTTTAGTTTAAAATTGTCGTTTCTGTCCTAAATATTGTTTTTCACATTAGTAGGTTAAACTTTGTGAATTGTAGCTTCAGTTTCCTGTTCTTAGCAGACAGGAGTGGCACCCGGTTTGGTCATATGCTGCTGTAGCTCATCTGCCTCAATGTTTAACGTGTTGGGCGTTCGGAGATGCTGTAGTGCAGTGGTCCCCAACCTTTATAACGCCGCAGACCGGTATGATGTCATACAATGTTTTCATGGACCGGTCTTTAACCCTTGTGCTATCTTAGATGACTCCACCCTTACATTGACGTGTTCTCCCTACCATGACAAAGGTGGATAAAGGTGGAAAGATTTCATGTAATCCATGGACACCAGTGAAGATCACAAATCATTGAAGAAAAAAGCGCACTGTCTAGTGGGTCTAGATGACCCAACTCCCAATGGTAAAGTCTCTAGGATAGCACAAGGGTTAAAGTCTTTAAGATGTGGCTGACAACTATTGTAGCAAGGCTACGATGAAGACGGAACAGAGACATAACAATACAATCTCTAAGCTCTAATTTTCACAGGCATGGCATTGTACATGGCTCAGGTGTCATCATCCTCTCCCCTTCCCACACTCATGGTACTGTCTATTAAATGTAGCTTTCTTTTTTTTTGGAAGTTGAAGGCTCCTCTTCTGTCTCCTGGCTGGGCCTTTTCCCCTTGGCAAAGAAACTTTCAAGACGTTTGTTTTTTACTCATTTTGCTAGCTCCTGGGTTTTATTTTAGCGGTAACCTATCACGTGACCGAGAAGAGCGCCTTGGCCTGCGTCAAGAGAGACATAGACGGATGGAACAGAGAATCGGGCAATTTTTCAAAATAAAACAGATTCTCAGATTCCGAAATAAATAAAACGGAACCCCGGGGTTTGGGTACGCTTACAACCAGTCTCTGTCCTGTTCTGTCAGACTCTAAGCGGTCATGGAAGATGGTCACTTTTCGGTTCTGCTTGATGTTTGACTTTTGATCCTCCATTTAGAGAGCGTATTCCACCATTGCTTACTGTTTTCTCAATAGGGGGAATTGTACTTAAATCCTTTTAAATTCATCTCTTGTATTGATTCTTCTTCAAATGCAGTTAAGACAAATGGTCCTCAGGGGATTGATCTGGAATGAATAGGATTACAACATCTGTAATAAATAGCTCGGTGGTGTATTTCTTTTTTTTTGTGACGCCGTAAGACAATTTCACTTGTGAATTTGTGCTTGACAAATGAACAGTTAACTTTGACTTCATATGTGGAACTGGCAAAGACAAAAAATGGATTGAAGGAAGAGAGACTGTCTTGGTTGTTTGCCCAGTTTGTCCTTGCGAGGATCTTAGGGCTTACTGGAGCTCATCCAAGTTTCTTTAAGTAAAGGTGGAGTACACTTTAGAAAGGTTACAAGTACCTTTTTGGAGCAAACTGTATCTCAAAAGTCCTAAAATATTTAGTGAAGTTGTAACGTTGATGAAAGAAGTTCAGAAGAAAGGTTCAGACAATTGTCAAAAACTCAGAAATTCTTTGATTGGGAAGCTTCAAAAGTGCTTGACTTTTTTTAATGAAACATTCGTCAACCTTACGAAGCCCGGTTAAAAGTAGACATATATAAAACAGACGCAGATAACAGATAACCCATGTGTCAACATAATAATGAGAAAATCCAAAGGGTAGAAAAACTCCTTGACCATGAGGATGCCTTACATTCCAGTCTCTGACGCGGCAATCTGATGACCTCATCATTAAAAGACATTTTAAATATTGATGGTATATAAGAACTGGACTGAGCGACCTTGGGTTCTAAACAGGAAGTACCTGCTTCCCCCCAGAAGAAGCCAAAATCCCTTTGATTTCTTTAGAAAAGTAAGCAGCTATTACTGAGTCGTTCTATTGGTCAGAATAACCATTCTTGCTCTGATACCTTTTCTTCTTTAACATGTTCTTGCTAAACTTATTTTTTTTATTCAAGTTATTGTTGTTGAAGTTATAAACTGGCCAATCAGATTCCAAGCTGACTGCTGACTGATGGGAGTGGTTGTCATATGCAGGCTGAATCTGAATTTATTCCCTACCCCTACATTTAGGACAAAAATAGTGTCTTCAAATCTGGATGTAACTATCACTTGATGACATCATCAATAGTCGCCAGACATCTACGTTAGCGCATAGTTGCCAGCGCTCGGGCGTCGCAAAGACATGGGCCTGGTTTTTTTAAGTTCCTAAAAAAACACTTTCGGATACCAGCAAAGCTCTAAATGCCCCAACAATGAGAGTAACAGCCGTAAGGTTAGGGAATGAATTCAGATTCAGCCGTTGACTCAGACCATCTCTGACGACTTCATTATGTCCACCGAATCAACTTCATTTTGACTCAGCCATAGGTAATCCAATTACTATGGGTGACATCACACTCGCTTTGTCCAGTTCTAATATACAGTCTATGATTTATAAAGAAAAAGAAATTCCACAATTTTGATTTAATCTTGTTAATAACTAGAAATGAATCCATCTTATAGTCATGTGTGTGGTGCAAAAATATTAAAAGTGAAAGTCAAGGTGTCTCTCGAATAGCACTTCAGCATTATTTTTTAAATATTTTTTCAAAGTTTGAACTCTGTAAGGACATTTTCAATCAAAATTTCTGACGTTCAAACTTCATTACAAAAAAAAATGTGAAGGTTTTATGAAAACACGTATTCACCACTGCCTTTGTCAGACTGGCTGGCACAAACATGGAAAAGCAGCTGTGAACAGTGACCTTCAGCTTTCTGTTACGACCTTTGCTCCTTTATTAATACGCAGATAATCATTTCTTGTCACAAAGCTGCTCAGATGTCCCATTTCAATCCACTCTGGAAGATTTCTATTTATCCAAAGTCATTTACAGATTTTATTTTTTATTTTTTCCGAAGAGGTCGAAAGGTTTTTTGATGAGACCAAGTGGGGATTTTTAAAAACCGGTGAGGATAAACTAAAAAAATATATATCTAAAAATACAAGTAACTGTCAGTTTATAGCTAGGCGACACAAACAAGGCAGCCCCCGTTCAATCCAACATAAAAAGGAAGAAAAGAATGTGAAAGTAAAGCCTTACGATGATCTCTCCAGGCAGAAACCATTGCAGCTCCGAGATGCTTGGACAGCTGTCAGGTGCGACTGCCTCCCAGAACGGTTAGCTCATTATTGTCTCACGAAATGGGCGCTCCAACGCTACAAAATGGGAGAGAGCTATCTAATGTTGCTTGTCTCTACTAAAACTCCAAACATTTTTCCCTTTTTCCCCTCGCAGCTCCAGATCATTTGGCATTAAAGTCTGTGTGGAGTAGTCCGTCAATGTATTTTTTTTCCCGTTTAATGTCCATCTGTTGTTTTGCCGTTCAGTCCAAGCTTGTGTGTGCTTTTTACTTTCCCTTTTTCAGTGGATACCAAAAGTTTATGGATGGACGGGAAAACAGCAGGAAAAAAAATGAAGTCACTCTGAAATGTTTGTTTTTGTTTAATAGTGTTTTGAGCTGAATAAGTTTGAGGCGGTTCCCACTGAATATCAACTGGTGACCAAAGCCCTGGAGCACCTGGAGAACGATACCTTCTGGGCGGGGATTGTCTTTGAAAATCTTCAACCGAATTCCAGCAGCATTCCGCCCTACCTCAAGTACAAAATCCGCATGGACGTCGAGGAGGTGCAGCGAACGGACAAAGTGGAAAACAGGTGGGCAACCCAAGCTTAATCTCTGAACCCTTAAAGGGCCTTTATCATACAAAATCCACATTTTTTTAAGCTAAAAAGTGTGTTATATTGTTACTTCCTCACAAGAAAACAGCCCTAAAGTGGTATTTTGATCCATTCTTGCATTTCTGAGTATTCCTCTTAAAACTTTCGCTCTGAGCACCAGCCCCTCCCAATCTTTAAAAACGAGCGAGTCCTCACATTGTGATGTCACAAATTGAGGAACAACCCCTTCCACTGCCAGTACCGCCCCCAGGAATAAAAACAAACACCCATTCTCTCACCCACTAGCTCTGTGGAGCTAGTGGTGATTGCCAATAACACTTTACTTTCTATGTGCCTAATATCCACATTCATCTTTGCAAAAGTTCTAATGTTTTTTGTTTAACCCTGCCTTAATTACGTGCGAATAGTCACTTCTTTTTTTTTTCAAATATTTTACACTTTTTTTTTTTACACAGCCTGAGTTGAGGCTTTCATGGCCTGGTTGTTAAACTGATTTTTTGTGGTACAATTTTGCATGCATTTTTCTTTTCTTTTTTCTACAGAGCATTTTATTCTGCGTACTGATTGGTTGCAGACAACTGTCAATCAATTTTCCTCTGTGCCCAGTCTTTTGTACAGATTACGTTCAGTTGGGAGGGATCTGGTTGCAGACAAGATACAGTAGAACCAGAAAACAGCTCCATTTCCATTGACTATGAAATTGCTCAGATTGGATTTGGGATAGTAAAGTTGCCTAATGGAAACACGACAATTTTGAAAAAAAACATGCATTTAGCGTTTTTGTGTTTAGAGGAGGTGGTTTTTGAGGGATTAGAAAATAGAAAGACTTTGGAGGGAGTTGATAGTGTGTTGCCCAGCAACAGCCCCAAAACATCACTGCTCTAGAGGAGATCTGCATGGAGGAATGGGCCAAAATACCAGCAACAGTTTGTGAAAACCTTGTGAGGACTTACAGAAGATGTTTGACTGCTGTCATTGCCTAAAAAGGGTTTATTAGAAAGTATAGCCTGTCTTTTATAGTTGACGTATACCTATAATGAAAATTACAGGCCTCTCTCATCTTTTTTAAGTGGGAGAACCTGCACAATTGGTGGCAGACTAAATACTTTATTGCCCCACTGTATATAGGCCCTTTAAAGCTAAGCTAGGTCATTTATTTTTGCCTTTGCTAAGAGCTGTTTTCCTTAATGTTTTAATAAGGTTATGGTCTCCTGGAGCTAATGCCAACCCGTATGAGAACCTACGCTATATTTGGGGAGGCTTCGCCTACCTGGAGGACATAATAGACCATGCCAGCATCCGACTCCAAACATCGACGAGTCAACCGCTCGGTGTCTATGTCCAGCAAATGCCATATCCCTGCTTCGTGGATGACCCGTAAGTGTAAATACTTTGTTTTTGTTTATTAAAGACATAATACATGGGTAAAATGAATACAATTGGGAAAATAAGTTCCTGCTACACGGCTGAGAAATGAATGGCCCTTTCAACGAGACTGCAGTCAAAACTACTTTTAGGCTAGGTTCACAAGAGTTATTTTCTTGTTTTTGATTGAGCAAGTCACATCTTCGGCTCATTGTCAGAAGGAAAGCAGCATCTGTGGTACATCTGTCTCCACTGACAGCACCGGCTTCTATCATGTTAGAGGATTCACCTAGGGACCCTAATGATGCCGGATCACACTGGATCTTCCGAACGCCTGAGATTTCCTAAGAGTCTTGGAAATGACTTCCATCCACAAGATATTATGATCTCCGTTAATAAAACAGTAACCCAGTGATGCTATCGAGAGAAATGATAATTGCCACTGAGATTTAGGACCAACGACAGAACGCTTGCCTTACATAGCAGTTGGTGGAAGAAAGAAAAAAAAAAGAAAGGGAAAAAATTCGAAGCCCATAGGAAAATAAAACCGTTCCAGAAAATATGTGGTTTGGATGGCTGAAAACTTACAGAAGATCAGCCTTAAGGGAGGATTTGGATCAAAATATTTTAAGAGGCCACAGCAAGAAGAAACAAACACTTGGGCGTGATATTGGGATGGGATTTTGGCAACCAGAGTCTATAAGTGTGCTTTCCAAGACTTTTTATTTTTATTTATTTTTAATTTGAAAACTGCTCTGTAACAAATGTTTGGCCAGCCTTTGATTCTTACTCTTCAGAGTTTTCGACAGCTCAACAAGCACTAATTCATCTCGCCGATTCATCCTCCATCAGTAGCCGAGCCCCACATCATTCTTTGCGAAGCACTTGGAAACAAAAGTCTAATTTTCCCATCATTTACAACTGATTGTCGGGATAATGATTGGAGATTTAGCAGCCATTTTGAGCATTGCTACGGCACTCATCTTCCCTGAAGCCAAAGATGAATAATCACTCCATCTAAATAGGACCCATAAAGCACTGCAATATGCTCAGACCTTGCACCATTTACTCCCTTCTGCACAGACGTGTTTGGACATCTCTTTAAATTATTAACATTTAAAATCTGCCTTGTCATTCATAAATAATTGAGAATTACATCACACAAAGAATGATGTGCCAAGGCAGAGAAAGGCATGGTGTGCTAGAACTTGTATCTAAGACAAAACGATCTTCTGCTTTAAGGGATTTTCTTTTTAATTTACCACATTTTCCGCACCGGATTGTAAAGTGCACTTTTGATGAGTGGTCTGTTTTCGAACTTATTACATAGGCGAGGCGCTTTAAGTGAGACAAGAGTCAGAGATAAGTCCTTCAGTCATGAAGGACTTTTTATGTGTTTGCAACATATAAAAAACCACATTGATGCCACTGTAACAAATGCTACTGTGACTACGGTAACTCCTTACTTTATTAATTGACGCTTAAAAAACACACAGTCCGACACCACTTACTATTAGTGTATTAACAACACTTGTAAGCTTGTCTAGAACACATAAAAAAACAGACTGATAACACTAAAGCAAATGTCTCTGTGATTATGCTAACTACCAACCTTGTTAGTAACCCGTTAATAAAAAATAAATAAAAAAAAGAGTCTGACGTTGCTACAAGTTAGCCAAGTTAGCATAACAATTAACAGTAACAATACCTGTAACTTCAAACCTTTATTATTAACACGAAAAAAAAAAAACACACAGTCCGACATTGCTACATTCTAGCCCCGTTAGCGTGTTAAGAATACCTGTAACCTTGTTTGGAACATAAAAAAACAGACTGATACCGCTAAAGCAAATTTCTCTCTGGCTATGCTAACTCCCGACCTTGTTTGTAACTATTAAAAGAAATACAGTCCGACACCGCTACATGTTAGCTGGGTCAGTGTATAAACATTATCTGTATCCTTTTTGCAACATAAAACAAAAACAGATTGATACTGCTAAAACAACTGTTACTGTGACTACACTAACTCCCAACCTTGTTAGTAACACGTAAAAAAAAAAAAAAGAGTCCCATATCGCTGGAAGTTGGCCAAGTTAGCTTATTAACAATACCTGTAACTACCAACCATGTTTGGCAATACCTAAAAAAAAGAAAAAGTCCGATATTGCTACACGTTTGCTGTGTTAGCTGTTTAAAATAACAAACAACCTGGCTTCTGATTCTTTAGAAAAAAAAATTACGGACTAAAATTTGGTAGTCTGTACCTTGTCTAAATTGATTCGACATCAGTAAACATAACCAAAATTAATTCACATATAAAGCCCTGTTATTGTTTATTTTAAATTAGGGCTTTTAAGTGCCCCTTGTATTTAAGCCTAGATATACTATACATTTTCATTAATAGTAATTTCAGTGTTTTTAAATTACAAAGATTTCCTTAAAAAACATGGTAACAGTGTTTCATCTCGATACTTGAGTGAAATGTTACGTTTTCGGCAGATTGCACTGTTGATGAACTGCAACAACTTTTGGCAGCTCAAACTCTCGTTGACCCCGCTGACATTGTCAACCTGATTTAAGCAAACTCATTGAACTCCCACTACCTTCCTGTTCAACCTTTTGCACAGGTCTGCGGTGGCACTGTGCCATGCAGGCAGACCCCTGCAGAGACCTCTATCACACAAACCTCTGACTGTGCCTTCTGTTTCTTCACACTTCTAAACGTGAGGCACGACTCGCTTCTGCCCCCAGGCTCTAAATGTGGATTCCCCTCCTTGCTGGCTTTGATAATATTGCTAAATTATTCAGGAATAAGGTATTAAGTGGACATAACAAGTATTTTAATGAAAAGATCCCATTAAAGCAATGTCTCTTTAATAAGGTAGACTAATTATAAAACCACAAATTATATTAAAATATATACATTTTTAATTGGTTCTATTATGACTTAGAATTAACATGACCTACTAAAGCTTTTGATGCTTTTTTTTAGAATAGGCTTTTAATAAGTGATTGTTTATGAATGTATAGCTTTTTGTTTGTATTAATATTTATAATACATATTTATTTATAAAGACATGTTCTCATAAAAAGAAATAAAAAGATCTCTTTGATGATAATATTATTCTGGTTAAATAAAAGATAGACAGGAAACACTTAAATGTACTCTAGGACCTTTAGCCTACTTTTCTCTTGTAGTTTATGTTATACCTAAAATAATGGGTTTCATAACAAATAAATGCCCAAAAATTCATGGCCACTGGACAAAAATTATTGTTATTGGTTTTGTTTTAAATGTATGTTTATGCAACGTTTACATATACAAGTGCCACTGTGTGATGGGGAGTCATTGGCAGAATCTTCAAGATTAGCTACCACTGCCTGATTTTGTGCAGTAGCAATGCCGTCTCCCCAATTGGACCCTCGGTGGCTGGAATTGCCAGATTGACGTCCGGTCATCGCCGGGCTCCCATTTCATCTCAACAGCCTTTGTCGGGTGCTGGTGCTGCTACTGTACGATTTCTAGCAATCAAATGGTGGCGATTGGATATCATACATAAGGCGCATTAAGCGAGACAAAGTAGTGGCAGCCTGAAATTGGCCAATCTTCAGACCATTTTGGGGACCTTGGAGTCCCTCCTATTAGTCAATCATCACGGTGCTGCCTTCCTGCCACCCACCTGTCTATGGACTGCCACCACACGACCTCCAAACTGGTCCACGCTTTTGAACTTTTTCTTAAAACCCTCGCAGTGTGTAAACTCCCAAATACAAATTTTACCACCTGCCGATTTTGCTGAAAATCTTGCATTAAGATCAACGCAGGGTGGAATATTTGATCGTAGTCTTAGCCTATGTCAGAATTCTTACCCTAATCTCAAACATCTGAAAATCTATTTAGTGCAGGACTATGCAGTGCCCCGAATTTTAAAAGCAATTCGGACACCGTGTTCACTACCCTTTTCTTTTTTTTTTAACGCAAAGTATGACGTCACTGAATTCACAAAGTGAAAATCTAATCGATATGATTGTTTTACGACTATTTATGAATCCACTTCTGATGATGAAAACGTGAATGGTTTACCATTACCCTTCCAACAACACATCATCAGTAGGGTAAAACTAACCTGTCTTACGACAGTCTAAACCCAGCTCACCTTCCCTAAAAAACACATTTAAATTTCTTTATCCACAAAAATTGTTCAAACGCATTGCATTGTGGTATATTGTTGCCAATGTAGTGAGCATCAATGCACACTGGTTTGTCCCAGAGACTTCTGGGAAATTTCTAGGGCACATTTTAAAATTGTAGATCTAGACAGCGCTACAGAATGACAGATTTTGTAGTGCACTGTGTAGTGAGAGTTGCTGTTTTTCACTATTATTGTCCCTTTTTTGATCTCTCTGTGGGATCAATATAGTTGTTTTAATCTATTCTACTCTAAATATTTCTAAATAATACAGTATTTGTACTGTCAAAATGTTAAAATTTTTAGTTTCATGTAAAGCATACTTTGGAGTGAACAATTGTATTGGTTTTAAAACCCGCAGATTTTAGCTAGCATAGCTAGATTAGCTACGTTAGCTTAATGTTAGCTAGTGAGAACGTGTTTTTTTTTCTGTTTAGATAAAAACATGTTTAAAATTGTCTTTGCTTTTTGAACGAAAATGGAAATAAATGTCAACCAGGGCCATTTGAAAATGTTTTCTTTAACCTGCAGTTTTAATGCATCTTTCAAAGTGTTCACACATAACTCCCTACAGTAAAAGGTGGAAGAAAAAAAACAACTGAAAAACATTTCAAGACTTCCTTTGTACATGAATATTTGTAAAGCTGTAGAATTTTAGTCGTTTGGTCAAACTAAGAAGAAAAAAAAACATTTCAAAAGGGCTTGCTCGAGAACCCAGGGGTCACTCTAACAGAGCTGCAAATGTCCTCTGCAAAGACAGAAGATCAGCCAGAAGTGCAGCCTTCTCAGCAGCAGTCCATCAATCAGCCCTTTATGGCACTGTGGCTCAATGAAAGCCACTCTTGAGTTAAGGGCATATGACGGCACACATCTAGTTTGCCAACATTTAAAGGACTTTGGGAGCAGGAGGGAAGAAAAAAAAATGCTATGATGGTCTGAAAAGTTCAACTCTGGCATCCGGCTTTATTCTTGATGCTGCTAAAAACAGAGATAAACAAAAGCAAATGCTACATAAATATTTTCATATTGACATTTTCTACCACGTATGTATCTAAAGTGTATTAATATATTTCCTTCATATATTTCATGTCCAAAAAAAAAGGGGAGAAAAAATTGTGAAAAAGGCAAGCGCCAGAATAAAATAAACAAATGACCACCAACAAAAAGGAGGATTTTGACAGTGGTTCCACACTTTATTAATAATTATAAAGTGCATCAATTAAAGAGAAAACAGTTTTTTCCATTGGCTTTGTTTTGCCAACTAGCCATTTCTCTTTTAGGAAAAAAAGAATATTAGATTAAGTATAGCTTTGATAATGATGAATTACATTATAATTGAAGTTTGGAAATAATAAGTGGTATCTAAAATAACTCCAAGCTTTAAAGCAAGAATGTATAAAGTATGTTTACTAGAACAGGAAGCAGTTTCGTGGAGCTGTAGTATTGCAACCTCCAGGGAGATTGCAGGCTACCATTTCTCCAGTTACTTAGAGCTCAGTTGTCTGGCTTCCCTAAATTTAGGTTAGTCTGCCAATGAAACTGGAGCTGCTGAGAGCAGACATGCCTCGGGTTCTATTACTTAAGCACCTTTGATCGATCTGCAAATGTATAATTCACGAGAGTCTTGGTGGCAAGGTTGTCAGTGTCAGACATGGAGTGCATGACTGATCTCTTGCCCTCCGGGAAGACGTCACAGAAAGAGTTAACTCGCACAGCCTGTCTGCTGTTACAAAGGCATTGGAGGAGAATCAGCAGAAGATAAAGGCGGAATTAGTTTTCGTCTTGATGCTCTTCTCACTTCGGGCTACCTACCTCCCTACAAAATGGAGCTAGTGCTGTCAGTTAGCTATTTGTGAAAGTGTATTGATTTGAGGGTCTCCTCAAAGAGGGGATTTTATTTATGTAATCTTGTACAGGGTTTTGATTTAGCCGTCACGTCTCGGAGCTCTTGGAAGCAGTGTTGGCCTTCCTTTGTAGAGCTTTCTAGTACTTTCTTGAAAGGCGATCCAGCTTTCTAGGAGTGGATCAGCTTTCAACATGGGTCTCTCCCATTCAGCTTCTCATGTGATCCAACTTCCTCCGTCGGCTTTCACTAAACCACACTAGAATTTCTGTATAAATTATATAACATTAAAAATGCATTAAAAAAATATGGTATTCATACAGTTAAGGGAAAAGTTAAGGCAGAAATTAAGGGTAATGTTAAGGGTGAGATTAAGGGAAAGGTTAAGGGAGAACTTTGAAGAGGGTAAAACTTAAAAATTTCTTCACCAAGACAGCCTAAATGTGTATTTTACAGACACACTCAGTGTTTTTGGCTGTTTTTAACATGTTCTTGTGGCATTTTTCTCATGATGGAGGATTGCTGCACACCAACAGTCCCTGCCCCTCTGCAGTCCTAGAAAACAACACAGGTGCTTTAAACTTACTCGTACACTAGATTGTGATTAGGAACCAATAAAATGTGATATAAATCTTCCCGTAACGCAAAATTGTTAGCAAGACAAAATGTGAGCTAGAAAACAAGACGCTAACTTCAGCCTTATCCGATTTTTAAGGTGCGACGGACCAAGATGAAAAAGGAAAAAGGGGTCCAGAAACGGGTATTTTCAAAATGTGAATCTACCATTTGGGCAACTTTACTAGCAGCATCCCTCGTAACATTTTTCAACCGGTTGCTAAATATACTGCATTATTATTATGGTGTGTGGGAACAACTGCCGCGATAAATCCATATTTGGAGTAAAGACTTCTGGTTTTTCTCTGTTAAATGGAGATTCTTTCATTTTCAAGTTTATTTTGTTTCTCCCAAAATAAACTTTCCAAACTATTTATTTATTTATTTTTACTTTGCTAGCTGGGGGTTTCAATTTAGCGGTTTCTAAATTCCTTCGGAATTTGACTGTAAATAAAATAGAAAAAAAATGTAGGTCATGTTTCTTTCATCTCTGCGGCTATGCTTGTTGCCTCTGACTGAGGACCACCGCTCTAAAACACAAGTATTGTTAAATTTTCCTGGTCATTTCATTTAAAATCAATAATATTCTGTGTGGAAAAAATCTACTATATATATATATATATATTTGTGTGTGTGTATTGTTGTGTGATTGTGAAAAACAAAATATACACTTTTTACATTTAACAATAAATTAAAACTGAAGCTGCAGAAAAAGGCATTAAAGGAAGGAAAATATATATATAAATAAATAAAAAATTACAGTTGGAAAATACCCATAAACATTAAAAAATGAATATTAATTTCCTCTCCACTGGAAGTCAGCTTTGGTAAAAGTTTATTTGAAACTGGGAGAAATAGAAAAAAAAATCTGCTTCCTTCCACTTATTAGAGATTTAATCAGTTCTTTATCTGTTTGTTTGTGCTAAACAATCATTTCTTACATTATCTCTTCGGTATTTATGGACTCAAAGCATTAGCGATAAATACTTTGTCAACATCTATATGATATCTCTCCCTCACTGGCCAATAAATCAAAAGGAGGCGCTTCATTATATTGGCAGCAGGGAAGTTATTGACATGACATTTTGGTGGCATTATGAAGCCAGTTTAATATTTCTCAATTGTGTTGTAACAGCATCAAATCATACATCATCTCTGGCACAGAGGGAAGCACTACATGTTCGATGGAGCTGATCGCCCAACTTTACAAAGGTTAGCTCAGCGTAAAAGTGCTACCATCTCAAAGGCAACGAATTAGTGGGACGTTCTACTGTGAAAGTCAACGTCTAGGGTTACACAAATGATTGTTTTACAGGACAACAATATGGATCTCTAAAATACCATAAAAGATTATACTTTTGGTTAGATATTGGAAAAAACTCTCCTTTTAGTCCTTGTGCTATCTTAGACACTTTAACATTGGGAGTTGGGTCATCTACAATTCTGTAAAATATTTTCCAGATAAACCTTTGGTTCCAATACTATTTTACCCTTTGTTACATTTAAAAAACTGAAGTTGCAGTATTCGCCATCATTTTATACAAACCACCTTTCATTGCCCTTTTTGTGATCAAATGTTGGCCACAAACAACTTATTTCTAGGATAAATAGTTTGGAGACATCACATTTATCTGAGGATGAGGAGCAATCCGACAGCAAATCAGCCGATATCAACTAAAGGGGACATCACGCCGTCTTCTTACAGGAGTCGAATTCTGAATTCAGGAATGAAGCACAATAGAAAACAATTAGTGACCTCAAAAAGTTGAATGTTATGTAAATAAAAAAGACATACATTTATATATATTTGGTTTATATATATATATATATATATATATATATATATATATATATATATATATATATATATATATATATATATATATATATATATATATATTTTGTCTTTCATGAAAGAATGTTCTTAACAAACAGATCATCTGAATTGTTGACTTGTCAACTGTCCTTTAATTTATCACGTGTTGACTTAGAGGACAGCATACATGTTGAAAACATTTTTCTCAATTCTTCACTTTTGCGGCAGTTGGGAAAGAAAATTAGGTTAAAAAAAAAGAAAAGTAAAGGAAAAAATGGTTTTAGATGTTTCCTGACACCAAGTTTATTAAATCTCGGCAGAAACTATTCAGAAATCTAAATAAATTGTCGTTACAGTCCACTGCACATATTGAGTTATTGACACCTAAATGGTGTATATCTGATGCGTATTTTTACCCACGAATCAACATGGTAATATGAATACAAATTTTAACTTTTTTTTTAAATCTACAAAGTCATTTCTTTGAACCACTATGAACCATTGATCAAATTCAAAGTTCTCAGGGGAAAATGTTAATTTTCTTTACCATAATATATCAGATAATCATAAATGTATTTTTTTTAACTGTATTGATAATTTACTTTCAAGCCCTTTGGTTGTCCGACATCCACCAGGGATAAGACGAGCATCTGAGCATCTGTGTGGCATTTTGCTCCTATATTGTATTTCTGCCATTTCACAGTCCCTTTGTGAACAGGCGCCTCTGATCTTTTTTGATGGCTTTTTTTTTTCTATAACTAGCTTCATACAGAGTATTGGCGCCATTCTCCCCATGTTCCTCATTCTGGCTTTCATGAGCTCCGTGGCCATGACCATCAAAGGCCTGGTGCTGGAAAGGAGCTCGGCAAGTACTGCGTGGCGTTGGCATTCAAAACGGTGCCCTGTGGTCGTCAACGTTCACAGAAACCATGATTCTGCTCACAGTTCCCTGTGTGCTCATGAGTGTCATAGTTGGAGTCGGTGGCGAACAAGGCGCCCAATAAGCTAATCAAAGCACAAAGCAGGCGGTCTAAAAAAAAAAATTTCCATGAAATTTGACATATTAAAAACTTTTTGAAAAGTTTTTCTATTGAGGCTAAAATCAAAATGAAGCTTACCAGTTTGGGGACAAAGTCATTTCACTTCCTGTCTAAAAAAAAAAAAAAAAAAAAAAAATATATATATATATATATATATATATATATATATATAAATGGTTATAAACTACAAAGTTTGAACACCAAACCTTTGAAAAAATCAGTTAGACTGAATTGATATTCTGCTCACGGGTTCTTTAGTCCATAAACTGTTAATGCTTTGTGTTTTGGTAGTCCGTCTACACCTGATTATATCTAATGAAAGACCGCAGAAATCAGGTCATTCCTTCGTGATTCTTCATATCATTGTATCCAATTAAGCATGCGGCGAAACTGCAACTGCATGTTGTGTGTGTGTGTGTGTGTGTGTGTGTGTGTGTGTGTGTTTGTGTACACAGGTGCTTAGCGAAAAGTATTTGTCAATCACTGATTCTGCAAGTTGTCCCATATCCCACTACATCATTTTTGTGGCTACAGTAGCTCTTCAACCATTTGCACAATGAATGTAATTCCATGCAACACGTCATGTTGGTAATGTGTTTACATAATGATACAAAACTGCTTTTCTCAGCCTCAGAACCAGCTGATTCACGAGGCAGGTAAGCGTTGAAGAAGCGCGTGTTATGTGTAATATATATGTATTACTTATATAATGTATATACACATATATTATATACATACATACATATATATATATATATATATATATATATATATATATATATATATATATATATATATATATATATATATATATATATATTATATTTACAATTATATAGATATCTTTATAGATGTAAATATATATTTATAAATTTTTCATCTAGACAGATATAACTTCTTACATTATCGGTATTCCATGGTTACTGAAAACTAAGAAACGCAGCGGCGCGCTGATATCCAACCACTGTGTACATTTTTCGCTAATTGCACTGAAGAAAATTGGTCATTCATGAATATATGTTGAAAAGTGAAAAAATGTGTGATTCTCTCGACTTAAAAATTTCCCAGGTTTGACAAATGAACCACGTTAAAACCACGGAAGAATTACGAATAAGCCATGCAAAGAACACGTTAATTATTGTTATTATTAATGATCATTGCGCTGTTTATGTGCAATTTATTTATTGTGATTTGTGGTTAATAACATATTTCAGTGTGATGTGTGCGCCATATACAAGATATAAAAGTTACACATCAGTGATATATGCGTTAAAAGATTAATGCTGTTTACACACTAACGTGAAGTGTTGCAGAACAGCAAAAAGACACTTTTCCCTGTAACAGAATCAACCGATTTACCGATTTTAGTTCCGTAAACACTTCACTGCTGTAAAGTGTTACATGTCGTTTCAAAGCTTCAAAATATGCTGGAATTCCCTTAAGTGTGTCAACGGTTGAAGAAATTAAAATGGTCAATACAATATCAACACTGGATCTGTGGATCGGGTGTTAAAGGGTTAATGGTCAACAACGATACACTTCAACTTTTAGAAATCTAAAGTTTTAAAAGATGCTAGGATCTCACACCGTATGATTTTACTTTACTTTTTAGAAAATTCATTTGAATATAAAAAGGATCAATACCACTTATAATTTTGTGTCAATACAAACATTTAGAATCTGAGAAAACAAATAAGTTTTTTCAGAAAATGTCATAGTTTTTTCTAAAATTAAAAACATCTTTGACTGTAATTTGATTTTAGATTTTTACAGATTTGTGTCAATTTTAACTTTTTACACAAGTTCTTTACTCATAATATGCACAAATAGAAAAAGGTAAACAAGAAACTGTAATATTCATAGGTCTGATTCCTTTTTGTTTTCTATATTAAGGCTCTATCATTTAAAAAAAAATTCTTTATTCAAATATATACAACTTGCAGTATTTTGTTTTAATAAAAAGAAGAAACTTGAACTTTACCAGAGAAAAAATAATTAATCTGCAAAAACCCAGAAAACCAAAAATATCTAAAATTTTGCAATTAATTCTTAATTTTCGAAATAAACATGAAGGAAGAGCCATACTAATAACCATTTTGTAAATTCGTCAAAAGTGACATTTTATTTTGGAATTAATTCGAAATAAAGCTGCATTTATCTATAAATGGGGCCTATTTTGTAGCCTCCAGCATGACAGCCTTAATTCACATCTCTTTAGAAAGAATGCATCCTTGTTTCTGTGGGCGTAATGTCATAAAAATGATGGTTATTGTAGATGGGCTTCATCCATTTCTGTCGTTTAATTGGAAAATGTAGCTGGATAATAAAAACTGATCTCTGAACAGCTGGGTGAAATGTAATTTCACCCAGCCTAATGTGTTTGCAAGGCCTCAACTGTTTGTAAATATTAATAACAATAAATCGAGTTAGTGGAGTACCTTAGAAGAGCAAGCAAGTCGCATGTGCATTCAGATCAGAGACCTGTTCTAAATGATAATTTCACGGCCATTTTGACTGCACATCCATAAGAATGGCAAATCAAATGGTAATTATCATCAAGCTTTATCGGAATTAGGTCTGACAGCCGTCATGTCGTTTGCGCCTGAGTTTTCCGTCATTTTTACACTGTTCTCTTCTGTTATGCTGGAGCTAATGTACTTACTTGTTTGGCTTCCCAAAGCATTTGTTTCCAGTGCTAAGTTAAACTACGTACGTCAGATGAGATGAATAAAAGTTTATGTCGGCCAAAATCCTTCAAACAAAAGTGATCGGTCTCTACGAATTCATTTCACAAATCTTTCATTAGAAAGTTTTTGAACTGAGGCGCTTGTTCTTGGTTGAGGAACAATAATTTGGAGTACCTACCTGGAGTATTTAAGACAATGCTGGTGTTTTACGGAGTGACTATACATTGATAAAGGTATGCAGTACTCTTAATTTATAGTAGAATAAATTAATTATTAGATCCCTAATAATAATTATAAAGATCACTTTAAATTATTGGGGGGAAAAAGATTTTTGGAAAAACAATGACTAAAAACAATAAAGTGTAAATAAAAAAGGGCTAATTGGAGCTCATCGAATCAAGGATTCTCAGTAAATCACTTTTTTTTGTTATAGTGTCATTTAAATTCAAGCCTCACCTCACACCACAAAAAAAGTTTGTAAGTCAAAGTCAAAACCAGCAAATGCCAAATCTCTTGGTTAATGATGACTATATTCCTCAATGCTACATTTTCATCCTTTTCGTTAATTTTTAGCTTTTTCTTTGGGCTCATTACCGGTTTTAATGTCTTTTAACACCTTTTTTTTTAATAAAGCTGCAGCAAAATTTTACAAGTTGTTCGTTTTACATTAAAAATACTCTTTTTCAGACCAAGAAAGCAGCTGATACTAAATTATTAAGAACAATCGAGATTCTTACAAAAATATAATCAGTTTCCCTTTTTAAGATAACACAACGCAGCTTAAATACAAATCAGATCCAATTGGTTATTTTTAATTGAATTTGAGATGATGTAACCTCCAATTTTGGTTAAAGTCTTATATCTTAACAAAAGCATCAGTCAAATTCTTAAACAGTTGTCAGGGTTTTTATTTTCCAGTTTATCTTTTTACCGTTAATGTGTTTCTTTCTGGGATGTACAAAAGCTTCATGTATTTTGAACCTGGAAGGTCATTCCGGACATGGACGAGGCCATATGTGCCCCTTTGACAGGCGTCTGCGATGGGAATCTTTAAGACACCTGCAGTAATTGCTTCAGGGGGCTTCAAAGAAGAAACACCTGAGCAGGAACAGTCTGTGACATTTGTGACAGACTGTAGCGCTACTCCTCTCCCACAGGTCGAACAACTTATCAGTCTCTGCCACTGACCTTTCTGTGCCAGACGCACACAAAGTGAGTCCCATCGTCTACCGACATGAGTTTGCTGGTTTAAAAAAAAAAGTAAAAATGGAACAAATAAAAGTCGATGTTGAACCCAATAAATAACTTCCTTTAAGTAGCTGACCGTACTGCAGGTTTTCTTACATTTTTCAAAAAAGACATAGATACTTAAATTTGAATAGAAAGCTAATTCAAATATGTAAAACATTTTCTATTATATGTCTCAAAAAAATTAATAAAAAGCATAGCTGAGCCACCCTGTCACTCATCGTTTCCCATGCCATACAGAGTCGGGCCTGGTTATTTCTTGGATCCGCGACCTCATGGGACCACCAGGTGCTGTAATTTACTACAACCACATGGGGGCGCTCTGTAGTGATGTGAGGAATTGCTTTGGTGACTACTGAAGCCAAAAGGACAAACAAAGACACTCAAAAATGCATTAACGAAAACTCTCAAGATAATATCCCAGTATTCATGTTCCAAGTATGAATGGGATCATCACTGTCTGGTTTGACTCCATCACCCTCCAGGTTCCTCCGTGCTCTGGCAGGATTTCTTCCTTTATTCATGACAATAGCCTGGATATTTTCAGTAGCCTTGATCATCAAAGGCATTGTCGGCGATAAAGAGTCGAGGCTAAAGGAGACCGTGAGGATCATGGGTCTGAGAGGCGAAGTCTACTGGTTGACCTGGCTCCTGACTTGTCTGCTGCCAATGGCCACCAGCTCCGTCTTACTTACAATCGTAATTAAGGTGATTTAATTAAGAATAACTTTAAAGTGGCTAAAAAGGACCCTTTGATTTTGGAGAGTTTTACTATTTGGTCTTAAGAAAATGTTGCACTCAATTCACAATTAAGACCATTTGCTTAATTGTTTGCAAAAAAATTGGAACACTTTTGTCTCCCTACACAATCAAATTCCCTTCTTTGAAATTATGCTTTATGCTGTTTATGTCCACCATTCGGTCTGAATAACTCATACTCATAACATATTTGCTAAAAAAACAGAACCTTATTTTCATGCCTACCAATGTAGTCTTGTTTGGTTGCATCATAATTTAGGGGAATTTTCATACCCACCTGAATGTAGAGTACTATTGTGATAGCCTTGTCTATAATGGACCAAAAAATTCAATGAGAATCCGTCCCACATGTCTTGTCAAGAACTTATTGCTCCACTTTTACTCTCCAACATCCAAAAAGGGTTCTTTGTCTAGCAGGCAGAGTGAAAAAGTGTGAAACAGAAAATTTACGAGCAAATGTCCATTATATTCAAATCACTAACACTCCGATCCACTCTGCTTGGTCTGACAAGCCATAAAAACGCACAAATGGGTAATGTCCTGGAACCTCTTTGTTCACCTTAGATTCCTTGAAGATAGAGACTAAAAAGCAATAGCAACTGGTTTTTGCTCAAATTCTTGACATATTACACTCAACAGACATGGGGATCAGCGTGAATAAGAGGAGGGACCAGTTGCATTCTGAAACAGTGTCTCAGAATCACCTTTTCTCCAGGCTAACCCTATTGTGCTTAAAATAAAATCAAACACAATCATTTGAATCTGTCAGTTTGCTAACAACTCAACTGCGTTACTTTAATTTTTTTGACAGTTCTATTCCCTTTCCTCACCTATTTATTTTTTCGCAGTACGGAAAAGTCCTGCAGTACAGCGACCCCTCTGTCGTCTTTGTCTTCCTCCTGGTGTTCTGCCTCTCCACCATCTCTCAGTGCTTCTTGATTAGCGTCTTCTTCTCCAAAGCCAACTTAGCAGCAGCGTGTGGCGGCCTCATCTACTTTCTCCTCTACCTGCCCCACGTGCTGTGCTATGCATGGAGGGATGTCATGGGCTTTAAGGCCAAAGTTGGAGTGGTAAGTCTTTTTTTTTTTTTTTTTTTATCATTTTCTTCTGCTTATGTAGACATCCGTTGTGGGGTTAAGATGTTTTTGGCACTTTAATCTCACTTTACCTGTCACAGTTGTTTGTTCTTTAAGCCTTAGTCAAATGCACCGGTGGAAGGGGTTGATCCATATGATACTTCAGATTTCATTTGGTTGTTCAAGGCTGTGGAGGGTCAAAATAGGAGTGGTCATACCTCAATGGTAGCACAGGAGTGTCTTGAAGTGTCTTTGAGGCTTGTACAGCCAACTCGAAGCACATTGTTGAAAACGGGTCACATGATTCTGGTGTGTAAATTATGACGTCTAGTCGATACAAAGGTGTGAGTACTGGCACCTTACTGACCCTGCACAAATTTTTCATGCATAGGGTGTGCATGAGATATATTTGTTGCCATAAGACGTCCGTAGGATGCCGACACAAACTACGCTCCGATTGTCTCCCCACACTTATCACATGAACACCACTCATGGACCCCTTGCGCAGTCCGAAGGATATGGGGGAAACTCCACACAACACGTTTTACTTTTATGTACCCTTGCTTGTCATATAAGTTGTATTGTACACTGCGACCTGTCGCTCACAGCATGCCAGTATTCAAAATTGTTTTGCCCATTTTTCGCCCCAAGGCAGCCTGTATCCACCTGTAAGGGCAGCACACTCTGGGCACGTGATTCACATTCAAAAACACCTTGAACGCGGTTCTTGCTAAATGTCGAAGCGGTGCAAGTGTAGCGAGTCTTGCTCCAGGCTTTTTCTTTCACAGCTCTATTCCAAAACATAAAAGACTTGATGTAAAACAGTTTTGTAAATTAAAAGGATGCTTCTCGTGCATTGCTACCGAATCTGAGTCAGATTCCAGAGTTCAACTGGTTTAACTTTCAATGCATGTTTAATGGCCATTCGTTTTGTACTTAGAGCCCGAAAATGGACTTAAAAACTTGCATAGCAATTCGTAAACACAAGAATCTTGAATGTGGATGCCCGAAGTGAGGATATATGCACATTTACATAGACTTTTCATTGGGAGTGGTTGCTTGAACGAGCGTTTACAAGGCCGGTGTGAACGTAGCATTTTAGCACTTTTTATTGTGAAAAATCAGCGTCAATACCATCATTCATGGTTCTGTTGATTTTTCTGTTATTTTTGTTTTACTTTTATTCCAAGTTTTCTAAAAAGAAATAAAAAAGGGAACAATATATTACCGGGTAGCAAGTACAAAAGACTAAAGTATGCATAGAGATTTTCTGCCAATTTCTAGACAGAGAAAGTAAATAGTGTACCATCTAATAATCTTTTGCTGCAGTGCCGATTCTGTTGCACCAATGTAGTTGAGAGTGCACAGAACCCTTAATCTCAGTTATATGCGCCAAAATCTTAATCACAATGTCTTTTTCTTGGTGTCCACAATGTGGGATCAGATGTATGGCCGCTACAAATCGGTTCTGGTTTGAAACAGGCTCTTACCTTAGCCTCTGGCACCGGCTTCTTTACTTTCAGCTTTACTCAGTCCTTTTTTTTCGTTTCCACTGAACAGCCATTCCAGTCAAACAGACGAAATTGCCTCCCTATAATCAGGTGCCACAGTCACCTTTTTGCTGACTACACATTTGACAGGTAGAGCTCAGCGGGAGCGATCCACCTTCAGCTAAGGAAGCGCTCAGGTTATGCTAGGCTTTCTGAGTCAGCTCTGATAAAACCCAACTGTATTCCCTTTTATTGTCCAGGCTGTACTGCATGAGCCAGGCAGCGAGACAAAGAGCAGTCCTCTGCACTGCAGTGGGCTACTCTATGGCTCAAATTATATTGAGATCAGAAGCAGGAAAAGAGGAAAAGGCCGCGTTTTTCTAAGACGCTCAAAAGAGCCCATGAGATTTTTATTTGTACGACAAAAAGGAAGTGAGTATTTGCATGTAATTAGGGCGGGGCCTGTGTTAAGGTTAAAAACATTCTGGCAATGCATGCTGGACGTAATATGTGTGTAAATACATGTGGGTAACATTGGAAAAAAAAAGATTAAAAAAAAACTGAGGTAAAACTTTTGAAACTGTGGTCAACTTAGTTACGATTTGGGCGTTTACAGCAGCTGCAGCCACACTTTAATGTTACTTACAATATACACTGCGACTGAAACTATGTTCACACCGCTCAGCTCGCGTTCAAGCGACCTCTTTCAATGAAAACAATGTCAATGTAAACTTGTGTAAATTCGCATTTCGGGCTTCCACATTCAAAACTCTTGTGTTTTTGGGCTTTATGTACAAAACAAGCAGCCATTGAACACGTTGAAAGTTAAAGCAGGTCCAACTTTGACAAGTCAGGGTCTCAGATTTGGTATTATATATAAATGACGTTTCCCTTTAATTCAAGGAAGTGCCAACCGTTTAAAAATTGCGGTTTGAGTCTGGCCTTAATTACATGACACCAAGTCTTTCATATATCGGAATAGATCTGTAGAAAAAAGCCTGGAGCAAGATTCACAAAATTTGAGCCACTTTGTCATTTCGCACCAAGCCTCGTCCAACTGTAGGTGGAGGACATGCGCTAGTATCGGGTAGCGACGATCCAGTATGAACCATGGGCTAAACCAGAGGTGGGCACTGAGGGCCGCATTCCTGCATGTTTTCCAGCATACCCTGCTTTGGGATTGTGTGATTGGCTGGACACACCTGAACCAGGTAATCAGCCATGAGTAGGGCAAGACTATCTGGAAATCATGCAGACACACTGGCCCTCGAGGCCTGGAATTGCCCACCCCTGGGCTAAACACATGTATAAGAATGCGCTTTAGGCTTATTTTATGTTTATAAGATGGGTCTGCGGTTTAATGTAGCATCATTTAGCCGGCAGCACAAAAAGAATGAGGTATAAGAAATATGGTAGGCTTCAAGGTTACCCAGCTGTGCAATGTTTGTGTAAACACCTATGCAATTTCATATGATGCATCCAAAAAGTGTTCTGAAAGTATTAGTCTCTAATGCAACACTATGGCTCCAATTCTACAAATCCTGCTGCAGTCTGACCGTCTGAATGACCAGTTTGACATGCGTTCAATAGAGTCGGCTTGTTTTTTTGTCAGCTTCCCAAGCCGTGGCCCCTTTCCCAACAGCCAAAGGAGTGGGCTTCTGTTGTTTTGTCAGCCGTTCGTACAGAGGTCAGGGATTGCAGCGCGCCGTGCCCCGCTGTCAACCCTTATCTAGCCACCGATTGGCAGACGGGCAGCGGAGGACGTGGCAGAAATTCGCCAGCGGCAGCAGTGGCCGGTCTCGGGGTTTTGGCCCCGTCGCTGCAGAGCCTGCCTCTCCATGTGTGGTTGTGCGACAACGCCTTATCATGGAGATTTGTCTCTCAGGCTCCGGCGAGCACGTCTGCCGGCGCAGAAATGCTGCAAGCAAATGGGGTGTGATGAAACAGCTGGCGGGGGTACATGGCCAATCAGAGGCCGTGGCAGATGAGGCCTCGTGGGCAAAGCATCATTTGCCGCTTCCCGTTGTACAAAAGATCAAACAAATCTTTGTTTGCAGCAGATGTATTCTAGTGTCCATCTTGTCATTGTGGTAATAATGATGTATTATGTCCAAGCTTTTATACATTGTTATATTATTATATAACCATACTTTACAAAATGTACAATGAGATACTATTATACACCGCAGGGATACTTTTGGGAAAAGATTGTAGTGCTTCTGCTTAGTTTTTATCACATACACCTGCCAAAACCTTGTGAACCGATTAATCCATGTAATCTTATTTGTTAATAACATTATTCCTTAATTAAATACTTCATTTGGGACTTGGGAGCAACATTTTCTTGGCTGGAAATTCTTTCTAGGCAGGCAACAAGGATTTAACGTCCTGGCTTAGCTGATTCCCTCTGTTCCCGTCTTTATGGCCAATGCGTTAACTTTCACCAGCTGCTAAACTCCAACTGCATATTTAGGGTCTTGTCTGGGAGTGCTGCGCCATGCTCGCAAAGAGCGAACGAGCGTGCTCGATCAATTCTAGAACAATTATTTCAACGTTTTCCTCTCTGTTCCGTCCCAGAGTCTACTGTCATGTGTGGCCTTTGGCTACGGCTGCGAGAACCTCTCCAAGTTTGAGGAACAAGGCGTTGGGATTCAGTGGCACAACATCGCCACGAGTCCAGAGGAAGGACAGCGCTACACCTTCATCGTCTCTATACTGATGATGCTTTTAGATGCTGTCATATACTGGGTGCTCACCTGGTACATTGAGAACGTTTTTCCAGGTAATGTTTGGGTTTCCAAAACCATGTGTCATCCCCGGTGAAAACGTTTTTTTTTTTTGTTTTTTTTTTAAAGGGAGTAGATACAAAAGAGGGCTGCATGGTGGTGTTATGGTTAGCACTCTCTAGCTAGGCTCAAATCCCCAGAGATTTGAACCTTTCTGTGTGGAGGTCACATGTTCTCCCCCTGCATAAATTCGGTCTCTCTGGGTTCTTCCAAGACCAACTTCTTAGATTAACTAGTAATGCAAAATTGTGCCTTGACAGTGATACTGATAGGGCACCTGTCCAGGGTGAACCAACCTTCACCCACAACAGTAGGGATAGGCTCCAGCAAGATTGTTACCCCAAACGGGACTAAGCGAGTTTAAAAACAGATCAAATGAAGATATGAAGTAACATGCAAATAAAATTTTACATTCCTGCTAGAAAGTACAGGAAATTATCAAAGGCTATTATGTGTGTGTGTGTGTTGGGGGGGGGGGGGGTTACCATATAGTGATACCAACAACCCATCTATAGTATAATAATTTCATTATATTATTCTTACCACCCTTATAACATCTGAACTTTGCAAAATTTAAGATCAGTCTTATGAGCCAGAAACTAAAACATCTATGCAATTGTGAGCTTTTAAGCCACTTAAAAGTGCCTCCACCTGCGAGACAAAGCAGAGCTTTAGAGGGAAAAAGAAGACCCAATTGAGATTCTAAACACACTCAGGGGGGACCTCAGAATTATTTTTGCCCGAGGCCCACACATCTCTTTCAGACGGCCCTGTCACCATTAAATCAAACTTTTCTCAAAGTGCAAATTAAATGCTACTCCCTTAAAGAAAAAAACAAAAAAAAAATTATTTGTTCATTTTATCTTTTGCACTGTAATATTTGAAATGTTGTACTAAACATGTAACGTAAACAATGTTTATCAGGTCAATATGGAATCCCTAGGCCGTGGTACTTCCTCTTCACTTATTCTTATTGGTTCGGAAAAACATCAGTTCCTGAGGACATCCCAGATAACTTTAAGCTGCTGAAACGCTCCAGTGTACCAAATGGTAAACTCTGATTGAAATCTCATTGTTACCTCTGGTAATTTAACCTATTACAACCCAATTGAACATTTTTTTACACTTTGTTCAGGTACTAAGCAAACAAAATTATCATGGTGTTGTAAATTGGGACTCGATGCAAGCAAACATTTCCACTTTACTTTGTATTTCTAGTAATTATATTAATTTTATGTTGTTTTCTTTTAAGATATATCAGAATTTCTTTAAAACACTTAAAATTTGGATGAATATATATCTTTATTTTTACACCATTTACATGTTAGGTTTATTCCATTGCAAAAAAAAGGACTTGTCTAGCTGGAAAAATATGTTGTTTCAAATATCCCCATTATAGTATAGAGAAAGAACTACCATTTAAAAATATTTTTCTGTGGTTAATTTTTATTTTTAGAATTTTTGGAGAAACCAGATCCTAACATGAAGGCTGGTGTTTCCATCCGTAACCTTGTCAAAATCTATAAGACTGGGAAGAAAGTGGCAGTGGACGGGCTGAGCGTGGACTTCTATGAGAATCAGATCACATCTTTCCTTGGCCACAACGGAGCAGGAAAAACAACTACAATGTATGTTTTGCTTTCTTATATAACTTTAATCTGTTTTTTTTTCTTTCAAAAGTTTTAAGCGTTTAATATATGCATTTGTTTTTTTCTTCTTAGTCTTTGTAAAAATTTCAAATGTGAATTCTCTGCGATATAATCATCTGATTTCATTGCGTAAAACTTCATTACTGTTGCATATCAACAAAAAGCTACTTTTCTTCATCTGCTTGAATTACATTAATTGCGCAGACAGTTCAAAGGTTATGGTAGTTAAAAGAACGTCAACACTGAAGCTAAATTCTGAAGCTAAGGAAAACACATAAGAATTATGCTAATCATGTAGGCGATCGAAGAGTTACGCATTGTCAAAGAGCGTGTTATTTAGGCGTCACCGGTGACATCTCAGGTGCTAAAGGGATAATCCTTTTGAGAGAAAAAATGTAGCAATAAATTCTGACATAAGAAGTCTGCCCCAATTAAGATTTATATCTTTTAATTTTAAACTAAAACATTTCAAATATAGATTTCTTTGCTACACATGACCTGATATATATATATGTGTGTGTGCGCGTGTGTGTGTGTGTTGAGAGGACCATTATCACTCAGTTGTTGCTTCCATAGTAGGAGGAATCTCATAGATGTTTGAAAAATGGTGAAAAGGTCAGGTGGGGTTTTGGATGACAAAATAAATGAGACCCAGCGGCCCACAAGATTGAGCCAGAGCGGCGGAGAGAGCAAACGATGCAGGACTAAGGGCTGTGAGGAAACTATGGGCAACTGGAGCGAAACATTTCTGAGCACAGAGAGGAAAAGGACAAAGGGAGGACTCGGTCACACTCTGTTGATGGGTTTCCAGCAACCGCATCAGAGTCGTGTCCCAACAACTGATCTATGATTTAGAAAATAAATCGCATTTTTCTCAGCATGTTTTTCAGTATATGAAGGTACTTATAAATGTAAGAACTGGAGTATAAGGTAAATAATTTGTATTTCTTTTTTTTTTTTTGCAGGGGCTTTTTTCCCCGTTAAGGAATTGCAGCTTTTACAAAGACATTTTTGTCTACTTTATTTTTACCATGTCTTTTCCAGTCATTAATACACAAAACAACAAAAACAAAAATCTGAATATCCCTGACACTTTTGTTTTGGTGACCTTAGTGGATTTTGTCACAATTTTTTTTTTAACTCTTTAAAAGGTTCTTGACCCGTTCGTTTTTCTGATGGTTTCTACCACTGTGATATCATCGTTTTATGAAGGGTTGGTCAGTATACCAAAAATTTGTTTTCAAAGTGACTACGTGTGTGTAAATTTTAGTTTGTTTTAGAGTCTGTGGTGGGGACAACATTTTTGCTCAAAGATACTGCAAGACAGAAATTTTTTGAAAACAATCTGGTCCTTGCAGTCAGGTTTGCTGTGGGACAGAACTACTTTTATAATATTTAAATAGTAAAAACAAAACAGAAAGAAACAGGAAAAAGATTGAAAATTTCATTATTGTCATAAATAAAAAAGCCTGAAAAAGGCTGCAGCTAACATTTATTTGATATCTTCTTTTGCAGGTCAATTCTGACAGGCTTGTTTCCACCTACTTCGGGAACGGCGCTCATCAACGGCCACGACATTCGCACTGACATGGACAGCATTCGGAAGTATCTGGGAATGTGTCCTCAACACAATGTCCTATTTGACGAGTACGTGGATGTGTTTTTAACAAAATCAGTTGTGGTTTTTTAATGCTCCTGTTTTTTCCCCCCGCCCAGGTCTGTCGAGGGTAGAAGGGTAATGAAGGCTGATGGTTGCAATTTTTTTTATGACATACGGTGTTCCTCCGTCTATTGTTACGTTCCGTAAATAACTTGCAATGTGTAAAATTACTCAATTACAGCGGTTTTTAGGCTGTAAAACCATCACTATACTCTTTATACACTTTTCAAAGACAAACATTAACATTTTAACACTGTTCTCTGTAGTTTGAACTCTCAAAATGTTAATCTTTATTGAAAGAAAAGTCCAGCATTATAGAACAAAAACAAAGATCTGCTAGCAGTTGTGCAATTGTGCAACTCTGGCAAGCTTAACACATACTGCGCAAGAGGCACAGCTGAAAAGAGATTGATGGACATAGTCTACAGCCAATGAGGATACAGAACACTGCACTGTAAAAAATTAATAAAGGATGCTAAATAGCACAGAAAGAAATGAGCAAATCAGCCAAATTGTGAAAGTTGAACCACTATACTCTGTTATTGCCCTGGGAAATATCGACATGTTCCTGGTGCCAGCCCTTTTTCTCCTCCTACTGCACAGGTGCAAGAGGTCCCAAGTTCAAATCCCAGACAAGCCCCCAATTTGTTACGGCGGCTCTTCACCATAACAAAGCAGAAGGGACATGAAGGCGACTTTAGCACTAACAGAGTATTTAATGAAAATATTCATCTTCTTAACCCGTTTTGTCCCTTTTGGGGTCACAGGGCTGGTGGAGCCTTTCCCGGCCACGAATAATAAACAACCAAAAAAAAAAAAAACAGAAAGGTGTTGTGTTGTATGAGTCCCTGGGTGTGTGAGGCTATGTTTGTGGATGGAGTATATACCAAACCAATGGGACAAAACTAAAGAGTGGAAGAAATGAGAAGCCTGGTGTCTTGGAACAGGGGTGCATCAAAGACCTGGACACAGCAGGAAGACCAGAGGGAGAGTACACCCAAAGAGCTCCTACAAGCGGAGCTCATTTTCTTGTATAGCCGTCATTGGATTTCAAACACCTGTGCAGGAGGAGGGAGACAAAGGGCAGGCACCAGGAACACACCCACATGGCCCGGGGCTATAGAAATTCTCAATATACACCGATTATGTGGTCTAGGTCAGAGCTTTAGACGGGCTTTATCAAAGATCACTTACAGGTAGAAACCAGGACTTTTGGCCAAACTATATTAAACTTATAATAAGAAGGGTAACCTCGAGTGATTTTTGTGGGGTTTTTTTTAATAGTGTGTTACTGTACTCAATCCAATTACAACCCTGTTGAGGAACCTTTACAGTCAGTCACACAACACCTCACCAACTTTTATAGCTGCCACTGCTTACATGTGGCTTTACACAAACAGCTGAGCCGAATCCGACAGCGTATAGTAAATTAGCCGTCTTCATTATCAGCTTATTACAACCTCGCCTCCACTGTAATTGTTGCCGCTGATTTGCTTACTCTGCAAACAGATTACGTTATCTCTGTTACCGCCGCTAATCCTCGATTCTTTTATTTCCGCTCATGTCTCCGAACATCTCTTTACTTATTAATGCTCTACAGGCTTGCTTCTAACCGACATGCTGAGATGTCTTGTAATTCACACGTGTTTTAGTACCGCTATTCAACACTATCTAGACACAGTATAGGATTCATGTACCTGATTACAAGTGCTGACTCAAAGACTCGAACAGACAAGAAATAGTTTTAAGTGTGGAGAAGTTGCATGAAAATTTACAGTCACCTCTCAAAGTTTTACCACGTTTGGGGCACCCATCAGTGAACACAGAGAATCATGTTTCCCTTTTTTTTCTGAGCAAAGATCTGAAGCTGGTGTGTGTGTTGACGGGGAAAGTTGCACACAAGAGGGCTAAAGAACATAATCTGACCTGGATTTCAGTTTATGTTTTCTGTTATTGCCGTCACAATCTCAACAGTGGCCTACGGCAACAACAATATGTATTATTTGAATACATATATTTCTCCTTTACTTGCTCTAAACAAAAAAGCCATGGAAGTATGGAAAATGGTGGACTGCGCTTTTTCAATTCAACCATACACGCAAAGCTACGCTCACACCAAACGGGATTTGCACTAACAGTGAAACGTTAGGTCAATGTACAGACCCAAGCAGAGGTCCTGCAGGGCATTTTGAGTGTCAGGTGCAGTGTTTCCAGAGTTCAAAAATCTAAACTTTGGTGAAAAATTTGTCTTGCATCAACAAATAAGGAATTCAGCTTTGATATGTTTATAATGGGATTTGCGGGCAGAGTCCAAAACCAACATGGAGGAAAAACTGATCGTTCTACTCCTGACCTTTAAGATTTTTCGTATTTGTATTGAGATAACGATAAAAAAAATGTTTATTTTTATGTCTTCTCATATTAATGCGGGTCAGGAAATTGGATAACAGACAAACACATCCTCACCAGACTGGGAGAGTTTGAGTGATCTCATAAACCCAGACACAGAGTCGTGATTACCGACACTTCTATAGAGGTCTTCCAAATAAATCAACCTAATCTGTCGACTACACCTGTGTCTTCCATACATTGACTGTATATGATAAATACAGATACACAGTCAATACTTCCTTGTAGCGATGAGGCTAAAAAACGTTTGACGATAGCTACTCCAACTGACATTAAAAGAGCCAAGTTTAAAAACTAATTTTGGATAAATTTGACAAATGTCAAGTGAGCACTGTCTTGCTTGTAGAAGTATTGGAACTGATCAATATTCTATTTTAATCTAAGTTTATCCTGTTTTGTTTTATACTAAACCATTCCCTAAAAATGTGCACATGTTGTACATCACAAGTACAGCTATTAACCATTGAAATTACAGCTAAAAATATTAGACCTCTATCCTTCTTTAAAGTTATAACATTTGTGCTAATGTAGGTGTCAGGATGTCACGGTATTCCTTTTTTCTTCTAATTTTTATGGAATAAGAGGTTCACATTTAAAACTCTTTTTTCCATACATGGAACCACAAGTGTCAAATGAGTCTCCTGAAATTCTGCCAGGCTGACGGTTGAGGAGCACATATACTTCTACGGGCGTCTGAAAGGACTCAACCCCAGCGAGCTTCAGACCGAGATGGACCAGATGATTAAAGACGTCGGCTTATTGCACAAGCGAAAAGACCTTGTTAAGAACTTGTCAGGTGAGTTTGTGTGCATGCCGACAAATATTTAGCATCTGGGGCTCTGACTGCCATTATGCAGAGCTGTAAATTTTGGCTTTGATGTGTGCAGGATGTGTGTGCCCTCTGCTTTAATTTCCCCAAGGAAGAAATATTATCTGTAGATTATAACCACAGGTGGGGATATGCTATTCTGCAGCCGGGGTGTGTGGCTGTCTCACATATTCCCTGTACTTGGGTGTCATAGGTTGTAATTCATTGTCTGGGGTGCATGAGCAGGCACTACTTGATAAATTGTTCCCAGTCACGGGTTGCTTGTGAGCAAAACCACTGAAATATGACTTTCAAGGTTGATCTATGCTGACTTTTTCACTACATTAGCACTACATTGGATGCATTTTGAAGAGCTCGCTAAGAGAGTGGTGGTGGAAATTATGGCAGCAAGGTGTATCTGCTTCCCAGACATAAGTCATCTTACTCCATCCAAAAGGCAATATAACATAGAAGGATAAACCTTGACATGTTTATTCCATAATCACTTTCTGATATTGTGTCCACATCATATTTGAAACCTGACACTGATGAATAACTGGGTAGTTTTTTTTTTTCTTTAACTCAAGGCAAAATCTGCCGACTCACCAAACAACAACCTGTCTTTTTTTGTGGCCTTGGTGATCTGTCCCTGCCTTTGTCCTTCAGTAGCTGAGTAGGATCCAGCAAGACCAATACCCCAAACACAAATGAAACATGTATAGAAAACGGATGGCTCGATGGACGTTTTGTGTGTTAAATACAGAACTGAGTTGAGATCCCGGACAAGCCCCCAATTTGTTATGCAATAGTCCTGTGGAGGAAGAAGCATGGGTCAGTCAGGAAATCAGCAGACTCTATTTGACGCATAAGAAATCCACGAAAAAAACAAAACACCCACTCTGACAACTAAACACCTAACTAGGTCGAAACAAAAACTTGGCATACATATATTTTAGATCAGTGTGTGAAAACCTCTGTCACCGTTGCTCTTTTACATTGTTTTGGGTTTTCAGGTGGCATGCAGAGAAAGCTGTCGGTGGCTATAGCATTTGTTGGCGGTTCAAAAATTGTCATCTTGGATGAACCTACAGCAGGAGTGGACCCTTTTGCCCGCAGAGGTATCTGGGACCTGTTGTTAAAATACAAAAAAGGTAAGGATTCATATATGCCACAGTTTCTATACTAAGATGTAATTATTATCATTCCAGGACTAGATAAAATGGGAACATGCTGCTTAAAATTTGGTCTGGTGAAGGGTTATGTCAGATGTTTGACTGACAGGGCTGGAATATTTACAGTATGAGAGCATGAGGAATAACATTTTCCAATTAAAATACATATAAAGACATTGAATAGGCAAACACTGATATCTACCATTGGATTTACCACAAGTAAGTTGGAACTTAGGTCACGTTCTGCCAAATACATTCATTCAAAAAATATGTTTCTGAGAAAATCAAAGTGGATTGAGCTTCATTTTTACTTTTGTTTATGAGGCTGTCCACAAAGCAGAAAGACTAAACTAATCTCTCACAGCAGCAATTCTGATATTCCAAAAATAAACTGCATCCACTGCTGCCGCCTATAAAAATAAAGACATTTTGGTAACATCATGATAATAAAAACAAATTATGGTTGTTACTCCTAAACAACAAAGTGGGATAATCAAAGAACAGACCAAGTCAACCAATCCTCCCACATTTTACTGCTTTACCGGCCTCTGAAGGCGTCAACCTAACCCAAGATTTTCTGACATCGAAGGGGGTTCAAAATGCCCTTGTGAACATGTCAAATAAAATTGAGATTCCTTTTGGGGCCATACTCATTAACACAGAGAAAATAGATTTACACCATTGACTGTTAATGAGTGACAGTCCAAACAGGAAGTACCCGCTGGCTCCTTCTGAGACTTCTAATGAAAAAATAGACAGCTAATACTCAATCATTATATCCATAGAATAACCATTGTTCCTCTTCTACCATTTTTTTAACACGTTCCGAGTAATCCTATTTTCTTTGTTTGTTTTTAGAAGGGCAAATTATTTAAATGATCAGATTCCTCAATACAAGTAGGTGGTGCCTCCTGGCCATTACGTCAAAAGCTTAAAAAACATTTGATTGACAGATTTCTTGTAGCCTACTTTCAAGTTGACGGGTGTGGACGTCTAACAAGCTCACGCCTGATTGGCAAGAGTGATCCGATCACTCCTTACTGACAAAACCTGGCTCTAACATGGTGGCATCCATATAACAAAAAAAGAAAAATGGTTGCAGGCAGAAGTTAGCCACTTACTCGGTCAAGTTCTTTATACAATCAATGGTTTTGACCAGCAGACCACGTCTATTAAAAAGCATATTAAAAAAATGGTTAAAAAACAGAACTTGACATTTCTCCGTAAACTACTTACCATCCGATTGGGCATGTGTCTCTTTGGCCTTGTGCACATGGCGGTTATTGGTGGCTGTAAGCAGGGTATGCACATTACACCAGCCCAGTCTCTGAACAGATGTCTAAATGTTTAATGCGCACGTTGTGACACTCTGCCCTCTCCGTGCCATTAATGTCTGCATCTCTCTAATCAAGTCCTTTCAGTCCATTTGGGAACTGCAGATAACTGGACTATAATGAGAACCCCCCCACATTCTGGCCGGAGGACTGACTTATGTTTTGTGAATTGCTGGCCTTTTTAAGAGCCAAGGTGTTATTAAGGGCATTTATTAGGCAAAGAAAAAGAAAAAAAATGAGAAGATCATAACTTTAAATGAGTGTGAAGGCTAAAATCGGGCGGAGAAGTTCCTAAGAGACGATTAAAGGTGCACGTTTTTCCACACGGATAGCTTATCAACCCCAAATGTTTTGTTTTTGTAGCATAGAAATGGAGGTTGTGTGTTTGGAGGAAGTCCAAACTCTGTTATTCACTTTGTTCGAAACACAAAGTACCACAGAATATTAAATGCAAGCATATTAAAGATGCATGATCTGGACAGTGGGGGGTTGGATATTAAAAGCCTGAAACAGTAAAATGATGATGTTGATTCTCAGTTAAATTGTGTAATTTTCTTGTCCTGTCATTTATTAT
Source organism: Oryzias sinensis (assembly GCA_037389245.1). Classification (NCBI taxonomy): domain Eukaryota; kingdom Metazoa; phylum Chordata; class Actinopteri; order Beloniformes; family Adrianichthyidae; genus Oryzias; species Oryzias sinensis. The sequence continues at coordinate 6,464,879 of CM074505.1, read as the reverse complement.
TTAAAAACTGCAGAGATAAGTGGGGATTTTAAGTTTAAAAAACAACAAATTATATTTGTTTCCTTCTAATATTTACATTTTTATTCATTACTGAAAGTTTATTACCGTTAAATTACCTAGCTAATTATGAAAGCTCTGAAGTACGATACCGGTGTACATTTGAAGCTTTTTTCACATTTATGTCAATCAGTCAGTCTTTATTTGTGTAGCACTTATCATAATTAGAAACAACAAGCGCTGCACAGCAAGATAAAAAAAAAAAGTATTTTGTCAATAGAAAGTGACAACAATTAAAAGTGACAACTTTGAACTTTTAACATTTTAGAAACAAGGACATAATTTCTAAATTAGGTCAATTTATGGCAAAAAAATAAGTTAAACATTTTATATATCTATATATATATATATAAATATTTAATCATGTCCTGTCTTTCTGTTGAAAGTGTATGTTTAGAAATAAAATACTATATTCACAGTATTCCCCCAGTATTCGTAGGGGTTTGGCACCATCAATCTTTACTCATAGAAACCCCTCTGAAGCATTTCTGATGCTTTGTAAAACAATAATATTGGAATGTTTTTAACATAAAAGTCTTTATTTTTTTCTTTTTATTGACAACAATAGTAACGTAGCGTACCTTATAACACACATTAGGAGTGTCTCTCTGTGCCTTAAAAGCAGGGGCCTGGGCTTCCTCCTTCTTCTGTTAAGTGCAAGAGGGCATCTTCATCCAGAAGAGGCGGCTTTAACCCATCGTTCATTCATCTGGTTGATGATTATCTTCCTCAGCGTTTCAGGATATTTTCTGGTCAGCTGATTCCCTTTATCCGCGCAGGGGCACAAACGAAAAATATTAATTCCAGTTATAAAACAAAAAATAATAAATCCTTCTTAAATTTAGCAGAACACGTTTGCCACTTTGAATGTAAACATACTGGTATGCTGCAGGTATGCAACGGTTTACTTTCCTCATGATTTCAGTGCTTTAACATGTGGTTGGTTTTAAAAAGTGAATTGTAGCATCGCCAACACATATATGCCTATATTTAAAGTTACAGGTTACATAAGCTTACCTTTTGAAACCTTGGTTAATATGCTTATTTAACTTTAAGTTTACAGTTATCACTCAATTATTATTAACAAGAACCTTAGACCGGTAAACAATAGTGGGACACCATATTGCAAAATTCTGTTTTTCACATTTACCAATTTTTCTTAAAGATTTATTTTATTGTAATTGACAGAAAAAAAACTTTCAGAATGCAATTGTCATTATGAAATAAGTAGACAATTCTGTGCTACAAAATGTGAAGTTAGCAATAAAACTACGTTTAAAAAAGTTCTTTATTTTATGTTGTGAAAACTACAACTTTACAATGTTGCTGAAAAAAAGCCTACATAGTATTCCTATTCCAAAAAATGTCAAACTTAACACTACACTTCATATTATTTATTAGAATAAAACATTTCCTCGACTACATTTACAGTAAACGGGGGACATCTTAGTCAAAGGGTAAAATGAAGTCAGACTTTGTCTTCTAAAATGCTTTATTTTTGCTTTAATTTAACTGTTATAAGGATAAAACATACCACTAGAAAACATGTGAAGTGTGCTTGAATGCGAATCATATTGTTGGAACTCGATTAAAAAAGAACAGCCTGTAAGAACAAATAGATTGGAACGAATTGATGCCATGAAAGCCATGACTTTCACGCCGATTTTATGAACGTTACCACTGGGATTTCACTTGTGAGCCCCAAAATACGGATTAAAAAATTTAAGTTATGTACCAGAAAAGTTGAAGTGGAAAGTTTAATAAAGGCAGAGCACTGCAAGATTTTGTGAAATTACTACTCAATGAACAAAGCAGCCATTTTTGAGACAACCTTTAAGAACACCTTATATTAGTTAATAAAATACTAGTAATTGAAATTTTGCCTGAAGGAGGCATGGAAAAATGCATTAAAACAAATGAAAAAAAAAGTTCTTTATGAAATTCCTTAATCTTGTTTAAAGATGAAAATACTAAGATAAGAAATGTTTTACTTTTAGCAAGACAGTTTAACATCTAAAATTATATTGTACAAGAAAAATTAACCACCTTTTACTAATAAAATAAAGAAGTATAAAATTGAATCATAACGTTTTAAATTGATTAAAATTAAAACTTTTATCGTTTACCTTTATACAACAGGAGGCTCTGTAGTTTAGCAAAGTGTATTCTCAAGCAAGATGGCAGCACATAAAGAAAAAAATTCAAAAATACTACGAACCTTCATACAAATGTGGTAATGCTAGCAATGCTAGCAAAAAAGCTGCCCAATACTACGCACTAAGCACTCACATTTTTTCAAAGCAAGATGGCAGCGCACAAACAGGAAGTAGCTAAGGCACAATGAAAGCTAAAGTTGAATCAAGCTAACCAAAGTGTGTTACCCTTTTCAATTCACAGACGAAGAAGTACAGGGTAAGCACCACCAGCCGGGAGTTTTATCATGAGTTTACAACATAAATACTATTACCCTTACCCAAATGTGGTAATACGAGCAATGCTAGTGAGAAACTAGACCATTACCTGGCACTTAGCACTCACGTTTTTTCTCAAGCAAGATGGCAGCGCACAAACAGGAAGTAGCTAAACCACAATGAAAGCTAAAGTTGAAGCAAGCTAACCAAATTATGTTACCCTTTTCAATTCAACGATGGAGAAGTACAGGGTAAACTCTGTCAAGGTTTTTTACATTTACAACATAAATGCTATTAACCACACCCAAAAGTGGTAAGGCTAGCAATGTAACAAGCTTAATCAATATGACACATTAAGCACTCAATTTTTCAACAAGCAAGATGGCGGCACAGAAACAGAAAGTAGCTAAACAGCAATGAAAATTAAAGTTGAAGCAAGCTAACCAAAGTGTGTTAACACCCAATAATTTGTTTATCATTATAATTTTTGTTTTATGGTTTTTTGTTTATTTATAAATAAGTTTTTTTTTTACCAATTTCTCAACGTCTGTAATCATAGTTGCTATAGAAAGATGTTGCATAAGCATGATTCGTCAGAAATGAACAAACGAACACCTCTATTGCGTTTTCCTGCCTTTCTCCCTGCTTTTTGAGACAAAGTACAACCTTCATCAAGCAGTCCCACCAATAATTGTGCTGTCAGCGTGTCCACTGTACACATTTGAGTCCCATTTTAAATCAGTTTGTCCAAACCTCCCAGTAAACACAAGGCCATCTATTACATATGCTGAAGACAGCTTGTAAATGATTCCAGAATCATTTGAAAATGTATTGATCGGAATTGATTGCCACTAAAACCGGTTAATACAATTTGGCCCAAAAATATATCTTGCTGCCAATATTCATAATACCTGTCTAGCCTTTCTCAGCACACGGAAATCCATTTCTATCAGCTTGATTTAGAGAGAAGCCGGCTAAATAAGAGAACCTAGTTTTCCAGCTCTACTAGCAATTTATCCGAACACCCATCCCCGCTTGATATATGACGTTCTGCCGTAATGTGCCACAACGCAGTATAAATCACAACACCTTTGTGGGCCATCTGCAGACCGAACATATGTGTTTTTTTTTGCAAACTTACAGATCATCCAATGCTTTTTACCTTTTTTTTTTAAAGCAGAAAATCATGTCTTGCATTTAAAGGTTCAAAATGAGCTGCTGCAGTCCTGCTAAAAACTCTAGCGCAATATTTCTTTTCCCCCCTAGGGGAAAAAGAAAAAAAATGACTGAGTTGAGGGTTCATGCATCATGGGTACTTTATTTGAGTTTATATAGAGAAGGATCCACACTTGTTAAGGAATAGCATAAGGCAGTAATACTTAACTGACAGGGGACGGATTAAGCAGCTCGGCTAGTGGCGGGGGGAGCTAGGTGATAATTGACGGTTCATAAATAGCTGCATCTGGTCGAGATTACTTGATTAATAACCACAGAGTGTGTCCGTGTCCCTGAGATAATGCGTGACCTCTGTGGATGAAGATCGGACTGAATCAGTGGGGCCTGGAGCATCACCTGACATAAAAGAAACACCAGGGAATTCAGTGAAGAGTGGACAAAAACTGATGTTTGTAGGAAATGTCAGACGGTATCGCGCATGTGTAGAATTATGCATAAAAACTGTAAAAAGTGAGCATGAAAAAAAAAAAATTGTGTTTCTAGTATGTGGAAGATTTCAAATGAAAAGCTTCCCTGTCCAGTAAATCAGTAGTCTAACCACGGAGCGCGGACGGCTTCCTGACCTGGACACTTGCCACCGGGCAGGACGCACCAGAAAAAAAAATAATTTCCATTTTATTGTTTTTTCGTAAAAAAACAATTTTATTTTGAAAAGTGACTGGATTCTCTCTGTTACATCCGTCACACTTAAGTCGCGACACCAAACATCACGTGATACACCCCGCTAAAATGAAACCCAAACAACCAAAATGAGCAAAAAACAAACTTCTTTAGAAAGTTGCTTTGACAAGGGGAAACGGGCCAATGAAGGGACAGAAGAGGAACCTGCACCCGCTAAAAGAAATCTGCCTTTAATAGGCTTGGCGATAGCGTGCCTTCGTTGCACCTCAAACCCCGCCCCGGTCATGATTGTAGCGCCTTCGTTATACCAGACGCCCAGTGACAAAAAGGTTGGGGATCACTGCAGTAAATCACAGCTCCATTTCAGTCGAGAAACTGGAATTAGCATTTATTTAGAATTTGCACCTCAAAAAATTACAATCAACAAACAATTTAGATGTTGATTTCTAAAAATATTATATAAATACTTTCTTCTTTAAGTTTTAATTGAAGTCATGGACTGTTTCTGTTTTTTTTTTTAAATGTGTACATTTGACTTTTAACCATTATTTATTTAAAGCCCATTGAGCCTGCAATAGGAAGCATGCTCTATAAATAAAATTTGGTTGGAAAAAGGGTTATATATCTACTGGAGTGCTGTTGAGTAAAGCTGTGTTGTGAAAAATATTAACAGCAATATTTTTGATTATTTAGCCTGTTTTAGGAGAAAAAAAAGGGGTTTCATCGTTCAAATGCATATTTTCACATTTTAACGCATCCACGCATCTGTATTGGGTTTTATTTAGTCGCCTCGCTAAACGCATAGGAAAAAAGTTGAGTAATTGGAGGTGATAATTGTTTCGGTTGTACATCAGGCTTAATCTGAATGGGCTTTATTTGTCTCAACGAGCCCAAGAAAAAAGCAGATGCTTCCATTTCTCCAAACCTGCCTTTTGAAACCCTTGTCAATGAACTCAAGCTCTGGACTTTGTTTTTTATGCAAATGCGATTTGTCGAATTTGTGCTGGATGCCGTCCAAAAATTGTTCATAAACGTGACGCTAATCTTAGCGTCAAATTTGAGCTTCTGTTTCTCTTCTTTGATAAGGAATTCATCAATTTTTCCAGACACAGAAAAAAAAAGGTTTAGCTTCTGTAGAGGTTTTTTTATCTGGGCTTTATCTGGTTTTAGACATCTTGGTCGAGTTTAAAGCCTCAATGTTTTGGGGTATTTAGTTAAGGGACATTTGAGCAGGGTTCAAGACAGTTTTTACTTGTAAATGGTAGTAGATTTTATTTTTATTTCAGGCACTTAAAGAAGCTTCTTTTCTGTTTTAGACAAGAACAGGGTTTCTAGTACAATTAATATTTGTTGAAAATAGATTTATATTGCTTTTTTTTTGTTAATGTTAAAAGAAACAACTTCAGGTATACTTACACAATTTTTACAAGATACTAACCTAATAAATTGTCACCGCGCGAGTGGGGGTGGGGGGGGGCTTTTCTTTTTTCCTAGGGGGGGCCTGGCAAAAAATAGTTGAGTAGCACTAATCTAGACGTTCGTTGTTAAATTAATTCCTGACAAGAGTTGGTTACTATGTTTAATGGTAACGCTGATAAAACCTTTCTAATTCCCTGGTGGTCCACAGGAGTCAGACTGTCCTTCCGGTAGCAGCCTGGATGAAGATCGTGGGTGTCAAAGCTCGGACAACTCAAATCCAGCAGGTACAAACTTTAGTTTGGTTGCTATTGTTTATAAAGACTGTAAATTCACGAGTTCTTTATGACAAATGAAATGTATTTGGAGGAGCCTGTATTTTTTTCCCACTGACATACTGTGCTTTGGTTTTATTAAACTGAAAATTGACTTTATTACTTTGGTGACTTCATTGTTCACAGAGATAAAACATGAAAACAGCTCCTGCTGCTTCCATCACATCGAAATTTGATATTTACATTTGAGTCAAAATGCGCTCTGAGGATAATGGTCTATCAAATGCGGCGGTGCATTTTTCCTCATTTGGTCTGAACAAACAGGCTGGAAAACACACAGCGGTGTGCTTTTTCCCCCCCTTTTTTTTTTTTTTCTTAACAAACGCATCTGTCTGAGGTGTAAACTAGATCTGTTTGCTCCTTCATAAAACTCAGAGCCAGTGGTTGTTAAGCTTCAGTAATTATGTATGAGAGGTTCCGGATCAATAATGGATGTGTTGTGTTCTGCAACGCTGTGCGGATTGATCCTAGCTAAGCCCGAGCTTCAGCATGAATGAGGCAAAAGAGTCGCATGTTCTCTGCTGCTTCCAAATGTCGCATCATTAGATCTTCCGGACTTGTTACAGGCTTAATAAAAGGTTTGATTAGTGATTCCAAAATGCTATTTGAAAGTGGATATCCTTTTAGGTTCGTTTAATTACTACAAAAAAATAAATATACAAAAAAATTTACATAATAGTTAATTTGATATAAATAGTATCACTTAGGAAACGTTTTTTTCACAACAATGTTCCGGAATGTTCTTATTTACCCACTGTCTCAAATTTTAATCACACATTTTTAACATGTTGTAACTGTATTATGAAGAACCAATTATGAACAAATTTGAAATTATTTTAACACAGTAAATATTCATTCAAAACGATTAATAACAATAGATGAGTTATTCTCACCATAAACCTTTTAAAAAATTAGCCAAACTTTTCCTGCCAAAAGTATTTTTGAGATTTTATAGGGGGCAGCCATTTTGAAATGAGCAGGAAAATATATTCTACTGCCTGATGATGAACTGAATGGAAGTAAACATGTACTAAGTTATATACAGTGGGTTTATAAGGAAGGTTTGGATGAAGCTAATGAGGTAGGCGTCACAGAAACGTGTGTATCAAAAGGAAAAGAAGGATTGAATAGGGTTAAATAGTAAGAAGATTTCGGTTTTTTGAGTTTGTGTTTTGGAAAAACCTTTCATTCTGGCTTTGTTTGGGCAGATCTGAACCATGTGACTCAGTTTGTGAGGAGGCATGTTCCCGAGGCGGTGTTCCTGGAGAGCATCGGTCAGGAGATCACCTTCATTCTGCCCTACGCCAGAGCCAGAGATGGGACCTTTGCCACACTCTTCCAGGAGCTTGACCAAGTCATGGACAAACTGGGCTTGACCAGCTATGGTGTCTCTGACACCACGCTGGAAGAGGTACATAGAACGTGGGGCTGCATACATGTAAAAGCTTTGAAATGTGAAGCTTTTTCACTTCTTTTGGATTTTCTTTCCGACCATGCTGTTTTTCCTTCTCGTGCTGTGATTCAGAGAGATTGCTCCTTCCAAAGAATACTAAAGGTGCGCTACGATGGAGACTCCCTCTGAGAACACCTTTTCAAACACAAGCTTAACATCGATTGGATTTTCGGCTGGGGGTCATGAAAAACAGAACATAAATGGGGACCTTTCTGCGTGGAGTTTGCATGTTCTCCCAGTGCATGTGAGGGTTCTCTCCGGGATCTCCTTCCTCCCACCGTCCAAAAACATGCTTCATAGGTTAATTGGCAACTCTAAATTGTCCATAGGTTTGAGAGTGAGAGTGAATGGGTGTGTAAATGTGGACATACAGCCCTGCAACAGATTGGCGACCTGTCAAGGGCGTCAACTGCATTTGCCCACAAGTGGCTGGGATAGCAGCCCCGTAACCCCGAAATGGACTAAATGGAATAGAAAATGAATATATACATATATGCAGCATAAATTATATATGCAGCATAAATTATTTTCATTGTCGTAACATTGGATTTACGTTCTGTTTTTAAATTCAACCCCTTGTCACAAAGTGGTGCCAGGTGCAATTCCAAAAATAACCACTAGGGGGTGTTACTCAAGCAAGCTGATTCCTAATCCAGTGCAACTTTGTGTCTATTCTGGTCTTGAAATCGTTTACATTATTCAAAGGAGTGTATTGATTTTTTGGTGGCCCTAAAACTCTGTCGTAATTTTGTGGTAACGAAAAACTATTTTATATATAGGCGATTGAAAATGTGACCACAAATTAGTATTTCGTTTTTAGGATTGCGGCTAATCCATTATTTTTGTATGATGTTAACATATGGACTCCATAGGATTAAAAGGAATACACAGATGTAAATAAAACAATTGTCAATTTTGTGCACTTTTTTAAAATTTGTCCACAATCAAGTGTTATGCATAGTACATTTGCAGCATTATAGACCAACTCTGCTTCATTTGTAGTGGCTGTTTTCTTTTGCTTCCGCTTACATCCCATTGACCCCATACAATGTTTTTTTTTTTCTTGCTGCTCAGATTCAGATATTTCCTTGAAACATCAGCTTAGCAACAAACCTAACTTTACCCAAATGATTTCCCGATTGTTTAGAAGTACAAATATTATTAGCAGAAATAAGTAAGGTTGGTTTTGCGATCCTGCTTTGATCAAAACAGACTACAAGCTGGGGGTTTGTCAGACAGAATGTTGGATCAGAAAGCTGAGTAACTGCTGGCTGCCGCTCTTCATGTAACTCAGACATTTGCCAGGCACTCAAAGCCTCCAGGCAATGTGAATTATTCTTTTTGAATTCCAAAATTCAGCCACGGTGAAGGCTTTTTTCCCCCCTTTCCTTCTTCCTCCCATGTTTACTTTTGAAGTCTACACATACTGCAGCCTCAGACAATGGTAGAGGTAAGTCAACAGCAGCCAAAAGTCTTTTGGTGGAGCTTTGTGTTGCATTCACATAAAATACATTTCAAAAGCAGTCTTTGCATATGATATGATAAGCAAGGGGCCGTGTGACACAAAATGACGATAATTGAGGGTTAGGAGCGCTCGCTTCTCCCCGGGAGGCCACTTGGCAGGCGTTTGGGTAAATGTTAGTGCATCAAGGGCATCAACAACCACTTTTTGCACGCCCATCTGCTTCAGAAATCGTTGCTGAAAACAAACAATGACAGTCGGAACATGATTAACCTTTTTTACTCATGTCATGCCTTCTTTTGCAGATATTTCTTAAAGTAGCAGAAGACACGGGAGTCGACAAAGAACTATCACGTAAGACGATTGAGATTTTCTTTACTACCAACATGTATAAACATAGCAAACCCTCTTCTTTTTTTTTTGTTATTTATTTATTTTTATAACCCACGCCATTTGTCTGCTTGCAAAATTTTGTTCATGGATTCTTTTAGTTCTCAGTTTCTGATCATTTGTTGAAAAAACAGAAATTTGTCTGCGTCAATGGGTTCTCTTGCTCATAAAACGTATGAAAACTGTGAAGGAAAATCCCTTAACCCTTACATTTATGGTGTTTATATTCTTCAAGTTGTATCTATACAGAAGTATAACCAACCAATCATATCTATCTATCTATCTATCTATCTATCTATCTATCTATCTATCTATCTATCTATCTATCTATATTTATATAATTTAATGATAAAAATAAAAGATGCATATAAAAAAAGGAGATATATATATTTATTGTATATATGTAACATTCGTAAAACATATTTTACTTGATTAAAGTTCAAAAATAAACAATAAAAAAGTTATAAAAATATTAGTTTGTGATATAAAAACTTTTTAAAAAATCCTTTGACTATAAACGATAGACCAAAACATGACTGTATGATCCGCCCCTTAAATTCTTAACAGGAAGTACCCACAGGTCGCAATAAGCCAAAATCCCATAGACATAAATAGACAACTATGCAGAAAATACAGTATAATCACTGAGTTTAAAGGTGTCGTTGACAGACTTGAGTAGTTTGAGTGAAACCTTCAGGCAAAATTTCACGGACATCGGTTTGACCGACTTAGCACACTAAAGTTGGCATCTCCCGCCAAATTAACACGATTATGTTAAAGTACACAAGACATTTTCGTTATTCCTTTCCCATCAGGTTTTTAAACTTTAAATAAAAACAGTTAATTTTAATATATAGCTACATTGTTAATAATTTATCGTTATTTTTAGTCCTCTGTACTCGTCAGAAATGTAAGAAAATTTAATATAATCAAGTCCTTTGGTAAAAATAACAATTATTATTCAAATCAAATTAAACTTTATTTATAAAAAGTGCTTTTCCATTTTACAATGAATTTAACAATTAAAAACAAAACTGAGGCACAGAAATCATATTTTAGCTTCCACCCTCCTCCCCTTTAACATATATGACTATACTTCTTGTAAAAGAAAGTTACTAAAGAAATGTATTGGCCAAAAAATTGTAGTTATCCCGGTTACACGTGTAAATGTGCAACATCATAAACAAATGGCAGCTCAATGACAAAAAAAATTGGAAATAGGAAGAAATGTAGACGCATTTACAAAAAGTGTTGCGCTATAAAGCATAAGTTGGTCAGTTAGCTGCAAATAATGAAATAATTTAAGGTGTAATAAAATTAGAAAAAAGAAATCCTTTTTCGGAAATGATAAATCAACAATGAAAATGTCATATTTTTGTTTCTTTCAAAATTTTAAATTTTTTCTTTTTAGTTTGTCCAAACTTCCCCCAATTTTTCATTGTTTTTTTCCTTGTTTTTTATCCTTTGCATAAGATTTTCAACTTTAATTCATAGCATTGGTTCATGTCCATAAAATATACCTGAGTTTGTGCTTTTTTAGAGTAAAATATTACATCTTGCAAGGCAGGTAGCTACCCTTATTGTTATTTATATCACTAAATTGGGTCAAGCCAAAACAACATATCTTGTGTTTTTCCTCAGCAACAAAGGAGCCAGTGGTGAAAGACTATAAAAAGGACTCCAGAGAATCCAAGAGGAGGAGCATGTCCAGGTTTCATGGCAAAGCAGCCAAAGCCAACATGAAGGAAGGCAAGTCCCTCCGAAATGACAATCAACACTGTCACGCAAAAAGAAAAGCCTTCTTCCCTGTTAAAACTGCTCTTTTCTTGCAGAGTTAAAGAAAAAGTTGTCCAATAAAGTAGAAGGTGGGTGTTCACAAAGTAGTTGGCTTCTTTTAAAATAGATTTTCTTTAGTTTTTTTTCTTTGAGCAGCTACTAGAAAAAAGTCAAAAGTTTTGGGGATTTTTTTTTGGTGAATGCTGAGTTTAGAGGTTAGCAGATGAAAGAAGTTGCTACTCGATCAGTTTCTTACAAATATTTGTCTTGATGGCCAGACTTCAAGAAGAGCGCCAGTGTCAACGGAAGGGGATCTGTGGTCATCACCGGATGGAAGCTCATCAGACAGCAGTTCCTGGCGCTCTTCATCAAACGCTTCCACCACGCCCGACGAAGCCGCAAGGGACTCATTGCCCAGGTAATGGCCTCAGTCTGTCACATTGATGAATTGAGGGGTTATACCTGTGCGCTTGCATGGGAGGATCAAGGTAGGATTGTGTGAAATACATGTTGGCGTCCAAAAATCGCTCGCTGACATGTATGATCGAGTGGGCTAATTTAAACCGGGGAGGGAGAAGCCATCCGTCTTGATGGAGTCAATACCGCTGGAATTTTAGTTGTAAAAGAGAGGCATTACATAAAAGGTGGAAGGATACGAAGAACAGAACCAAGAATGATGTGTAAAGTAAGGTCAGTACCGCGCCACAATCATCTCTTTACAAGGCAGCAATGTGGGTTTTTACTTTTACTTCTGTCTCCTGATCTGTTTTCTTTTTTTTGGCCAAAAAGTTTCCTTGCGACCTTGCGAGTGGACGAGAAGTTGAGCGCTTTTGTGTCTTCGCTCGGCGTCTCGGCCCCGCTCGATGATTGGCATCGGAACGCCAACCTGACACATCAGATTTGTTTGTCCTTCATCTTACCGCCGGCTAATCACGCCTTTTCATTAGCCGCGCATTAATAGCCAATGCTCAACAATTTCATCGATGACAGGCTTCTTTTTAGCTCATTAAAGTGTACGTCTCTATTATTTTGTTCCTTTTAAAAATGATTTCTGAAGTCCAAACTAATGAACACATCATTTCCATAAATCACAACCAATTCTGCTTCTCAGCCAAACTTCCAGACACTTTGGGTAAATCGCCGTGACAACCGTGACACCCTTCTCCTGCCGCCGTGGATGTAAATATCAACTACAACCAGCTCCTGCAGGAGAAATGCTCAGGTTTCTTCTTGTAATTTGCTGTAGTACTGCTTCGCCATTAGTCACTGTCAATCTTGGACGTCCCTCTTAAGCAGGGACGCTGGACAGGACGGAGGGATAAGTGTGCGAGCGCCGCTCGTACAAGGTTGCTCATTGTCTGCAAGGGCACATCTCTTACCTCTTTGCCTACTGAACCTGAAGTTCATTTTTTGTTTTTTTTGTTGCTGCCGTCATGTCAGCAGCTCCACTTTTTAGCAGATATGATTGTAGAGGGAGGTAATCACCTTGAATGTGAACTATTATGGGTTCATAAAAGGTGCTGTCGTGATTTATGGGACTTGTACGTCTGGGGACAGGCCAGTCTTTGGGATGTCGGAAACATGGAGGATTTGCTCCTTCTTTTGGAGTTGGGAGATTTTGCTTTGGCTCCCGCTGCATAAACAGTTAGAAAGCATGTTTACCTTTAATTGTTTTAATTAGGGTTGCACGATATGAAGAAAACTTGTGATTTGCGATATTAGTGATCAATATTGCCATGAGGATATAAGATAAGATAAGATACTCCTTTATTAGTCCCACGTTGGGGAAATTTCCTTATTGCGGCAGCAGTACAGGAACAGAGAGCAATATATAAAAGAAAAGACTATGGAGTAAGTATAAACACCTATATACACAATATACACACATTCATTCCAAAATATTGCACAGGATGACCATATGATCGGTTATTGCACAGGGTAAGATAAGACAGAGCCGATGATGTTGTTTGACGTGGTTCACTGGGAGCAGCTAAGGTTGTAAAGTCTGATTGCAGAAGGTAGAAAATGTCTCAGATGTCAGGATGTCTCAGGATGTCTCAGTCTAACGCTGAAGGAGCTGTACAGTGAGTCATAGACGAACACTTGTACAATATGGAAAAGTAAGTAGGTGAGACACAGACATGTTGTACGAACTTTATACCAACTTTTTTCAACCATCCAAATCTTGCACAATGGCACCCCTTCACTCCCTTTGAGATGCACCTTCAACCAGCCCCTCCTCTTTGTGACCCCCCTTGGGCCAGGGCAACCTAAAAACCTGTAGTACTTGAACAGGTCAACCACCATACAGGTGCATTTTACTGACGCTTTGCTGACATAACTGTATCATGTGTAAAATCCCATGGGCTTTGGCCCTTGTTTTTATCGACGCCATTTCAATCAATATTAGATGCCCACACAAGACCAAAACAATCCAAACAGAATTCCAGTTGAGTATAAAAAATCCCTATGATCACAAAAACCTCCGATCAACCGATAATAAAGTCCTACCGACTATAAAAATAGGGATTTGGCGTTCGCAGATAAGAGCTGATGCTTTGTAGTGTCTGAAAAGAGGTGACTCCCGTTGAGGGAACTGTTCTTAGTCACTATTGTTGGGGTATGCTGAAAATTTGTACCGAAAAGAGCAAGTCTAGATGTATGGTTGATGGTCCAATCGGGTATGAGGATAGACCAGACTCACCGAAGGGCTTTGAGTGTGGTACAGTCCAGCTACACAGATGGGAAATCAGATTTAAAAGTGTATCTGTTGACTCCCGGATTGAAGCACATTTAAAAAGTAAAGTGAGTCAGGCAATTTACTTGGTAGCTACTAGGGGTCACTACGTGAATTCCCCATCATTTCAATGTAGAATCTTGACGAAAGAAGACCATCTTGTTTTACCTGTAATCAGCAAGAGCATACAGAGAGGGGCGTGGTCTTGTGATTAACAGGTGTCAGTCAAACTGAATGGCATTATGGGTTTTTGTTCTAATAACTATGAGGCCAGTTTGTTTCATCTAATTGCAAAATTCTGGAAAAAAAAAACTTCAAAAAAGTGGATTTCTGTGTTTCTGGTTTTACAATATTTTTTTCTGTGGACGTCGTATTTGCACAGCTGGATTAAAAAAAACCTCTGAAGTCCTTTTTTTTAACCCTGGTATCAATCTAACTTTTAAGCACGTGGACGAAGCAATTTGTTTAGCACACGTGTTCTTGTCTCACAGACTTTGGCATCGCCTCAACCCTTCATGGTATGTTAAATTTCATTACGAACAAAAAAAGGCTCCCTTTTTTTTGACATTCTCTAAAAGGCTCGTCTGTCTGCCTGGCCGTCAATTATTTCAATTTTCGGAGCTGCAAAAATGAACCCCGTGGCTAAGGGATTTCTGAGAAAAGATTTGCCCTGAGACTGTAATTAAGGTGTGAGGTCTTGTTAAAAAAAAATTACGACAGAGGTGCTGCTTTTATATCTTTTCTTTTTTTCTTATGCTCTAAAAAGGGAAAAAAAAAAAAAAAAGCAGTAATTTTCCTTGAACCGCTAGAAATGAATGGTCGGCTTGTGGTGTCCTGCGTATTATTTGACGTCTTTTTATCTTCAAATCCTATTCACATTTAGGAAACCCGTTTGGTTCCATAAAGACTTCTTCTTTTGTAATTGTAGTCTTTAGTTATTCATGATAAATGCTCAGCTGGAAACACCTTGTATCCAATGATGTGCAACAATGCCATTTCAAAGGTGGAATTTATCAGAGAAAATGTCATTATCGTCAGTGTTTAATTCATAAATGAAGCTGCTCAGATTTAAACACCGGGGATATGACCTCCACCTAAAGAGGCATTTGACTTTGCAAGGACAAAAACACCTTGTAGTCATGTTGTAGCATGTTTGCATTCTTAGCTTGAAGTCTAAACCCAGTAAAAATGGATGCATTGTTGATTGGGATTCGTTGGCTTTTGGACAAAAATATCTGAGGATTTCTTTCAAAGGCAGACACCCGAGCTGTCATCTACAATTAAGGCTGAAAAGATAAGAAAAAGGAAGAGAGTGACGCCACATGAGGGCTTTTTCTCTCTCTCTCCCCTATTACGCTCCCTGCCATTGTGCTTTTCACTTGTAACTGCATCTCATCTTTCTTCTGATTCTGTTTCCAACGCCGTACGGCAGCGCAAAGTCAATGAGGGGGTTCTTTAACTGGAGCATCTTCTGTTAGTCTGGCAAACTGCGCGGCCCGCAATTAATCAAGCGGAGGCAGACCTCCACTTTCGCCCGACGAGTCGGACCCAGGAATAATTAAACAGTAAAGATAACTCGCATGTTTCCCACCAGCCCTTTTTGTCGGCTTTAACAATGTGATGAAAAGAGAATGCGAAATGAAGCAAAGAGCAAAATCAGCTTTTCTTTTTTTTTTCTCCCCCCCCCCCACTAAATAACAAAAGAGAGGAGAATGGGGAGAAACTAATTATATCTGAGTGGCCAGATGATGGTGGTAGTGTCTGAAGTGTTTAATCAAGCTCATAAAACATGCAAAGGACCACCGAACAAGTTGGCAGCGAGCAGATTAATGCGTGCTCGTTATTGCATTGGTCCTGCATTATTGTTGATAGCATCGGCTACTTTGCATTCTGTAGCACGTAATGACGAACCCGGAGCTCGGGTAATGAAATTAATAACTTGTTGGCTATTGAGCACTGGAACGCCGGCACATGTAAACATGCTCCTGCAACACCTTTTCACAATGAAGATACCGTTGTGAAAAGGTTCTGGGATGGTTTTTACAAACGTGATTCTTTTGGTTTTCTATTTTTTTTAGTGACTGGACATCAGCTATAACATTTTATCAGTGTTAAAGACTTTGTAGTATGATACCATTTTAACTAATTTGACCTTTTATTTGTCAGTAAACTCTGTAACAACGGCCAGAATATTGCACGGTTTTTGAACTACCTGACTCCCTCAACTCTCCAACTGTCCAAATCCAGGCCTCGAGGGACATGTTTTCTAACAAACCTACCATTGAAGCTCCCTATTGGCTAAACACACCTGCTCTAGGTATTCAGCTGCAGATAAGGCAGGACTTCTGGAAAACCAGCTGGATTTGGGCACCCCTGATTAATGCAATTTCAACAGAGTCAGAAACAGAAAGTGTATGTGGGTTGTTTAAGGACTTTACTGCCGTCAAGTGTTGCACAGCAGCGCAAAAGCTTTTTCTCTCCTCGTCAGAATTTGTTGGAATTACGTTAATTGCATGGTTACAATGATTGATTAGTTAAGGTGACGAGACTATCACTGACTGTCCTTTTAGAAGAACTTTCCATCCCACAACAGACTCTGGTCGGCGCTCACAGCCAAAGACACGCCCCCTCCGCGTGCTCATGCTGCTCTCTTCCTCCTGCCTGCTCGCACTAACCAACGGTGTGAAAAGCACCACGAAAATCTTAGAACATAATAGTTATTTAACTAAAGATTGCCGATGAAAGAGCCGCCTGCGGAGCCGCAGGTTGCCGACCCCTGAGTTATACCATTTTTAAATAGTTTCAAAATGGCATAAATCAATTGTACCAATACTAGATAAAGTACAGTAATTCCTTGTTTTTCGCGGGGGTTACGTTCCAGAAAAAACCCGTGATAGGCAAAATCCGTGATGTAAAAACCTCCATTTTTTTTTACAATTATTATACAATTAAATCCTCTATTATACATTGAAAAGAAAGAACAAACCATTTTACAGGCTCAAGCATTTGTTTCACTAATTAAAGTACTTTAAAACGTTTATTTCAATCAAACTTCTGTACTGTCAAATAATATATATTTTTTCTTTTTAAATTTTTTTTTAATCATTTATGTGAACAGAAGGCTTCATATCGTGTAGATTAGCCCCGCCCACCGCGACCCGAGTAATTGGATTAAACGGGAGAAAATATAAAATGATTATGAAAAAATACAAAGTACAGTGGGACAAATAGTGACTCAGGTGTATTTCACTGCTCTTCAGACTGAGCCGCTGCATCCTGACTCCGCTCTGAAGTGTTTTCTTCTTTTGAAGCCCGCGGTGACGGTGTGTTTGTTCAGGAGAAGAACATAGTGATTGGCAGTTGTTGTCGCTCTTTTTTCTTCTTTGAAAAAAGATCCTTATACACCGACATGCCACCATCAAGAGAATTTGCACGTACTTAATATAAATTTGACAAGCTGTTTTACGTACGTGTACATATTAAACTACAACGTTATTGATGCACAGGTAGAGAAGAAGCAGAGTGACTTTTTAGCCAATCAGAATGCAGAACACAATGCACGATGCAAATCCGTGAAGTAGCGAAACCGTGAAAAGTAAACCGTGTTATAGCGAAGGATCACTGTATTTGGATGAAGGCATGGTAGATTCATTTTATTCCAACGTAAAAACGACCAAGTGCATTACAGCGGACAACACATGCGTGATGGCAGAAACAATTTTCACTGTACATTAATGAACTTCCATCCAGTTGTCCCGATGTTTCTGTGCAGATGTATGCTGATGACATTGTAGTCTATGTTCATGGCAGTAATTCCTCTCAGGTAGCTGAGAAGCTTACCAATGCCATGGTTAACATCACAGCTTGGTTGAAGTACTCTTGTTTGCAGTTAAACACATATAAAACAGTTGCAATGCTTTTTCACCAAGTCCGATAATAATAATAAAGGCTCCAGATTGTGTCAGAATACAAATATTTGGGTGTCATAATGGATTCAAAGCTGTCTTTCAAATCACACATCAAAAGGGTCTGCAATAGAATCAAATTCAACCTCAGTAATTTTAGGCACATTCGCCATCAGATGTCCACACAGTCAGCAAAAACATACATGCACTCAAGGATTTTCTCTCATATCACTTACTGTTTGCTTGTCTGTTCACAGGCTTGCAATACATCTTAGAAATCCTCTCCAAACATTATACAAACAAACTGTTAAAACTTTGGATAAAAAAAAACAACATATTTCATCATTGTCCAATATTACAAAAACATGGTTTACTGAGTTGGGAAAACATGGTCACATTTTCAAATCTCTGTCTCATTTACAAAATCATTCATGGCTTATCATCCCCTCCTCTTCACCAGTTTGTCAACATCTGGACAGCAGATCATAACAGACCTGATGTGCGGTCAGAGGAGACTGTATCATTCCCTTCAGAAAAAGCGTTTTTGGTCAGACTGCTTCTTCTGTTAGAGCTGCTACTGAGTGGAACTTCACACCCGTAACCATCAGAAATCAAAATACATATAATTTATTCAAGACACAATTAAAGAAATGGCTCATTTACAATCAGAGCTGTTAACACTGAGTAAACCTATCACAGAACCTCGAAACTATCTTGTCTTTTATGTGTGCATATGTTCTTAAATTTGTTTGATTTTGGATTGTTTTATCACCAATTTGTTTTTAGGGTAACTGCTAATTTTATTGAATGGATTGTTTAATATATGTATGTAATGTTATGTAAATATGTAATTTTATTTTGATCTTTTAGGGCGTTTTTTAACATCTACCCAGAGACTGCAGATGAAAAATAGCCCTTTGGCTAACTCTGGCATATTGTCATACAGAAATGTTTATTAATATGCGCTGTCCCTATATTAAATAAATTTGAAAAACTTTTCAGTCCATCATTCCAGTCCAGTGAGTGGTAACATTTTGAATTTAGCAAAGACATGTGACCATACAGTTTGATAATATTGTTTGAGAGAAGATTGCAGGCAGCGAAGAGGAATGCGCTGTTGCTGATCTGATGCTTTCTTTTCTCATATTGACCTTCCACCAATCAACAGGTATTATTGTGTAATGACAGTAGGTCTGCCCTAACTGTTCTGATCCATTTTTCTATGGACCTACAGCTAACTGGGCCAAAAATAGTACGGTTCGGTCTTGCTTAAGGGTGTACTTTTCAATAGAAACACTCAAAATTCCAGACCGGACTGTACCATACCGCTCAGTGGAAATTAGGCTCTAGAGTCCCTAGAGCATAGATGCTAATGGTGGCCATGAAACCAGGTATCCTAAGAGGTTGAGTAAAGGGTGGAGGAGGACTTCTGAACGGTCTACGATATGACCTGGAGACACAACTAAATATGGAATTTTAAAGGAAGAATACTAAAATGGATTGGAAACATTGATCAAATACACCAAAAGCAGTGAGGTAGATAATGGACAACTGAAAGCACCAGAGTGAAAGTGGCAAAAGCTGCGATATAATGGAGGAAAATAGTCATCTTTTTACTAAAATTACACCAAAACTTCACAACAATGAATATATGTTAGTGAAGCAATTACATTTTACTTTTACTTTTCTTTTTTCTTAGGTGGTCCTTCCTGCTATTTTTGTATGCCTGGCTTTGGTCTTCTCCCTCATCGTACCGTCGTTTACTGCATATCCAAGCCTGGAGCTCCAGCCGTGGATGTACGACTCCCAGACCACATTTTATAGGTAAAACATTCATTTGTTTGATTTAAGTTTTTTGTCTAGCAGTAGAAGAGTTAAATGAACTTCACACTAACCCCTGAATAAGACCAGGAGTGAATTCACGTAAACTCCCTTTTATTTTGAACACTACCTTTTAAAGCAAAGCTTTTATTTCTTCAAGTTTAAAACTGAACAGAAGATAAAAATATCTATTATTTCTTTTTAATTAAATAACTTTAGATATATGCTGCCAAAAATAACATTCCCTGCATAGTCTTTCCACTTATATGTTTACAGCTATGCTTAAAATCTTGTTTGTATGTAGGAGATGTTAGACATTTAGCTGCAGACATCTAGAAAGGATAAGGTTTTAGATAAAAAATTAACAAAGCGTGTTTTTAGGGACTCAAAATCTGAAACAACTAGTTGTTTTTGGTAATTCTTTTGGTAACTAGCCAGGTAACTAACAATGTAAATATGCAATATGGGGTCGGTCTATTGCTTGGATAATACAACTTTTTTCTAATACTAAGTTGTTTTCAGTAAACAGCTCTTAGCTGTAGACACCTAGAACAGATTAGGTTTTAGACAATACATACAAACAAATACAAAATAAATAAGGTCTTTCAAGGAACCCATAATTTTAAATAACTGGTTGTTTTTTGTAACCTGCTAGCTAGCCCGGTGCCTCGATGCAAATATGCTGTTTGGGGTAGGCCTAATTCTTGGAAAATTATTATTTTCCATTGAAATGAACTTCTTGCACTTTCGAACATTATCATGCTGACAGGGTAGTTTTCAGCTGGAGACACATTTAGAAATCATAAGGGTTTACATAAAAAAAGGGAATTAAATGTTGATGAACCCAAAAGTCTTAAATAACCCATTGTTTTTTTATGCTAGCTAGCCATGTGGCTAACACATACAAATATGTTTTTTTGGACCAGCCTACATAGAAATTTTTTTTCCCTTTAACACAGTTTTATTTTTCAGTACAGAAATGATCATGCTGACAAGCTTGTTTCTAAGGAGCAGACACTAAAATGAAATTTGCCGAAGGAGAATAGCTTGCAGTTTATCCTGAGTCGTGGCTACTATTTATTAGTTTTTTTGTGAAACCACCAGTTCTCTAAGTTTCTACAAACTAAACAGAGACATAGTGAAAGAATAGACTTTAAAAGATCCCACTTTTAAAGATGTGCTTAGACTTAATACAAAACCAAATAAAAGGAATAAAGCAGAAGAAACTCCACAAATGTTTTTTGCATCAGACTATGACTTTCTTCTGATCTTGTATCAGTTCTTTTGTCTGAGCCATTCATTAGGTTTGTCGTTTCCCTTTATGTTCACAAGTCTTTATTTCGCAGCTCCCCGCTAGTTTTATTATCTTGAAGAACATGGAAGCCCAGCCATTGTTAATTGCAAAACAGATGGCTGCACATAATCCATTTTTACAAGGGGACCATTGCAATTGCACTCACCAGTGGTCAGGAAATGACCGACTGACCTTCACGGAGAAGCCTTGAACTGAGACGGTGTACACTAGATTAATCCAAATGGATGGAAGGGGCTGTGGCCATCTCTGACTGAAAGCTGTCGTGGTGTTCTTGAAACACCTGCTGTGGCTTTCTGGTGAAATGTGGAGTTGATAAACACACATTTTGTTCACTTAAAGTGAAGAAGAGTTCGTTTCCAGCGATAATGTGACTCAAATTTTCAGTCCCAACTATGGTCCTAGACCTGGACTCTCGGACCAAAATGGCCACCATAGCACCATTGCACAATGTAAACAGAGTAACTGAGCAAGGAAGAGACACAGCAACTCATTAAAATTTGTTTGGATAAATGCAACCTCATTGAATAAACTTTTAACGTAATAGATATTGCGCCTCACACTGTTATATGCCATAAGCACTTATCAGCATACATTCATAGTCTTTATCTCCTTAGTAACCGATTTAAAGCATGACTCCAATGTACCAAAGTAAAAAGTGTAGTATCTGGCGTTGATACAGACGTTCTAAACTGGAAAAAAAAAAAAAAAGTTATCCGGAGAAGAATTGCAAAGTGTAGGATTCCCACTCTTCTTTCTCTTTTTGCTATGGCCTGCCATCTTAATTTCTGGCCAATGACTGAAGAGATCTTTAGTCACGTGTTTTTCTTTACAAGCTTTTGTTTGAAATGGAAATGTCCGGTTGATGGCAGTCTGAATACAGACCAAGCGCAAGGACTCGGTCCGGACTAACGAACCTTCCCAGTCTGAAAACACCCTAAGTGACAATAAACTTTAGTTATTCATTGATCAGACTTTCACAGAGAAATGCAAGACATATAATGCTTGAGCGGGCGACTAGACTTTGTTTCAATCTTTCAAAGGTGGTGTATGGAGCATTTGTTTTACAATGTGTACGGTCACGTGATTTACCAAAGGAAGCTTACTTACATCACATGCGTATTGCCGACAATACGGGTCATTTTGGAATTTAGGGCGGGGTTACCAATATGCCAGTTCTTATAAAGAGGCACAACTCATCTTGGAGGAGACTTTGCTAGCATTTTTGCTATTGTCACATGTCTTTTTAAACACAGAGAGAGATTTAAGTTAGTTTAGTGTTTATCTATAGACCATTGCTATCAGACTAACTTTTCTACAGGAGAACTTTCCGTTCCAGTTTAGGCAGCTCGAACCGACAAAAACCTCCTGAAAAAACTACAAAACATGACAAACATTTTAAGAACAAACGCATACAATTAACCATCCCCCATCCCCCTCCTGTTCAGTCTCTCATATTAAAACTGATACAGGAAACTAAAAAAAAACGTAGCATTTAGAGAAACATCTAGCTTGACTCTGCTGGAAGAAAACTGACCTAAACATATGGGTTTATTGGAAACAAACATTCATCTTTAATATTTTTTTACAGCAACGACATGCCAGAGGATGCAAATGTATCTCGGGTAGTGGAAACTTTGGTAGACAATCCTGGATTTGGTACGCGCTGCATGGAAGGAAACCCCATACCGTGAGTGCCAAGAACACATCTATCCATCCATCTTCAGGTTTTTCTTTATCCCTTTTGGTGGCCATGGGGTTGCTGGAGCCTATCCCAACTACTGCTGGGCGAAAGCAGGGTAACCAGTCTGTTGCAGGGTCCCACACACATTCTCATTCACCCCTAACGGCAATGTAATGATACCAATACTGCTTTTTGCACATTTTTGGACTGTGGCAGGAAACCTGTGTGCCTGGAGAAAACCAACACTGTGAGTTTAGAATGCTAATCACTGCGCCCCTAATATTTTATCCCAGTAAAAAGTAAATCTTTAGTTTTGTACGCCTTTCAAGAAAACCTGATGCTTAAATTGACAAATAAAAAGAAGCAATCTGCAAAGCCAATTTTGGAAAAACAGATTTGATTAATAAAGTTTTATTCAGATACACTCTGAAGAATGGGAAAAAAAGAAAAAAACATTTTAAAAAAGAATACAAATTTGAGCAAAAAAATAATAAAATCAAATATTTACATCTTCACTCTAGTAGGTTTTAAGGTTGTCATCTAGACTTAGTTTTTAAAGGCTTTGTCAATTCTGAAATAGCTGGTAAAAGAGATGGTATATATGTGTTCATGGAGGAGGAGTCAGACCTTAAACTGGTTAGTATTGTTCACGTAGACTACATGGTTTCGGGTCATAAGGAGTCTTTTATCCTCAGCTGGAGTTGGGGAGACAGTGGTTACCCTCCCCAACCTGGTCATCTCTTTCAGCTTTTAATGACCCAGGTGAAACTGGTTCTGTTTGTTTCGGTTTAAGAACACTGCTATCGATGGTCGGAAGAATAAACCTGAGACCGCAGTTCTCATTAAGAGAATGTTTATCTTTTTTGACAAAGATGGCTTCTTTCACTCCCGCTCAAACCATCCTTTCTCACTGGCTAAAATTCAGACTTCACTATCCTAGAAAGAGTGGTTTGTGGCCTTCAGGTGGAGGTGTGCTGCAGACTCATGTCCACTTGAGTTGGCTCTGCAATGTTGGTAAAGCCGCTTGTGTAGAGGTTGTTTGGTTTCTCCAATGAACTGCTCCTTGCAGTTCAACTTTAAAAACCAAGTCCAGTTGACAACCTTTAAACCTACTACTGTGATGGAATCTACCTGGATGAATGAGAGTCTTTATAGATATCTTTACATCTTAACTTTGTTTAGGGTCACAGGTTGCTGGAGCCTATCCCAGGTCTTGTTGGGGGAAGGCTGGAAAGACCCTAAACAGGTTGCCAGACTTTTGCAGGGCCACAAACTCACACACAGTCACATGCACACCTTGGGGCAATTCAGAGACACTAACCAATGAAACATGGTTTTGGAAAACCCACACATGCATCTTACAACTTTTTCCCGGCTTTACATACAAAATCAGCCATTAAGTGCAATTGAAAGTTACACCAGGTAAAACTTTGACTTATCAAGGACTTGGATCTAGTATTGACGTATGCGTGGCATCCGTTTTAAAACACAGAAAGTCCAATCATTTGAAAATTGATCATGGAGGAGAAATTAAGAATTATGGTTTGTGTCCGGATGGAGTTATTCGACACCAAGGCTTACTTTTATGGGAATATAGCTGTGAAATAAAAAGCCTGGAGCAAGAGCTGCAAGATTTGCACCGCTTCGACATTTTGCACCAACCCCCTTTCAACTGTAAGTGGCAGATGTGCGCTCGTGAAAAGTAGAATAAAAGAGCACAGGACGAAGAAAAGAAGCCCCTCCCTGCTTGGCCAGTGTGAACAGCGTGGGCTAAACATCAAATGACCAGTGTGTACGTAGCTTAAGACGAGAGCACTAACCACTACCCCATAATTCAGCCCCTATATATATTTGCCATTTTTCCAATACCATTAATTGTTCATTCCGCCCTGGGAATCGAACCGGGGTTTCCTAAATGACAGTCCTGCACCCTACCAACTGAGCTGCCCAGTCAACATATTTACATGTCATTTTTATTTTTATATTTTAAAAAAAGTCACTTTGTCTTTTTCCTCTTTGTATTACACTCTTGCAGGCGACTGCCGTGTTCCTCCGGCGCCTCTGATTGGTTCTCTCCTTCTGTGGATCAGTCAGTTGCTGACATCTTCCTCAACGGGAACTGGAGCATGTCTAACCCCTCTCCCTCGTGTCAGTGCAGCACTCCCGGGCGGACCATCATTATGCCTGACTGCCCGCCTGGTGCGGGGGGACTCCCTCCACCTCAGGTTAGTCGGAGATTGCGAAGTGTCCTCCTTTAGCGCTTGTCTAGGAGGCTTTAGGAAGCAGCAGCACTTTGCAAAGAAAGAAAAAACTGCCAGCAAGGGCCGCACGACTTATTGAAAAGTGCTCATCTTCAAAGTGTTTGGTTTGCAGCCTAAACGTCTCAGTCAGCATCATTCAGAACCTGGAAATGTATTTACCCACGGCGACTTTGCATTGCACTGCAAAATGTAAATCAGGCTTTTTGAACTCCCTTATTTCCCTGAACTAATGCGTCACCAAACCGGATTTTAGTAAAATAAATAAATAAAAATAAAACGCAGAAATTTGCATTTCTAAAGATCTAAACACTTTGGCTCCGTCACCGTCTGCAGAGATTTCACTGAAGGCCTCACCTGCTCTAATCCCACAATGCATTTCGGGAGGCTCTGCCTCTGTGAGTCAATACCAATTCTTTATAGACCATTAGTTTAACAACATACACGGCTAAAGGCAGGCGGGCTAGCGTTTCGCTGTCCAACCTGAGATGATGTGATCCAGACTGGGATCAATGGGCATCCCACATACCCCCCCCCCCACACTCCCCCAGCATCACGGCCTAACCACAACCACCTGCTGGCTGAAGCAATCACGAGGCGGGGGCAAAGCGGCGCCTCATTTGGAGCTAAGTGATTTGCGCTGCTGTCTCCAAATGATGATGATGATGCAACTGAGGTGTAGAGGACAAAGGATGAAGACTCTGCTGTTGTGTTGTTCGGTTAGAGAGGGTTTCTTCCATTTATGTAGGAGTTTTGGCATCTGCCTCCGTTTATTTTAGAAGTAGGAAACTTAAGGTGTCAACGTGTTTTAAGCACGTTGTATCATTGACTCGTATGGGGTCGACCAGTAAGGATGTTGTGCGTCTTTGGGTTGTTTAGGCCCATGGAGGTTTGTAAAGAGTAGCAACCGCACTTAAGGTGTCTCGCAGTTTCCTTGAGGCTCGTGCTGCCACCTTAAGAAACATCGTTGAGAGTGTTCGGTTGGCCTGCGTTTGTTGAATAGGGCTGGGAAAGAAAAAGCATGGAGCAAGATTTGCGAGATTTGCACCATTTCGACATTTGGCACCAACCCACGGTAATGGAAATCATGGAGAGTGTTCATTTGGCGTGCGTGTGGTAAGTGTGGTCTTGAAGTATCCGTAAGGTGTTTCGGTTGAGGTGTTTTTTAAAACGTGTACATATATATAAAAATATATATATATATATATAAAGCTCCAACGAGTAAGGCAAGTCCTGAGAAGCCAGCTCAATGGCAAAAATAAGACCCGGGCAATTAGCAGCTACGCACTGTCAGTTATCAGATACCCTGCAGGAATAATAAGATGGCCAAAGGAAGAGATAAAGACCACGGATGTTAAAACACGAAAGCTCCTCACATACATGGAGGGTTCCATCCCAAATCCAGCACCCTGAGACTATATGCTAGGAACAGCTAAGATACTGCAAGACCCTCAAGCTTCCAGGCCTCTGGTAGAGGACATGAGCTTGGAGGAGAAACCACCCGCGGAAGGGTGAGATGGGAGTTTTTTGGTTTTTTATATATTTTATTGCCATCAGCCAATGATCGTCCTTAGCATGAAGTATTTTATATACTTTATGACATGAAGTACGGCCAATTGAACATCCTCTGATACATGTCACTGCACATGCGCTTCTAACTAAGCTAGCGCCATGCTCCACTATCTTCCTCTAACTTTCTCTCTCTCTATATATATATATATATATTGTAATTACCAATGTTAATTCCTTGGCATAAAGTATGTCTCTTGACGGACATGCAGAATAGCCAATTGAACATCCTCTGATATATATGTCACTGCACATGTCCTTCTTTCTAATCTAGCGGCGCAAGGCGAGATTCTGAGTTTTTCTTCCTCCAAACTGCAGTTGCCGTCATCAAGCATTAGTTTAGGTTTTGATATCAACAACATAGCCAAATCTGAAATGATGGTGTCACGTAGGAACACTCTATTGGTGAAAAACACATAAAAAAGTAATAATAAGCTAAAAGATACTATTATACATACACATTTTTGTGTCTTATTAGTGCCCAATATGTCCAATAGACTTGCAAAGCAAGTGTGGGTTGATCTTAAGTGACCGAAAACCCAATTTTGTACCTCAAAATAAAGTACGTCCCTTGACTGACATGCCGAATGGCCAATTGAACATCCTCTGATATATATGTCACTGCACATGCGCTTCTATCTAAGCTAGCGCCTCGCGCCGCTAGCAGATTCTGATTTTTTTCCCCCTCCAAACTGCAGTAACATGTGAGTTCAACGTCAGACTCCTAACCGTTGATGCAGCTGCCAATGTGACTTATTTAGTCTCGACTGGTTCGAGGTCAGTCACTCACAGAGAACCTTAAGCAGAACAGGACGCACATGGAAGATTTCTGTTGTTAGCACATCGTATGCTATGGTGTCATTGACACGACAACCAACTTCAAATAGTGAAAAATCTGTATGACATGCCTGCGTCTTGTTAAAGTGTTCGCCTTTTTTCATCTGTAAGGCCAGTTATTTCAAAACCTCAACTCTCGGCTGTAATCTGCAGCTTTTTTCTCAAAACTCTTCACCTGGTCTCAACGAGCCAGACAAAAAGCCGGTGGCACCGTCAGTGAAGGGAGGTTGTGAGCGGCTGTCTTACCTTGATTTGACGGTGGGAGGAAACGGTGGTAAAATCCTTTTTACAAAAGCAGGCGTAACAAAAGAATGGAGCGACTGTGTGGTCTCAAGTCCTACTTTCCATGTGTTTGGTGTTAAAACAAACAAATCCAGATTGCTGTTGCAGTTGAACACATTGCATTTTTATTCATCATAAGTCTTCCCTCTCATGTATCTTTTGACTCATTATTGAGTTTTCTTGTTTTCTTTCAGTTGAATGCAGCTGCCTCTACATTTTCATTTACCAGCCTTGGCCTACATTAGTTTAAGATGGCAAAGTAAATTCCATATATTTTAGATTTAATTGTTGATTTTCTCAAATTATCCACTGTAGTAAAAAAAAAACCTTTAAGGTGTTTTTTTTAGAGTAAAGAAAAAAATAAAAAACTGAAAGGTCAGCTCCTCATGTCTTACTACACCAAAGTATTTTATAATCAAGTTTTTAAAATGTTATGAAATGTTTGTCAGTTTTAAGTTTACCCTTGATGCAAATGAGCGTGTATTTAGTGTCCTTTTGTTAATAAAAAAAAATTCTTTCAACCTCCGACCTATTTTGTGCTAAAATGTAATCGAATCAGATCAAAGCAAATCAAATCAAATCAAAGCAAAGCAATGCAAATAGAACTTTAATGATCTAAGAGACATCATTAATCAAAATCGAATTTAATCCAATATCTTAGTACTTTCTTTATGACAAAGAAATTAATATAATCAATTTTTGTATATGAAGCTTATATATACAGAGCTTTATATATAAAGCTCATTTTAATACATATGCAATATATAGTGTTTTCCAAAGTAAAACATTTTTCTACTAAAAAGCGAAAGAAACAAAAAAGACCTTCACCCGCACAAAAGCTATGGAACACACAGAATGCCCACAACCCCCTGACTCACGTATAAAAATAAAAAATAAAAATAAACTGTTTTATAAATAAGACACAAAGTAGAGTTTTGGCTTGATACTGTATTGAAACCAAAAGCACAAAAAACACATTTTGTGAACGTCACAAAGCCGTTCATAAACATGGAGAGTACATTTTTTTTTGCCACAGTCATCAGGTATTATGCAAGCAGAAAGGAATTTCAAAATAAGATATGGCAAATGTGAAAAAAAGTAAAATCTTCTGTACACAGAGCAGATGCAGATTTGTTTTATCGGATAGTGTGAGCTGAATGTTGCATCTATGCGGCAGGGGGGCGTGTGTGTGTGTTTGTGTGTGTGTGTGTGGGGGGGGGGGGTTGTAAAATGAATGCAGGTCTGTGGCAGAGACCCCCCACAGTAGGGAAGCACATCAGGAGGATGTTTTCCTTTTTGACCTGAAAGCCCTCCCTGTTGAATAAATCATGACAAAGTGCATCCGCTTCACACAAGTTTCTGCTTTTTTTTTTTTTTTTTCATTCTTTTATCTTATTCCATCGTCTCCAAATGTGTGCCCCTTTGAGAAACTACAGAAAACAAGCAGTTTATGAGAAACACGCAGGAGGTGGTGGAGAGTCACGCTCATGGCGATGGCAGACAACAGCACAGCCTGCTACTGCCCTGCAGTATTGACTCGATCAGCTGTGATATTTAACCCCATATGAAACTGCCGCGCGTACATAGGAATCCCATCAAACTGCCACGTTTAGCAATGTCACGATGGATGTCTTTATCACTGGGAAACTGGCTCCAAATGTAGTTTGGCTGCAAACGGCTTGGCTTGGCGTCATCTATACGCTGAAGTTGCCATTATCTTAACATTGTAGAGATTAGAGAGCAGGCCTCTTTTGGCTGCACATCACAGACATCATTAGTTTTTGATTAAATAGCCAAAAATCTATTTGGATTTTTAGTTAAAGACACAGGTTAAAAATTAGGTTTTTAACATATTGTTGGGCATTTTTCCTGATGATTGAGGACATATATATATGTGAAAAAAAAAACTCCAAAATTACTCTGTGTATTTCTTTATTTAAAACAATGTGAATCAGAGCAGATGAAAACTGTATAGTTCCGATATCGCCATGCTATTTGTTGCAACCGGTAATGTTAGGTTGGGGTCTTTTTGAGTGTTTGTTTTTTTTTGGGTTGTCAGACTTTTCACCGTTTTCCTAACTGCCTAATGTTAAGAAAGTCACAAAAAAGTCATTTCTTTGGCAATTCTGGGGGCGTTATGACTGAAATCTGAGAACTCCCCATTAACCCTTGTGCTATCTTAGATGACCCCACTCTTACATTGACGTGTTCTCCCTACCATGACAAAGGTGATGTTGGGTGGAAAGATTTCATGTAATCCATGGACACCAGTGAAGATCACATCATTGAAGAAAAAAGGTTCAGAGCACTGTCTAGTGCAGGGTGTCAAACTCAAGGCCCAGGGGCCAAATGTGGCCCCCCTGTCATTTTATGTGGCCCTCGAGAGCATAAAAGTTTTTAATTTCTTTAAAAATAAAAAATAAAAATTGGTGTGTATTCATTAATATTTAGGGGAATTGGACTTGATATATCGGATTGGGCAACTATACATTAGGACTTAAACACTGTCCATATAACCTAACCTGATAGAATGTAATTTGGTAATTTATGCTGGTATAACAAAACAAACATATGTTTTCTATGCAACTGGAATTGTCACATGTATTTTTCTATTACATTTAGTTACATAACGTATAAGTTTTATCTGGCCCTTGAGGACAGCCGCTATGCTGATGTGGCCCCTCGGTGAAAATGAGTTGACACCCCTGGTCTAGTGGGTCTAAATGACCCAACTCCCAATGTTACAGCAAGTCAGAATAGCTGTATCTCTTTGAGATGGATGGATGGATGGATGGATGGATGGATGGATGGATGGATGGATGGATGGATATGGATGGATGATGGATGGATGGATGGATGGATGGGGTAATTACGTGGGAGTCAACTGCTCCACACACCCATTAGATCACTTACAAGGATTAAAACACACATGAAAAGGATGAATAAATAAGGAATATGTTCAAATGGAATAAATAACCCAATAAAAACAGTAAAAAGAGAATTAAAAGAATTAAAAAGTAATTGAAAATTTAGTGTGCCATCCTTCGTCCTGTTGCATCCCCATCCAAAAGCATTACACAGTCTAATTGCACTTGGTATGAAGGACCTGTATCTCTCAGTGGAGCTCGGCGCTGAGCGAAACGGATTGCTGACAGAACTGACCGGTGTTCTTCAGCTTTACTAGTGTCCTCCGCTCCACCAGCGGCTCCGCCGGGCCCCCACCTCCTGACCTGCCTTCCTGATCAGGTGGTTCAGTCTCTTTACGTCCTTCTCATTAGCACTGCCCCCAATCCACCACACCATAAAGGATGGTGCTGGGGACACAAGCCTGCCAGAATGTAAAAAAGCAGTTGGGGACACACATGGAAAGAGGCAACTGTCCTTAGAAATTACATCCTGCTCTGGGTTCTTTTTGGTTTTTGCAGAGTAGCTCAGTTCATTGTCTAAAAGAACTCTGAGGTACTTGTAGGTGGTGACCATCTCCACCCCTGCGTCGTCAATGGCGATGGTTTGTAGAGCAGCAGGTGTCTGGTGGAAGTCCAGCACCATCGTTTTTGTTTCTGAAATGTTCAGGTGGAGATTATTCCACCGACTCCACTCCACAGAGTCCTGCACCAGTCTCCTGTACTCTCCCTCCTCACCCTCCTTGATATGTGCCACAAATGCAGTGTCATCCGAGAATTCCTGCATGTGACATGTACCAGAGTTGAGGCAGGACAGGGTGTAAACAGAGAGCTCTCAGCAAGTGTAAGCGCGCCCACAACTCAGAGGTGATATGCTAATCTGCAGAAACTGTGTTCAAGACAACGGCAGTAGTTTTTTTTTTGTTTTTGGCTAAAATGGTCATAATTGTGATTAAAAGTCCACCGGGGACAATATGACAATTGATTAAAAGATGATCGGAGTGGGTATTTAAGCATTTGCAGAATGGGTTTTTAGGTTGGGGGGGAGGGATGGCGGCCACAACAATGAATCACTTCACCAGACTTAGAAGAGGGTGAACAGTTTTCTTCTTTGCAGATCATCACACAGTTCTTGTCCATTTCACTCTTTAATATTGGAGATGTCACCTAAATAAGACTCGCTCTTTGAACTACCGTTTCTTTTCGACTGTTCACGTGATCAGCAGAATTTTGAACGGATTCTGACCTAAAGAAAAGCGGCTTTGCGCTGATGATGTCTGTGATAGGTAATGAAAAAGGGATACAAGCTCGGGTAAAGGCAGATCATAATCCCATTCAGCGGTTTTGTTTTGATTGGGGATATGGATCAAGGCTTAATGAATTCTAACTGGACTGACTGTATCCAGAATGGAGCATAAGGGCCTTTTTCTTTGTTTTTGGTTGTATCTGTGTTTCTGTTGTTTTCAAAAAAGAAGAGAAAGATAAGCCAAGGTTGCCTCACTATTTTTCCTACTTATCCGTGATTCAAAATCTGGATGGGATCTGTTCTTTTTTGTTTTTTGGTTCTTCTCCACATTTTGATTTCTTGATTCCTGCTCTTGTCTTTATGTACTTTCCTTTTTTACCGTTTCTACTCCTTCCTTCAACGTTAACCTCCTACAGATATCTTCCTAACTCAGCCATTTAAAGTCCCACTTGAATGATCCATTTTCAAAGTCTTCCTAGTGGTCTTTTCATTATGATTATACCATTTTTAGCCAAAATCCCCAAAAACCTGTGTTGTTTTCCAGAGCAGTATTAAACCATTACAAATTCATCTTACTCTCGTCATCCGTAACTGAGAGCTCTCTGTTTACATGCCCTCCAGCTAGCTAACAGCCCCTCCCACCCCCAAATTAGCATTAACGGTGCACCAAAGCTGGCGAGCAAACAATGACAAGTAATATTAGAGATAGCCAGATGCCAGCTTAGATGAAAAAAAAAGAAGACGTACATGGATCTGGTCGTCTACAAGACCTACAGACCCACAAACTATACAAGATCTACAGACCCACAAACTATACAAGTTCTACAGACCCACAAACTATACAAGATCTACAGACCCACAAACTATACAAGATCTACAAACTGCACTATTTGTAAAAAGAAATACACAGAAGTGTAGTTTTAAGCTTATTTTTCTTTGTATATGTTCTCCATCACGAGAAATATTTTACAAGAACATGTTAAAAAAAACACCCAAAACAAATTTCATCAAAGTTAAGTCTTTAACAACAAGCATTGTGACCTATATTGAAGTTAAGATCTGAATGAAAAGCAACAGAATGCGCCAACATCGAAATGACATGTGGTAACTGATTAACAAGTCTGCATTTGTGACCAAATCTCACATATCAAGACTTTCATCACTAGGGGGTATGTTGGTAATTTACATCCCTGTTAGGGACCTTAAATTGCTCTTTATTAGGGAAACCTCTGCTTAGCAATTAGCAGTATATCTCTAAACGAGCAAGGCTTGTGTATGTGTGTCTACTAAATATCTCTTTATGCAAGGCGGAGTGTATTAATAGTTGTGTGTCGCACCCCCTATTTTAATTGGATGTTTGAATGTACCCATTCATCCACAGAGGGACAGCTAATTAGGGTCCTTTGACATTAGACACGGCCTTCTGAGTTTTAGCAGGGGTCCAGGTTTCAGCAAGGCTTCCCATAGTCACGCTTAATTGACTATTATGATAAGGGGTAGGATAATGTGTTTCCTAGGAGCATTAACAGACTCTACCTGTTAATGGGTGTGTTTTTTTTTTTGTTCGAGTATTGTAGATTTTGGTATAACTGGGTTACATTTTTATGGCTGGTTAAGTCTGACTTTGATCAGTGTTTCTCCTCAGGATGCAGCAAAACAGTCCATCATCTAAAGCATTTTTTATTCTATGATAAAATTTTAGACATCTAAAAGATAATGATTTATAAAAAAAACATGTCTAAAATTACAAAAACAAGAGAGACATAACAGGAACTCTTAAAAAAATTTAAGACTACAAAATATGCAAATTTTATTTTAAACTACATCATCATAATGTAAGTCTACAAAGAACTGGTAAAAGGCCGATGGGATGAGGATGCTTCATGCTAGTTTTTTAATTGATCTCAAACCAAATTTTTGTTTAAAAAACAAATCCTTCCCTATAGAGCACTATATAGTTCGCCATTTTGTAGTGCTGTTCAAATCTACAGTTTCAAAATCGAGTGCCTTGAAAATTTCCCAGAAGTCTCAACAAACCAGTGTAATTCAAAACGCACTAGATTGGTTAATATAGACCAACACGCATTGCACTGAACAATTTTGGAATTAGGGAAAATAAATTATTTTCATAAACCATCAAAGTTTTCATCATCAGTACAGTGGATTTATAAATTGGCGTCGTAAAAATGCTCCAGTTTTTTAAATCTGTGACGTCATGTTTGCCGTTTAAAAGAAAAAAAGTTGTGAGCACAATAACTGAAAATCCAGGGTACAAGATAGTCCTGCACTATGAAGATTTTTAGCAGTTAGAAAAAGTACATTGGCTATGTCCGAATTTCCACCCTAATCCCTAACTACTAAAAGAATCATATAGTGCGAAACTATGTACTGCCCTGGATTTTAAAAGCAGTTCAGACACCCTGCACACTCATTTTAATTTTCTTTTGTTTTATTTTGATATGAGTCTTTTATGACGGCTATTTTATTTACACACTGAATTCAGATGGCAGAAACGTTAATGGTTTATTTAAAAAAAAAAAAACATTTAAATACTTTTTTTGCACAAATTCAGACGCAATGCATTGTGGTCTATATTTGACAATCTAGTGAGCATGTAGTGAGAAGTTAAGGAATTCGCCATTGCCATAATGTTGCTAATGGCTAGTTAGCTAATTAGAAAGCATGCTAGTTATCCCAGAAAAAAAACATTTTTCTTTTTTAACAATGAAGACTTCATTGTTTTAACATATAAATATTTAAACATTTATGCAAAAAACATAAAAAAAAAAAAAACATTCTGCAAATATCTTCAACCGAGTAACCTTTTCATGGCTGGGCTTGATCACTTTTTTTGCTCATGATTCATCCAATGCATTTTTTTTTTTGAGCTGATAGGTGTAAGCACAGGTAAACGCTACCTGCATGGCGTTTCCGCCTGACGCACCTCCGACGGTGCCAGTAGGGCAGCTGCAGGGTCATCAGCCGGGAGCCACCCTTCATTGATGTTTCGCTCCATTAATCCCGGAACATCTCGTGGTGGTGGAGCAACGGCAGAGACGTCTCCCTGCCGCCCCCTGCAGCTGCCCTCAGGACCCATCTTTTCCCCACGAACTGTCCTTCCTCCTCAACCATAGCCAGAAACTGGCTTTTTCAGCCTCCTCCGCCAAGTCCTTGGATGCCTTCTTCAATTTCGACCCAGTCACTCCCATCTTCCTAAGGAGGAGCTGGGTGGATGTTCCAACAAAGCCCCTGCAGCCGACCTCGACCGGGCAGATGATGGTTGACCACCCAGCATCTCGGCACTCAGCTACCAGCTCTGTGTATTTGTCCTTCTTCCTTTCATATGCAGCATCCATTCCTCCCTCCCAAGGGATTGTGAGCTCTGCCAGGATTACTGCTTTGGCTGCAGAGGACCACAGGATGATGTCTGGTCGCAGAGCGGTGGTGGTTATTTCTGGTGGGAACTTGAGCTGACGGTCGAGGTCCACCCTTAAGTTCCAGTCGCATCCTGGTGTTAGCAGTGATGTTGTCCCTCTCTGGTTGGTGTTCTGTGCTCCAGCCCCTTCTCCAACAAAGCGGATCAAAGACGGTGTCTTCGTGGGAGGATCTTTAGCTGCCTCCATCCTCCGTACTTCCAGGACCTCTGCCAGTTTCCTCAAGACCTGGTCATGCCGCCATCTGTACCTACCCTGGGCCAGAGCTGTTTTGCAACCGGACAGGATGTGTTGTAACGTCGCGCTTGGAGTCTTACAGAGATGGCAGTTTTCCTCTGAGCCAAACCATAGGCTCAGATTGCTAGGGCTGGGTAGGGTGTCATAGGTGGCCCGGATAAGGAAGCTCAGCCTTGCTTGAGGCATCTTCCATATGTCAGACCACCCTATGGTCCTATTGACCACGCCTTCCCATGTTGTCCAACGCCCTTGTTGTGGCTGGCTGAGTGCTTTAATCTTGTACTGGTTTTCCTCGCTCCTGGTCACCTCTTCAATTACCAGCTCTTTCCTCTCATTTCTTGTGGCTTTCGACCAGAACTTGGGGGCTGTTCCCCAGCCTAACCCAGCTCTGCCGGACTGCGTCTTTCCCACGATTTCGTTGTGCCTAAGCTTGCTGATGGCCTGGTCAACAGCCTCTTCTGCCTTCCATTTGCTTCCGGTTCGGACAGGAGCCTTGGTGTTTCTTACAACAGGGTCGGTTGAGTCTCTCAGCTCAAGCACAAGCCTTGTCTTCTCCTGTCTGTAGCCTAGGCTGATGGGCTTCAGTGGCAGCTGAAGTGTGTTTCTCCCAAAAAGGCCTGTGTTGGACAGACTTCGAGGTAAGCCAAGCCACTTACGGATGAAATTGTTTGCTTTGGCATCCATCTTTGCTACTGTGGATGATGTAATCTCACACAACTTCAGGGGCCACATCAAGCGTGGGTAGAGGATGAATTGGTAGCACCACACTTTGAATTTCCCTGGGAGGTGGCTTTTGTCA
This sequence comes from Oryzias sinensis, assembly GCA_037389245.1. Taxonomy (NCBI): domain Eukaryota; kingdom Metazoa; phylum Chordata; class Actinopteri; order Beloniformes; family Adrianichthyidae; genus Oryzias; species Oryzias sinensis. Next base: position 6,428,698 of record CM074505.1, on the reverse strand, counting down.
ATCCTCTCCAGTCCGTCCCTAAGCTGGAGCATAATGGTGGCTGGCATGTGGTTGTCAGACAGCTCTGCCGTATACAGTCTTCCCAAGCTTCGCACTGGTTGCTCAGCCAACAATGGAATTCTTTCTCCATTCACTGTGAAAGAGATGTGGTCATTCCTCACCCCCTTCCGGATTGACAGACTGCGAGACTTTGAGGGTTTGATTCTCATTCTGGCCCAACCAAGGAGATCTTCAAACCGCTTCAGGAACCTGGTAGTACAGGGCGCTGTTTGCAGCAGGCTTGTTACATCATCCATGTAACTCCGCAAGGCTGGTAGTCGCTGGCCTGACTGTGACTTTGTCCCTCGCCCCATTTGCCTACCACCAATCAGAATGACCTCGAAGGCTGCCGTGAAGATGATGGGAGAGATTGAGCAGCCCATTGCGATGCCCTTCTCCAGATGGTGCCAACTGGTGGTAGCTTCCTGTGTGGTGTAGCATACTTGGAAACTACTGAAATAGTTGCCTATTAGCCTCTGGATACAAATTGGGATGTAGAAGAATTCTAGCGCAAAGGTTATGAGCTGATGAGGAACTGAACCATAGGCGTTTTCCAGATCCAGCCAGACCACATGCAGGTCAGACTTCTCGCGCTTGGCTGCTTGAATCTGGTTCCAAATCATAGTCGAGTGTTCCACACAACCTGAGAATCCTGCAATGCCCGCCTTTTGGCAGCTGGTGTCGATATAATTGTTTTCCAGTAAATAGTTAGCCATTCTCTTTGCCACCACTGAGAAAAAGATCTTCCCTTCCACATTGAGAAGGGCAATTCCTCTGAACTGATTGATGTTCCGGGAATCCTGTTCTTTTGGGATGAAGGTAGATATTGCTTTGCTCCATTCAGTTGGAATGGCTTGGGTCTTCCAGGCAACTCTCACTAGCTTCCAAAGGAGCTTCAGCACCGCCGGGCAGTTCTTGTATACCTTGTAGGGCACACCGTTCGGGCCTGGTGCTGAAGCAGATCTTGCCTTGTCCACCACCTGCCTAATTTCCGCCCACCTTGGCGGAATTGTGTCGAACTGAAGCCTAGGCTCAGCAGGACGTGGCACATAACCTGGTAAACCAAGAGGAGTATTCCTATCTTGGTCGCTTAGTTGACTTTTTATGTGCTCTTCAAGCTCCTGTACTGTTGCATTCAGCCTTCCACTCTTTTTCTCCTCAAGGAGGCTCTTGGCAAACTTGAAAGGGTCCTGGAAGAACTTTGCCCTCTCTTTCTCTTTCCTGCTTCTTCTTCTTCTGATCCGCTCTGCCCTTCTTAAGGCTGCAAGCCTATCTCTGACTTGGACCCAAAGTACCTTGAGCCCTTCTTTCCCATCATCAGCCGCCTTCCTCCAGGCCTTCCTGAGGGACCTCCTCTGTTTGATGAGATTGTGTATTTCTTTTTCTCGTCTCCCTGGCTCCCTGGGCGTGTTCTTCCTTTGCACAATTTCTCCAAATCTTTCCTTGCCTTCTTCGTATATGATCTTGCCGAAGATATTCAGTTTGGAAGTTGTGCTGCCTTGCAGAGACTTTCCTAAGATGGCATGCAGATCGTGGTCGAAGCTTCTCCATCGCTCTTTGTCACTGGCTTTCGGCCACTTGACTTTTGGTTGTCGAATAGGCTTCTCCATCTTTGTTCGTGTCGAAATTTCGCTGATAGGGGTCTCCTTCTGCTGTTCGTTGTGTGCCTGACGTTCATAGTGCTCCTGCTGCCGGGAAAAACACTCTTCCTCCCTTCCACCATCTGCAATATTGAAAACAGCAGCACTGTGGTGCTCAACCGGGCTCTGTCTCCTGCTTGTCTGATCTGCTGGCGCAGTGCAAGATTGCTTCTGGCTCGATCCTCCGCACTTTGTCTTCCCCTGATGGATGCGCAGGCCCCTATAAGTTGTCACGCTCGACCACCCACAGCTACATTTCCTCAGGGTCCGTTGCTCATTAGTGATAGCCGTTCCAGTCGATACCATGTTGTCTGTCCAAATTGGTCCATCTTCCATCCCGCCTCTCGGTGGACCTTCGGGCTGTTTTTTCCTTCTTGTGCTTGTAGTTAGTTAGGTTGACCCATGCCATTAGGCAAGGGCCTGTGGAGTGGGTAACTAGCCCTTCCACGCCCGGTGCAGCCTTTCCTGCAGTCAGTCAGTCTTCCCTGACCGCCCTCCAGTCTTTCCTGGACGTCAACTGCCCTATTCGCAGTGGTCACTGGTAATCCAGTAGAACTAGGTGTAAGCACAGGTAAACGCTACCTGCATGGCGTTTCCGCCTGACGCACCTCCGACGGTGCCAGTAGGGCAGCTGCAGGGTCATCAGCCGGGAGCCACCCTTCATTGATGTTTCGCTCCATTAATCCCGGAACATCTCGTGGTGGTGGAGCAACGGCAGAGACGTCTCCCTGCCGCCCCCTGCAGCTGCCCTCAGGACCCATCTTTTCCCCACGAACTGTCCTTCCTCCTCAACCATAGCCAGAAACTGGCTTTTTCAGCCTCCTCCGCCAAGTCCTTGGATGCCTTCTTCAATTTCGACCCAGTCACTCCCATCTTCCTAAGGAAAGAAAATGTAAATCACAGGATGCACATGAAAGATAATATTTTTAATTGTATGTTTAAACTGACAAAAAGGAAAATGTAAAATGTAGAATAATTTTTATTTTACAAGCATTGTAGGTGCTCAAAATGTACAATAGTGACACTTTTAAAACCCTGTTTTATCATACTATATGTACACAAATCAACAATTGAATGTTTATTTGAAAAAGTATGGAATTTTCCTAAGTCATGCCTAAATTTGAACAAATATTGTGATTTTTTTTTTTACAGAATTTCTCAAAAAAGATTTCTTCAGCTATTTGGCAAACTACTTAGCATTCTAGTCTGCTGGCATGCTTTATTCAAGAATTTTTCTATTAGTTGAACCAATGTAGACTATTTCATAAATATTGATATATTCAAATCTTTTTTTTTAAATTAAAAAAAAAACATATTAATATAAGCTTTGAATGTTAGTAGCACTTCTGACTTGATGCTAGTAGCGACTGCAGGCTTAATGCAATGTGCTAACATTTAAACTTTGTTTTCTTTTCTTTTTTTTCAGAGAGTACAGAACACAACGGACACCTTGCTTAACTTAACTAGCATAAACATGACTGACTTCTTGCTGAAGACATATGAGCACTCAGGAAAAAAAAGGTAAATCATGACCTGAAGTTCATCTACATGCTCCAACACCTGAGGATTTTCTGTTTTTACCGAAACATTTCGTAAAATGTGTCTCCAAATAGGATTGTCATCCATTTTTCTTATAAAAACAGACAAATTACAAGCTAGAGTAAAGCCGCTTTGATGTTGTGTCATTTATTTTTCTTGGAGTGGTGTGCAAGGAGACACAAATTGATGTGTGCTACATTCCTATTTTCGGTAATGTATGCATTAACTAGTGCCAATCACGTCATACTAGCATTCATGTGCATTAACGCCATGCTGTTTACATGAAGTGAATGTCTTGTGTGATTTTGTGTTCGAAGTGCAAAATTAAAAGCGTTTCAAAGGCATTTATTTCATGGTAAATATCCATTGTCAGTGAAGGAAATAAATACTTTTTTCTGAAAATTCCTTAAATGTTTGCCAAACGTGGTCAACAAACATCCTTCATCCAGTTGGAGTAAAAAGAAAAATAGATGGAAAGTGTGGTCATTTCACTCATTAGTAACACAAGCCTTATGCTATGTTGACACCAAACGCAATGTGTGCGTCGATGCATCCAGTTTCAATGTTAGTCAGTGTACAGACGCGTCCTAGAAGCCTAGCAACAGCGTCTTTTGGTCATTGCGCTGCGATGTTATTCAGTTCAAATATCTGAACTTTGACAAAGTTGCGCCACGTCAACCAATCAAGGACTTAACTTTGGCCCGTTCTCCTCCTGAAATACGATATTTATCGTGTTTGTACAGAGGCAATAATAAAAAGTTCCTCTAATTTCATTATCGGACAGCGAGTCGTCAAACTGGGTGACAGAGAGATGGACGTACCGCTGGACAGTGGCCGTCATTCAGACGCACCTCCTGCAGTAGACGGTGAACCTGACCGTACTGGGAGAATCTCTGCAAGTCTCGTGAACGCAGACAAGATTACGGATGCTTTTGTAGAGCTCTTCAAAATAAATAGTCCTTCGTGAATTGTATATGAGATATACTGTACAAGAGATAAGGCACAGAACTTTTAATAGTAGCTCCTCACACATGCGTCGTGAGATCCGACATTGTGATTTCATATTTGGACAAGCGTCAAAAAAGAGGCAGTGGAGAAGAATGTGACACTCGAATCGCATGAAGTGTACGTAGCATAAAGGTCTGCAATCCTGTAACGATGGATAGCCCCAAACTACCTCGACCTTTGAGGGTTAGGGAGTAGAGAGGGAATTCAACCTTTGACTCGTGTTACCTTAACCTCAACCTGACCTTTGTTTCTTTCAGATATGGCGGCATCTCAGTCGGAGGCATCAACTCCCAAGTCCTCTTGACGGAGGTTGAAATCGAGGAAGCCTTCGCGTACCTAGGACTACCTGGATATGTATGGAAACATTTTAATTTCCAATTTGAATTTAAAGACCATAGAACTGAATTGTGTCCCCTTAAAGCAAAAACTTATAATCTTAATTTCTCAAAGCAATCCATTAGTTTCATTTTGAAAAGTCTTGTCTTTATGTCAGTGGTTTCCTACGTAAATCTATATCAAATAATAGTATTTGTGAAATATTTTTACATGTTTACTGAACAAAGAAAACTGCAAGCATTTTTTTCCTTCAGCATCAAGGTTGCAGCTCTAAATGATTTGAGTGTTTCTCTTTTAATTGGCACATTACACTCTGTTTGTTTATTTATTTATTTTTTTATTATAGACTCTTTTTCACTCTCCAGATTTGAACAGCTGCAAATGAAAAAGAAAAAAGTATCAGAAGATGACAAGGTTAAGATACTTCATGCGGGTTTATTAGGTGTCCGTAACCATGGCAACCTGTAAAAAAAAAAAAAGTTTTATTTTGGCACTAGTAGCTGCGTTTTAGTGCAGGGATGTTGACTCATACCCTTGTTTGCACGTCTTTCGTGTCTTTAAACGGTTTAAATGTTTGGACATGCCAACTGCTGTGAGATCAACGTGTTGCTCCGCCCTTAGGGGGAGGAGCTTTAGTCACACTTTACAGTGCTACAATTGATGTAACCCTGGTAGCTGCCCATGATACTCTGCAGCTGTTGTAAATAGTCATTCTAAAAAGAAAATCCCCAAGAAAGAGCTCAAATGTTTTTCCTTCGTCATGACGCCGACATGACCCACAAACCGTCAAGGTCAAAGTTCGTGAGGAAGACGAAGTTCATGAAGGATTCGACCTGGGCAGCAGCTGACCCACTTCTTATGTCATTTAAAGCCCCCGTAATCCTCAGCAAGGCTCCCTCGCGGGAACGTCTCCTCCCTGCCCGACCAAAAAGCAGCGCTAAAACCAGGAGAGAAAAAAGGAAGAAGATAAGAGATTTTCTTGATTTGCTGCTGGATGCATCACTGACAAAAGTGGGAGTCTTGTTCCTGGGCCCCCGCGTATAAATAGACTTGGAACGCGGGGGATATTTTTCAACACAAACCCTTCTGTCAGCGCCCTCTTGCAAGTGCTGCGATAAGAAAGACGATGAGGAGATTTGTGCTGAGTCATCCTCAGTCGGTTGGATTAAAAAAATAACAGCGAACGACCCCGACAGCGTCACATCACCAAGGCCAGGACTTGGGACGATCACATCTTTCCTTGCCGCCTTAAAAGCCGGGGATATCTGTTCATTTATTCGACTCAGATCAGGACAGAAGTTTGCACCTGAGCTCTGTCCTGGATTCTCAGAGTGTCTTTCTTGATTTTTCTCCTCCTATATTTTTCTCCACCTCCTCGCCCAGCAGTTGTCGGCCTCGCTTTGTCTCGGCAGACCTCTCCTCCCTCTACGCCACATTCACTCCATCCTTCCCTTTCCACTCCCCTGCGCCCGACGGTGGCAGAGTCCGACAGGAGGTCCATTTGCATTTATATCGCACGTGTAATGTCCTCAGCGCGCCTATATAAGGCAGGTCGGAGCAGCGGGGCGTCGACGCGGCACCTCGGAAAATCGCGCGCCTTTCATCCCAAGGCTCATTTCCCTTCACCCATCGGTGGAGCTGAGCAGATTTATAGACAACCGATCTCTAAAGCCTGTCAGACTTTCAGGAAAACCAAACAAAAATGTTTTCCTGCAGGTCATTTCCTGTTCCCGTCCAAACAAAAATACTTGTTTCTGCACCAATTAGAGAACGACTGCTAATTGTAAACATTTTTCTGAAATGTCACCAAAGAAATACAATAAAGTTGTGCCGAAATGCTTTTCTGCACTTCTATGAACAGTGGTGGATTTACCAGGGATATAGAATTTACGGTTTGGAGGCCATTTTGTGTGAAATTATGCAAATTGTATTACACTTTCACACAATTTGGTATAAAAAAATTGTTTTGAGCAAGTTCACAAAATTTCACGGTAACGCTTTCTTTTACAGTACAGTACTTACAGTGTACTTAAGTGGTATTTACATGGTACTTATAGTGTAACTACTGGGTACTTTTTATGGAATTTACTGGATACTTACTGTGTGTTTACATGGTACTTTCTATGGGACTTTACTGGGTACTGACATGGTACTTTTTGTGGCTACTCTGTACTTACATGGTACTTACTGTATATTTATGTGGTACTATTTGGTTCATACCTATGTGTTACATACTGGGTATTTATAATATTCTTACTGGGTATTTACATGTTGTGCAAAGGTGTCTTTTATGGTACTCACCACATGTAAGAACAAGGTAAGTACAAATAAAGTACCTTGACCTTTAGGTCTGCACTCGCTGCATGTTTCATGGTATTTACCATGAATTTACCACAGAAACTACCCCTTAAGTACACTGAAACTGTAACTGTAAAAGAAAGTCAGCCCTATTTCCACTCAACTACATGGTACTTTCATTACTAAATACCGGGTATGTTCACTTGAATATTACTTGGTACTTACCCCTTAAGTACAAGGAAACTGTAACTGTAAAAGAAAGTCAGCCCTATTTCCACTCTATTACATGGTACTTTCAGTAGAAAATGCTGGGTATGTACACGTATTACCATCCCGTACAGTGTACATACACACTTGGTCTTCTGACCTCACCAAATGAGACAATGCCAACCTGTTGGTAAGGGTAAAGTAACTACATTGTAAAAAAAAATATACTGGCCTGATTACTTCTTGTAACATGAGGCAAGTTTAAAGAGAAACAAGACAGCAGTGAAAACAACAATCTTTAATATGATACGTGTCTGCAGCATACAAAGTGTCATCACAATGAAATAGGTTTTAAGTACAAAACAGTGCAAAGGAGAATTCTAAAAAACACATTATTGGCCTGAGGGTCGTGCTTTTTGTCCATCAAAATTCTTTCAGCAGAGTTTGGTAATGGTGCAGGACTTCTTCAGGGTTTGTAACTGCAAGAAAATTCACAATATGAGCTCAAATGAACATAAAAAGCACAACGACTTTGATGAAATACAAAATAAATTTTACTTATTTAATCATTTCTGTAATGAGTTTGATAAATTTCTGTGAATTCTTTATCGCTTTGACTGTAATGCTTGAAATTAATCAAGCACCTGCATGTCGTAGAGGGATTTACCCATTTTTGACCCTTGAAGACACCACCCTTCACACCCATAAGGCTGGTTGTGACAAGGCATTACAGTGACTAGAATTTAGCATAAGCATTAATGGTCACCATCGTCAAAAGCTGCAAGAAACTTCGTTAAGCCTTACAAATACCTGGGACACACACTTACCACACGTGCAACAATCATACGTTCTATTTTCAACAAGCCTCAACGGAACTGCTAGACACACATTTTCTATTAAAAATGATGGTAAAACCCAGAAGAGAAACACTGCAGCGATCATTTTATCATCTAGCAGAAAAGACTGATCAAAACAGAAAAAATGCCAAGTTTTCTCTTCCTGATGACATCACTATTTATCTGATGACATCACGTTTGGAAAATTGCATGAGTTTAGCCAAACAATCATACCCTAAATATTCTAAATGATTCTTAAAATGTTCACATTTCTCATTTGATTTCTCTCTGACGTGAAGTTCAAAAGTTTTTTCCTAGCATCTGCTGCCGGAAAATCCTCCCATTCCCCTCCTTGAGAGCCAGAGTCAAATACCTGGAATCCTGGGCAGCTCGTGCTTTGACGTGCGTCCAGCTCCATGCTCCTTTGTGTTGCTCTGTTATGTTCAGCTGGCACTCCAACACCATCCACTCCTAATTATCGCTCTGCTATCAGCGGGGAGTCCTCCCTTTCACACTCTCGCCTTTTTTTCTTTTCTTTTTTTTTATCCTTTCTTTAAGTCCTTTACAGCAGAGAACTTAAAGGAAATGCTTAGAAAAAAAAGAATGTGTGAAAAATGTTTTAACATATCAGGCCCAGCCATATCAGGGCAGAAATAGCAGGTCTTTAAAATACATAGAGAAACTTCTAGGATATGGTAATAATTGTTCCCTTTTTTATTTCTTGAACTAAGAGTATAAGCTGAGCATCAGCTTCTGAACACACCAGGCGTGTGACACCCGTTTAAGAATGCAATAATCGTGCATTCTTGAATGTGCATGGTGTTCACACTGCACAAGCAGGGAGGGGCTTCTTCATTTTCTACGGTTTACTAGCGCAGTGGCAAAAAAGCAAATAAACTCTTATTTGATTTTATTTGATAAAAATTTGGGAACAACTTCTACAAGTCAGCAGCTTTGTTTTATTGAATTTTTGTCATCTGTAAAAACAAAAGTACATTTCCTGTTGCATCTTGTAGGCCCCGTTCGGACATGTCCATGAAAATATCGACTGACATTAAACCGGTCCGGCCCTGAAAAAGGTTGTAGATCACTGTACTAGCACATATCCGCCACCTACAGTTGGATAAAGGCTTGGTGCGATATGTCAAAGTGGTGTAAACCTTGCTCCAGACTTTTTCTTTCACAGCTCTATTAGGATATATATATATACTAAAGACTCGGTGTCATATAATTTCAGCGAACTGCTCCGCATTTACTGGTTTTTCTCCTTGACAATCAATGTTCAAACGGTTGGCATAACGGTGAATTAAAAACAACACCATCCATACGTCACTGCCAAACCGAGTCCCTGACTGGTCAAAGTTCGTCGTGGTTTATCATGCAACACGTGTTCCATAGGCAAGTGTTTTGTAGGCCTAGAAACAGTCGCAGCAACTTGCGTGAATGCCAGAGTTTTGAAAGCAGAAGCCTAAAACGCACATGTACACCCGTTTTTATAGACTTTCATTAAAAGTTGTTGCTTGAATGTGTGTTGTATACGATGTATACACAGCTTTAGATAAAACCGTTCGCAAGCCTGTCTTTTTCAATGTTCTTTACTTTTAGGAGGTATGTATGGTGAAAAAAATAAAACATTTTTTCAGTATCTGAAGTCAGAATGAATTTTGGAGATTTTATTCCTCCTAAATAAAGTCTGTGTGTGATTTACCTGCTTGTCTACTTCATGACAGGTGTGGTTCTACAACAAAGGATGGCACAGCATGGTCTCCTTCCTCAGTGTGATTGCTAATGGCATCCCTAAGAGAGTACCTACCAGAGGGGCAGAATCTCCGCCAGTACGGCCTCTCCGTGTCAAATCACCCCCTCAACCTGTCCAAGGAGCAGCTGTCTTTATCCGCCATGTGAGTGAGAAGAAACCAATGTTTCTGTAAAACTGGAGTTAACTGTTTTTAGTTGTGACACAATTTCTGTTCAGGGTCAATGTTTGGATTTAACAAATTAAGGAGGCGGAGTTCTATTTTTCTCTATTTTGACTAAAAAACAATGTCAGATCATCCAAAAAGAATTACTTACTTCATAGCCATAGATAGTTCACAACTCTGAGTTATTCTCAAAGAGATGCAAATTCTTGACTCAATTGTTCATTTCTACATAAAGAAAAAACTATTTTTTCTCCCTTTACAACTACCTTTATATTTTAAAATAATTGATCTAGAAGTGTAAATGTACATGCTAACTGCTATATAGACCTACATAGGCTATTTTGTATTTGTGCTTACTAGCCTTGTGAGTCTCTGCAGAGGCGTCCGGTTGCTTTTACAACATGATTTATATCTAGTCTGAGGACCACAATTAAGCTAAATATGTAGACCTTGTTAAAAACAGGCCTCAGAAAACAAGAAAAAAGCGTTCCCAGAAATGGTATTAGCCCTGGCAGGCAACCCAATAGGCATCCCTAAGAAACCCCCCTCCGTGAAACAGACAGGCCGGAAGGAAAAGACTTTGAAGACTCTGCCATACGCAGAACACGCTGTGTGAAAAGACCACCTCAAAGCAAACAGGCATGAAGAGAAGTGTCACCTCAAAGCAGGCAGAGGACCTGAAGAAGACCCCCCATAGCGAAAAAAGTGAAAGTGGCTGACTTGTTGTGGGCTGGATGCAGAATTAAAGCGTCTCCAATAGATGTGTAGATCTCCTAAGCCTGAGACAGGAAATTCATGGTGGTGACAAAAACATGTAAGCAAACTGGAGCAGGGATTACATGTGTGTGAAGCATAGTGTGAGTTTCCTTCACCAAAGAAAAAAACAGATGAAACACTAGGCTTTGGTTACCCCTCTAAATTGTCTGGAAGTGTCAAAGACAGTGGTTACCCTTTTCTGTACTCATGTTAAGTTGGCGGAACTGGTAGAGCCCTGTCTGGGATTATTAACTTTTTAATAGATAAGCATGAACAAACTGTTAAACAAAGATTGGAAATAAAAGATGACAAAAAGGCCTTGTGACCCAGAAGGACGGAAAATCAGACAATTAAATTCAATGAGGATAAACAACCTTTAAGAAAAGTGGATAATTAGTTTCTTGAACCTGGTGTGTCGATGACTGGGGAGAAAAACACAAAACAGAAACAGAACTTGAAAAAAACAACGAAATAAAAAAAACACACTAAGGGAACTATTCTCTGATACCCTTCGAAAAAACACAATCCCAGATGGCCCAACACACAATACCAGTAGGGATGGGAAACCTGGGGAAACGCCAGGACAAAAGCAAAACCATAAAATTGTCAATGGCCTTACTGCCACATTTGGATGAGGGGGTGACATGACAAACAGGGCAAGAAGAGGTGCAGTCTTAACAACTCTCCCTAGGGACAGAAAACATAGAGCGTGGCAGTCAATCAGCCATCCTTAGAGACAGGGAACACAAATAATGCGGAGGAGAGTCTGGTGACCTTCCACAAAAACAAGATACATGAAGAGGAACTGCCTTGATGGTGCTCCACAGAACAAAGATACACGGAAAATCACGCCCCTGGTGACTCTACAGGAACAAGATACATGAAGAGTGAAGTGGCCCTGGTCCTTCTCCACTGGAACAAGATACATGAAAGAGTGGTGGCCCTGGTCCTTCTCCCACTGGAACAAGATACATGAAGTGGCGGCCTGGTCATTCTCCACTTAGACAAGATACATGAAGAGTAGCGGCCCTGGTCATTCTCCACTGGAACAAGATACATGAAGAGTAGCGGCCCTGGTCATTCTCCACTGGAACAAGATACATGAAGAGTAGAAGCCCTGGTCATTCTCCACTGGAACAAGATACATGAAATGCTTGGCCCTGGTCATTCTCCACTGGAACAAGATACATGAATGGGAATGGCCCTAGTGACCCTCCATGGGAACAGGAGACATGAAGAGGAGTGGCCCGTTGACCCTCCACAGGAACAAGGTACATGACGAGAAGCAGCCCTGGTGTCCCCACTATAAGAATAGGATAACTGAAGAGGAGTGGCCCTGGTGACCCTCGTCAGGAAAAGAATACCTGAAATCCCGGCAAACACCCCTTAGACAGGTAGTAACAGCCTGGCGTGGTATGAAATGACCTCAGTAAGGGTGCAAGGACAATTTTGGGATGTGATATTGGGTGGACTGCAGTGGCGGGAACTTGCTGCTGCTGCAGAGTTTCTCCAGCTGTGACCTTCAGGGTGTTCACATCATTCTGTCAGGAACTGGTGGAGTAGGACCTAATCTGCAGAAAACACAAGACTTGTGTTAAGAAACCTACATATTTAATAAATAAACATGCTAAACAAGGGAGAAATAAAAAGGAAACAATGCAGAAGAACTGAAATCCAGACAACAGAATATAACTCAATAAAGACAACTGTGAATAGAAAATGGGCGTATACTTATATAAGCGCCTTTCTTCTTACCAGGACAAAAGTGCTTTACAGTCACAAGACCCATTCACCCAGTCACACACACATTCACTCCACACATTCATACACTGGTGGCGGCTCCGCTGCAAACACAAACCACTGCCTACCACCAGAGGCAAGGTGGGGTTCAGTGTCTTGCCCCGGACACTTAGGCTCATGGGCGTGCAGGCGGGAATCAAGCCTGCAACTTAGCGATCATGGGACGACGCCCTACACGCTGCACCACCGGCATGAGTTGTAACTATGAAAATAAGACAAACACAAACAAACAAAAAAAGATTGTGACAAAACCATGAAAACAAAAGCACACAAAACTATCACACATATTCAATATTTAGTTGATACTTTGACTATTTAACACCAACTTTCTCCTGCTACTATATTCGTCGTTCTTTGCAGTTAAAAATAAAAAACAATTGTGATGATGTGTTTATGCGGCTTTCACAGTTAGCTATAAGGTTCGAAAATGATTTGGGGGTCATGATAGATCAGGCACTTAACTATCGTTTCTTTTTGTCCATAATAAATTAGGCTAAAATGTCCAAAAAATAAATCAAAAATACGTAAACATTTTAAATTTGTTGTCAAAAATGAAAGTTAAGCGATGAATAACTAAGAATCGTAAAATGTTTGCTCTTGTATACTATTTCTCATGGTGTAATAATGATGATGAAAGATTTATTGTGATTTTAGTGTAAACCAGGTAGTTTAAAAAAAAAGAATAGTTGGATTCATCCACCTGCAGCAAACTGTCTTGCTGAGTTACAGAGAGAGTCTGCGCTCGGGCAAGAGATAATGACAGCATCTCGCCTACCGTAGATTCATTTTTCACTTTCCCCTCGTTGCAAAGGCTGACACAATTTAAGAGCTGCTTGATTTCCAGATTAGATGGGACCTTCTAACTTTTATGGTGCGAAAAGTGTGAATGCGTTGGCGGGCCCGAGGAGTTAAATCGTCTACTGAGTAAGCATAACGCTAGAAACAGGCTTTACTCTTTTTTTTCTTACTCATTCTGGAAGCAGAGAAGCACTTAAGAGTTCCTGCTTAAAAGAAAAAACTCAGAATTTAATGGACATTTTCAATATGTCAAACAAAAGCATTGAAACCATGCTAAGTTTTCTAAATCGTAACCCTAACCAGCCTCTTCCTGCATTGATTAGATTTTGTCCAGGTGGCCCCAACCTTAATCTTACGGCCTCTTATTTTGTAAGTGGACCAGTTTTTCTCCTTTTTCTCTTCTTTATTTCTGGTAATACTCATTTCCATCTGTTAGTAATCTCACTTGAAAATTACAACGTACTAGCGTTTTTTGTATTTTTATTTTTTTCTATTTCAGACTGAGGTTGTGTCGTGTTATCTTTATAAATTTTTGGGTTTCGAACAGTTATGTTCCAACTTTTTCAATTATGTGTTTTGTGTGAATGTCTGTGCATGTGTGTGACTGTTGTTATTGCCCCCTGGCAATTATTAATTCAGTTATTTTTAGTCCATTTGCTTCATGCAGTGTTGTTTTATGGCAGTTTATTTTTCCTGTTCCTTTGATTATGGTTAAAGGTCTTCAAATAATTCATGTTAATATGAGGAGCCTATTACCAAAAATTGATCAACTAAGGGCCTGGCTTGTGTACAATAAACCCAGTGTCATTACTATATCTGAAACATGGCTTTCTTCTAATATCTCAGACAGTGTTATTAGCCTGGACAATTACACTCTGTACAGAGCAGATAGAAGTTCGAGAGGAGGTGGAGTAGCTACATATGTGTCTTCAAACATACAGTCACATGTCATTTTACCTAAAGTGGCACCATTGTGTTTTGAAGGCCTGTTTTCTTCTAAATTAATTTTTGCATGATCATGACATTTGATAGTAGTATGTTACAGACCCTAATTCACCCTCTGACTCAGTTAAAAACATTCTTTCTACTGCTACATCCTTGGGTTGTAAAGTGAAATGAGTCCTGTTGGGAGACTTTAAGCACTCAGAAATTGGTTATGTCGTCATCTGCTACTGAGCATTCTCTTTTTAATAGTTCTAATTTCTCACAGTTAATATCTAAACCTGCAAAATTAGCACTAACTCTAAATCTCTTATTGACTGGATTCTAGTAACACATCCAGACAGAATCCAGGACTCTGGTGTCCTATCAGATTGCTTCAGTGACCACTGTATCATATATTGCATTTGGAAAATTAAAACTCCTCGTCTTCCCCCAAAATTGGTCAAAGTTCGACAAGCAAATATTTAAATATTGATAACTTTATTGAAGATTTGCTTGTATTAATTGGGCTAGACTTAACTTAATTCCTTTTCATGAATGAAGCTTGGGACTATTTTTCCACTGAGTTACTGAATGTTGTTGATAAACATGCACCACCAACTGTGATCCAGTGAGCAAACAGATGCCGTGGAGTGAAATGGAGAACTGATTCAGTCTGTGTTTCAGACAGAAGGGACAAAGCTTGGGAGAAATTCCATCGTACTCAAGACCCTACTGATCGGGATGCTTACAAAGCGTTTAAAGAAATATATCTGCACTACAAGAACTAAATGCTACATCGAACTATTACAAGATAGTCTATCCAACAGTGCTAATAATCCAAAACAATTCTGGAGGCAAATTAACAACCTATTGGGAAAAACAGATTCTGCTTCCAACTATGCTTAGTAACAATGTGTGCTGAAATGATCGGCTGTTATCTCTAGGGCATTCTGTCAGCATTTCTCAAAATCCTTGCCTATTGAATCTCCTTCTCATTCCATTTCTCACTGTGCTTGTCCTGTGACAGTATCTTTTCCTTCAGAATGGTCAATCCGACTGATGTAGAACAGGTCATAAATGAGCTCTCATCTACCAGTAGTGCTGGTCCAGATGGCATCGAAGCAAAATTTGTTAAACTTGCTTCTCATGTGCTTTGTTTTTCCTTGACGCTCTTTACGTCTCTCTTTACCCGCATTGAAGTCCCCTTGGCAAACGATGCAAGATTGCTACCCTCTTCATAAAGGAGAATTCTAATGACAGAGCAACTATAGACCAATCTCAATCATCAACAGTATTGTCCAAAGTATATGAAAAAATTATCTTTAATCAACTTTCCAGAAGAATACCCTGGCTGCGTAATAATATACTATCTCGCTTTCCAATCCGGTTTTGAAAACATTTCTCCACAACTTCAGCTTTGTTAAAATTCGCAATGATATTTTCTCTGTGGTTTGATAATATTTATGTTAACTGGCGCCTTATTTATTGATCTTACCAGCTTTTGACATGGTAGATCACTATCTGATACTGGACAAACTTCATTCAATTGGCCTTGATAGATCCTACTCCTTTGGTTTTCCAACTCATATACATCATAAAGTCGGCAGTGCGTGCCTTTTTATGCAGCTATTCCAACTTTCTAGCGTAGACAAAAGGCGTTCCACAAGGTTCTGCACTTGGTCCCCTCTTATTTTCTATTTTCATTAATGACCTTCCAACTAAATGCATTTACAGCAATATTCAACTTTATGCCGATGATACTGTATTTTACTCCTCTAAATCAATATTGTTGACATTCAGCATTCAATTCAACATATGATTTTAATTCTGTTCAATTGTGGTTACAATCCAATAAACTTCTACTCAACAAATCTAAATCCTATTTTATGTTGTTTCAAAAGACTTCGATCCTGTAGCTGCAAGTGAAATACATTTAACTTACCTGGACATGTCACTTATTTCAATGTAGAGAAAAAATTCAAATATCTTGGTTTGTGGCTAGACTCCTCTCTCTCTTTTAGTGCTCATATACAGTCCATTGTCCACAAAATTTATTTTTTAAATACTTTATCTATCAATCAATTGTTTTTAGTCTCTCAGTCAGGAAGAAAATCATCTCTAGCCCCAAAATTCGACTTTAAGGTGTAGTGACATCATTTATCAAAACACTTCTCTCCACTAACCTCCGACCACTGAGCGTTATTTATAACAGCTTGTGTCGGTTTATTCTCGTTGTCCATTTAGAACTCACCACTGTCTTATGTTTCAGCAACTGTCCTGGCTTCCCCTATCCTCTCGTCGTCAACTTCACTGGCTATTGTTTATTTTCAAATGCATTAACCTTAGCTATCCAGACTATCTCAAACAATATTTAACTCCTTTTCAGTCTTCTTATAATTTACGTCATGCAGATCAAATTTTTTTTGCTGTCCAAAGAGTTAAAAAACAAATTGGAAAATATTCATTTAATTATAAGGCTCCCTCCGACTGGAACAATCTTCCTCTATCCATTAAACTCTTTAACCTCATTCTTTTTACATTTAAAAATGCCTGTTTAGTTCATCTTCAACACTCATGTAACTGTTTTTGATTTAATTTGATTTCTTTTCTGCCTTTTATTTATTATTTTATTTCCTTACTTTAAATTAATTATTAATTACTTGTAGGTGCATTAAATGCCTGTTTGATATTATTATTATTGAGTGTGTGCCTGTTTGTTGTCTTGTAAATTTTAAGTTCTTTTGTCTTGTTTTGATATATGTAAACTCAGCTGTATCTATCGGTTATTTATTTGCTTGTTTTTGGTATTTTGAGGACCCCCTTGAAAACGAGATGATACATCTCAAGGGGCTTATCCTCTAAACAAATAAATTGAAATTGAAATTGAGTTTTATAAGATTTAGTGTTTGCACTGATGTCACAGATCAGTCAGGATTGAGAAGTATTGCAATGTTGGAGGTAAACACTTGTAGACATTGCCTTGTCATGAGTTTTGCTAGGTAAAAATGCGATTGATCAGAATCTTCTGGAATTACGTTATTCCGACAGAATGCAAACGCTAGAGCTAAAGCTTTGGTGTTAAAGTGTTAAAGCTAAGTTTGTCATCAAACAATAGTTTATGTTTTGATATTGTCAACATGGCTGACTCTGGAATGATGACGTCCATGTAAAAACACTCTGTAGTACAAAAATATGAAAAAAGCAACCATAAGCTAAAAATGAAAATATTATACATCATTATTTTGTGTATTCTAAAAAGTGTTCAGCCTCAGATTCACTGTGGCTGTAGCACCATAGTCTCGTACAGCCAGTTCTAAAAGAACATGATGAAACGAACACAGAGCGTTTCGGTCTGATGCGGCTGACGTTGGCATGAGCAACTTCTGGTAATTGGAATTCCTCAAAGCATGCAACAGAATACTTTATTGTCATCTACCATTAGCATAGCCCGAAATTTAAGTGGCCACTATGTTAAAGTGCACTGAGAAGCGCATACAGTAAATGAAAGACAACGATAGAAGTAAAAAAGCAACACAAAAGCAGTATAAATATGTAGATAAACACAAATGTAAAGGCGTTGAAAATGCTTCTCTAGCTGCATTTCCATTACACGTGCAAAACTTAGTCCAAATTCTGAAAATGTAGTAACAAAACACAATTTTAGGAACCAGACAAAAGTGTGAGATAAGCACAAACCAACAGTCAGCACAAAAACATGGCTGATGGATGTGGGCAATACTTTTGATTTTTACATTCAAATTTCTGCCAGCTTTTCGCGCTAAATCTTAAGGACTCAATGATATATATATATATATATATATATATATATATATATATATATATATATCACGATTATATATGGTGGATCTGATGCAAATCTATTCAAAAGGCGTTAGCGTCTAATTCAGGCCATGGAGGCGGCGAGCTCGCCACACATGGGATGGAGCTCACGGATGAAGCCATTTGGTGGTTGGTGATTTTACAGAGCAACTGTGGATCCAACAATTCCGCATGACACGCACAACTTTTTACGAGCTGTGGGACCTCTTGTGGCGCCCGCTGTGCAGCGCCCAAGGCAGCCAGTAGTATCCAGTTGTTGGTTAAAGCGTTTCCGGCTAGGTTTTAGAAATCTGTCAAATTCCATCGCCTCAATCACAACCTCTCAAGCGCCAAAACTGTTTTTCTGACCCATCTGATTTTTTCAAAATTTTCATGTTTCCATTAGACGAATTTATATTTTAAAATCAAATTTGTGTAATTTCATAGTCAATGGAAATAGTAGGAGCCTGATGGACCCTGGGTAATAATTGTTTTTGAATCTGTTGGACCTGGCTCTTATCAATTTTACTCTGATTCACTTTAAAATCTGCTTTTCATTATAAATCTGTCTATTTAAGTACATAAGTATCAACATTTTTATTTATTTCAGAATACATGACTTAATATACTCTTTTACTCTTTTTATGTATATTTGTACCTAATTTGACAAACTTGTATTATTAGAGATGAATGTTAGATCTGTTTGTTGACCTTACTATACATGATATCCGGAATTTGACTTTACAACTGATTTCAATGGAAGCCACGTCACAAACCACAAAAAAGGCAGTTTACTTCCACAGTTCCTCTATTAAAAGCACAAAAAATGGGTCTTTTCAGTCTCTTTTTCCTCAACAAACTGCAAGCAAATTAGTTGCACAGTGTTTCGCGGGCGAATCTGATCAGAATGTTCTGCATGGCTGGAATCCAGTTCCATACAACATATATTTACGTGTTATGGCTGCACCTAAAGCCCTAAGCAATAAAACATACTAAAGGAAAGCAATACTTTCTGCATTGCTCTGTTCCCCTGGCTCCTCTCTCTGGCTCCCATTCGGCCAGTTAATTAGCCGATTGGCATGCTCTTTTCACAGCAATTAACCATCTTTGGGCGTTCAGAGTGAGATCTGTCAGAGTTTTGTCCCGTACATTACCTCCCCACGTAAAAACAAGCACACGTTCCAGAATCATCACACAAATGTAGGGACTCAATATATATATATTTTTTTGCTGTTTGTGTGTTGTAGTTAGGGCTGGTTGGCGGAGATTAGTCGCCGACTTGGCAGCAGGTTATTTAATATGCTAGAACCTGGCTGGACTGTGGGGTTTGAAAGCAGCTGGGGTTTATAGGGGCGGAAATAGTGGACTGATGAAATTTAGCTGAAAGACCGAAGCATTTTAAGGAGCTGATGGATTTGAACTACAATACACTAAGTCAACATTGGAGAGATGTTTTTCTCTGTTGTTTTGAACTTTTTTCTGAACTTTATGCAAAACTTTGCACCCAATCTGTTTATTTACCATGGATGCAGAGCTTTCATTTACAGTAAATAAACCAATCAGGGGCATATTGAGATATTCAAAGTTCAAATCCCATCATCTTTGAGCTCATTAAAAAGACTTCCCAGTGGTCTACATTTAGAGATATTGATGTTTTTGCCCAAATTGTAATAAAAGTTGGTCCCGAAATTTACATCTAAATTGTATTTGCCGCGAACAGCCCCACCCCAGCAAATCAAATCAAATCAAATCAAACAAAACTTTTTCTTTAGCCCCGACTCTTTTCTTACAAAACATAACACAAAGTGCTTCACATTAAGACGAAACTAAAAAAAATAATATAAAAACGAGCATGAAAATGTTAATATAGCCCCCTACCCAGACCTACACACAACCTCCCACCCGTAACTGATTGGGATGGAAAAGTAGGCTAGGTCCTCCATCATCAGAAAAAATGCTACAGGAGTGTATTAACATAATAAAAGGGAAAGGATGAGAACATTTTTTTTAGGGAACTGGGTAATTTTTAGCTTCTTTTCTTACACAGACGACTCAAACTCGGAGGCTCCGCCTTTTGCTCCATGTGGGTGCCGCCCACTTCATGACATCAGCTGGAGTCCTTATAAACGGCGTGTCTCTTGTTTAAGCCATGGCTCTTGACATCGCTTTTGCAAAGATGGATGTGCAAAACTATAAAATAGAAATTGTTTTGTTGATCCTCTAACTTTGTAGAGAAAGTGTGTGTGTGTGTGTGTGTGTGTGTGTGTGTTAGCCTGGGGCGGTGCTGGCAGCTGCAGACTCTTCCTGGAAGAACATTCTTCACTTATGATGTCTGGGTAAAGGACCCCACTCATTTTTGAGTGAGTTGGGAGGGCTGATTGCTCAAACGTAGATTAATAGGGGAATGCTCAAAATGTGTGAATGGATTAAAAATACTACCACTGTGGGGTGGTGGATTTTTTATGAGAATAGATATTATAAGCAACCTTAGAGCTCAGAAGGTTTACAAAATAAGGCTTTAATAGACTTTTTTGGAAATTTTTCATTTTGATTCATGTATTCAATGCTAATTTACCAATTTTTTAGGGTAAGAGAACTAATCAGGTTATGATCATTGTAACCCAGTGTATTCCAGGTAATGACCAAACAGAAACCACAAATGTTCTTAACTGCTTTTTTCAAATTATGCTGTTTGCAACAGTGGGAATTTCATAACCACAGCTTTTAAGCTTTTAAAAAAAATGTTACTTGTAACCCTTAACCCTTGTGCTATCTTAGATATTTGCCTTACATTGACGTGTTGTCCCTACCATGACAAAGATGGATAAGGGTGGAGATCACAAATCATTGAAGAAAAAAGGTTCAGAGCACTTGTCTGATGGGTCTAGATGACCCAACTCCCCCAATGTTAAAGTACCTAGGATACCGTGTTGCAATAAAAAAACTGTTTTAATAAAGTTTTTTTCTCCTATAGGTACAAATCCATTTTTTAAATCTAAATCAGAATAGTTTATTGAAAATATTATTTAAATGCTTTTTTTTAGCAAAAAAGTTTTCAACAATATAATGTTATTTTCCTCGCTATCGTCCAAAAATTTCATAAATAAACTTAATTAATAGGATTGTTTCCTCTGACCTGCAGCCCCACAAATGCGACACAGCCTTTATTGGATGAGGCGGTCGAGTCTCGGGAGGGCCCCCCCCCGCCCGCCCGCTCGCCGCTGCAATCCAGCACGCAGATCTTGACATTTTTGTGAAGCGCAATTAACTCTGCGTTTACCAGGACGTCAGCACGGCCCCCTTTGAGTTTACCAACAGCTTTTGTATCTTCTGCCGCGCTGTGTTTCCTGCCAAAGGTCACCAATTAACTTCAATAGAGGGAAAGTCTAACAGCAGCTGGCTCCCGGAACAAAGGAATCATCTCTGCTAAATCACAGATGTACTGAACCCAAATGGCAAAATACTTTGTAAACCTCTTTGCCAAATTAACACTATGTGAGGATAAATGAAGCCACTTCATTCTTGTCTGTGACGGTGTTTTTTTTTTTGAAGGTTTCTCTGACTGGGTTGAGCCATTCCAGCCGCATAAAGAGTCAAAATCAAAACATTGAATCGTTTGGAAAGTCTCCCTCAAGTTTCGGACCTTTATCTATTAACCTTCCAGGATCCTCCAAAATTAAAGTTTCTTAAAAAATATTTTGCAGAATTAACTTTGATTTCTAGTATTTTTGCAAATGAAATTGAAATCCTTAAAAGTGAAAACTCAAAAAAATAATTCACTTTAGTAAAATTCAATGAATTTGGATGATCTTTGCTCAACTTCCTGTTTCCTTTTCCCATTTTTATTGTTATTTTACCTTCCCTTTTTTTTTATTTTTATATAAATGGCAGGGCTACAACTTCCTCTGACGTGGTGGTGTCCATCTGTGTCATCTTCGCCATGTCCTTCATCCCCGCCAGCTTCGTTCTCTTCCTCATCCAGGAAAGGGTCAGCAAAGCCAAGCATCTTCAGTTCGTGAGCGGCGTAAACCCGACGGTCTACTGGGTCGCCAGCTTCGTCTGGGACATAGTAAGTGCCCGCCTCCTTGCTATGTTTCCACAGCTCCCAAACGCTCACTGCTTTCCCCAGGTGCAATTTAGAATCTCATCTTTATTGAATGACACATTAGATCTAATTAAAACCTAAAACTTATGCTGCGATGGCTCACATCCAAATCCAGCTTTCAGCGCTACTGTTTTTACTCTTTCTACGATGTGATGTCCAGCTATTCTGAAGCTTTTATTCCCGCCTGAGGCGTGAAAGGGATCCACCAGCTGTAATTGATATTATGGCGTTGACATCGTTGGCTTCTGGGAAAAAGCTTCACCTGAGCAATAGTTATTGACTGAAGTGTAATTATCGACAGCAGCTTGCCCCTGCTGCTCATGCTCAACAGGCTTACCGGGACTTTCCCTTTAGGCCTGTTGGAAATAAACATTTCATCAGGCACTCTGGTAAAGAAGCTGGACACTCGTCATAAACGGGGGGGGAGGGGAACACAGACGACAACCCCAAAAGAGCTGGTCAGAGGATGTGTTTCGTGGAACATGTGATAGAAAAGCAGGATTGAAACGTGGAATTTGAATTAAACGGGACCAATCAAGGTCTTACTCACAGAATCTTCTAGAACCAGGGGGTGTCAAACTACAGACCTTGAGGGCCGGCCTCCTGCTGATTACCTGGATCAGGTGTGTTTAGCCAGTAAGGAGCTTCAATGGGAGGTTGGTTGGAACACATGTAGGACACCGGCCCTCCAGGCCTGGATTCTGACACCCCTGGAAGACCGTTTGCACATGGTTGAGGACCCTCTCTGCCATTTGGGGGGTCAAATTGGGGAAGTCAAAAAAAGCAGTTGATGGGGGGTGGGGGTGGAGTGGGATTAAATGTTACGGAAGGCTTCTGTCAGACCAAAAGGATGATGTCATCCTGCCGGCCTCCGTTACATGATCAACCAATAGGATTTAACAAGTTCAATTGGAATTAATAGTGTGTGAGCGGGGGAGGGGCATCATATAACTACACAAAATTATATCACTTGTGTAATAGTATAAATGATAATGATTTCAATTTAAAGAAATTTCCTTTTTAGTATAAACATGTATAGCTATGTGTCCTTTTTGTTCAGGTTTATGAACCAGAGATATAAAGGTACTTTTTTTTTTAAATACTATAAAAGATTTACTAAAATAAAATCATGAAATCAAAGTCCAGTTATTCAGTTGAGTATCTGAGTGATCAGACCCTTTAATGAGAAGAATCGCATGGGTTTGTGATTCACTCAATTAATGAGAGATTCAAAGCAGGATTTAGTCAAGAACTAATTAAAAAAGTCGTGTGTAGGTTTTGTGATCAGTCAGATTGGAGAGGAAACAGAAGAAAACATGATCAAAAACACTGTAATGCTGTCATGAATGTCCTGTAAAGTTTATTTTGGCTCTTTTATTTACTCTTTTTTTTGACAGTGTAATTACATCATCCCCTGCTTTCTCGTGGTTGTGATATTTATCTGCTTTCAACAAAAAGCCTACGTTTCCCCTCAAAACCTGCCCGCACTGATTCTCCTGCTTCTTATGTATGGGTAAGTACATATTACACTTTATATATTTTCTTATCAATAATGTACTAATGAAGCTTTAAAATGTCAAAATGTATTTATGTTTTTCTTGACTTGCATTAGCTCCTTTTAAATGGTTCGATCTTTTAGAATTTGATCATTTAACCCAGACTTATTCATTTTGGAGAAATGCCCAAATTAAACATTTTTTAGCAAAACTTACACTTATTTGAGCAAGATGGCTTTGAATTTGACTCAAGAACACCACAATACCCAGAAACCTTTAAATTTAGCCTGAAAACTAAGGGTGTCCAGATTATGTGTGTAAAAAAAACCGAACCCAAACATCACCCTACCACCATTCTGCTTTAGGCCTAATGCTACATATCCACCCGACATTGGACAAGAGTTCAAGAATGAGCTGAAGGCGGGTTCTTCAATGCCCTGTAGGAAATGGTGTTCACATGGCGAATGTCGCTCCTGCCTTTTTTATTACTTCACAAATATATTCCAATATAAGAAAAGACTTAGCATCATAGAATTGCAGCCGATTAGTAAATTGCCATTAGATCTGCTGACAGTATTCATATGGTTATTGTTTGCATTTTTAACAAATATGCTGGTAGCTACAAAGTCTTAACAATGAATAAACCTATAAGATGTGTAACTATTGAGAAAAAAACAACAACCTGAGAAAACAAGGAGCAGCAACACAACAGTGTCATCTGCATAGAAATAATTAAAGTTTATAGACAAAAGATCCCAGATATCTAAAAATATTTGTTTTAACCTGCATATTTCAAAACCTCCTCAAAATGCAGTCACCCTTTTCACAACTTGCATGAAAATGCTCACTAAAACTAAGTTCCAAGACTACATCTTAAATATACCAATTTGTGAGTAAATTTCACAATAAAATGCCATTAATTGTGCTGACAGTTAATTACAGTGTTATTGTTTGCATTTTAAGCTAATATATTAATAGCTAACATGTCTAAGCAATGAACAAAGCTATTAGAAAATGTGTAACTGTTGGAAAAAAAACATGAAAACAAGCAGGAGCAGCACAACGCTATCATCAGCATATTATAATTTGAGTTTATTGACAAATGATCACAGATATCTAAAAAAAAAATACTTGTTTTTACCCACAAATAAAAAAAAAAATACATTAAAATGTTTTACTAGCAACTTGCATCCAAATGCACACTAAAACTGAGTTTAAGTAAATTTCACAATAAAATGCTATAAAACCTGCCGACATTTGATCATGGGACATTCTTGAACCAATGCATTAAATAACAAACGTTTGCCTCAAAGTTAAATCAAACCATCATAGAGACCTGCAAAAAATCTACCATAAAAAATGAAACATATAGTCAAAAAGTGCAAGGCTCATATTTGGTAGAGGGGCTTGGTAGTGCCACCGTAAAACCACCATCAGGGTCTCGTCTCATCAACTCCCAAACAACTTGATCTACTGACTGCCAAGTGTAGGCGGCGTTTATTTTGCTGCACTTTTATGGGTCACTCATTTGAATTGCAAATAAGCGGCAGAGGCTGGCGGTGTCACGGAATAGCTCAGTTGACCTGCTATTCGAAATTCATGAAATGAAAATAGCATGGACTCAGTAACTGCTTATTTGATACTTGCCCCAACTAATAACCCTAATAGATTTTATTTTAATAAGTGCAGGCTAAGGTTTATACCTCCCTCTCCCCACTTTATTAAGGATTTTTACTTTTTGAGCCAAAAAATGGTGGAATTTAAGCGTTTGTGTCCTTTAGGTGGGCCATCACCCCCATGATGTACCCGGCCTCATTCATCTTTACGGTGCCCAGCACGGCGTACGTGGTGCTGACCTGCCTCAACCTCTTCATCGGCATTAACGGCAGCGTGGCCACCTTTGTCATGGAGCTCTTTAAGGATGAAGTAAGTCATTTTTTCACCAAGATGGTTATTGTCTAAAGGGGAAATGTTAAGTGCAGGTCGACCCAGTTGTTAGCGTATCGGTTACGTCTTTAGGAAATGGATGATTTAGAAGCTGCAGGATAAAAAGTGCTCATGAGGGATATGACCTTAAAAAAGGGGTGAACTTACCGCCTTCCTCATATAACCTCATATTAGGGTGAGGGGGTGGGGGGTTTAGCCTGCAATGCGCCTTGGGGTGGGAGCTACTTGGCAGTGTATGGAGTGGGCCCCCCCTCTTTTGGTTTTATTTGCACCTTAGACATGTAGGGCCCTTGGTAGGGGGGGTGCTTGGACATCACTGCCATCAAGCAGCAGATGTCATCACTGTGAGTAATCAGGAGATGTCCCCTTAGTGCCCTACCCGCCAATTTTAACTGCACCCCCCTTAGTACACACACCCCTCCCCCCTCAAAATGTCCCCTACCCCTTCCCTGGTGGGGGGTACGGGGCCCTTGGCAACGGCGGCCGTGTCCACTGGGTGGCGGTTTCCTGGGCCCGGCGGTGCTCTCTCCGCGCGGGGAGGGGGTTCACATTACACCTGAGCCGGGGGTGTTTGTGTCCCTGGTGGGTGGGTTCTGGTCCTTGACCCTGAGCGCTGGGCCCCACCAAATTTCCAAATGTGGCCGAGCCTGTTCGGGCCATGTTGACAACACCCCTTGTGGGCCCCCTTTTTCCCCGGGGTGCCCCCTCCTGGGCGGGGGCGGCGGGCCCCTGCCTTGCTCCTCCCTGGACCAACCGTGGGCCGGGTGGGTGGCTGCCTGGAGTGCGGAGCGGGTCTCCCTTGGGGTGTCCTGGCTCGTACCTGGGGTTGGGGCGAGGGGATGCCCGGAACTCCTGGCTGGTGATGGGGTGCTCGTCTGGGGCTGTGGGCGCCCTTCTCTGGTGGGGCCCTGCGTTGGGCTCTCCCAACGCAGGGCCCCACATAAATAGATTTATTTACGTCTTCATTGTTTCTTTTTGATTTGGTCGCCCGGGGGGCGGTTGTTCCCTTTCTGCTCCCGTGTGGCGTTGGGGGGATTCCGGCTGCCGCTGCTGCTGCGGCGGGGGTCTTGGGGTGGGGATGGCTGGGCACTCTCCCTCCTTCTTTCACATTCCTCCATCCATTTTAGAAGAACATAAACACTCACCTGACCACAGGTGTTAGCTCACCTTTGCACTAATAGCTTGCATGACTGAATGAATGAAATATTTCACACTAGTTGGTTTAAAGGCATAAGTATGCGTGTGAACACTATCTGTTTTGTGTACATGTTGACATGTGGACATTTTTGCAGCTAGCAGGTGTGTTGATAACATTTGAGTTTGTGTGTGTGGACAGGCCCCGCCCATTTTGTACTACATTTGAACCTTACCGTAATGATAAACAACCAGTAAACTTGTTGCTTTATGCTGCTTCATGGTCTTATCCCCCCTCCCCTCCTATTATCACCCTCATATCTCCCCCTCTGTCTAACATCCCTCTCTCTTCTTCCCTTCTTTCCTTTTCCGTCCGGTCCAACACCAAAGATTTTTAAACATGGTTGAAATTAATAAAGTTTGGCCTCAATTACAAAAGGGGTTTATTCAGACATACCTTTGGTTTCTCTGAAGATTAATAACCTATTGTTAAAGTAAAATATGTCCAACACAAGAGGCCCTCAGTTCTCATCTGCCTGCCCAGCTGTTGGACAGGACAAGTTAAAAAAAAAAAAAAAAAAAAAAGTGTGAAATCGAGGGTTCTACTACTGAGCAAAAGTGTATTTCCGTGTTCACTCATTTATCGGGGGAGTTATAGTCTAAAAATAACTAGCAACAGGTAAAATTTGCGAAGTCTAAGACTGTAAAACTCCTCACTACACACTTTATAGACTTTTCTTAGGCAGACAAACATTTTCAAGCTCTTTTCTTTTGTTTAAACTCTAAAAGTTCAAACCTTTGTGTTATAGAATGAAACAAATAGCTGATCGTGATAAAAGATTTATGCTTTTGATCACCTTTCGGCATATCCCAATCAGTCACTGATTTGCAGAGGCGGTTTAGCAGAGAGTTTAACATGTATTTTATCCGGGCTGGGGACCGGCACAGGGAGACCCAGACTTGGGTTCCCTTGTGGCTACATAGTTAGGCAGTAGTGTGAAGGGACTTTAGATGAAGCTCATCGCACCCCCTGGGAAGCAAAGCCTGGTTTCCAATGCACTAGTCCTACATGCAGTCAACTGAGTCAACCAACCAGCCGCTTGACAATTGAAGATTTATGTAAATTTGGAAAACTGAACGCAGAAAATACAGGAAACACGACACTGAGGAGATTGATTGACAGGTCGACAGCCAATCAGGATGCAGAAGACAAAAGAAGTACAAAAAAAATGAAAAGCAAATTTGAACTGAAAAAATCTGTGAGACCGTGATATAGTGAGGGAACGCTGTATACAAAATACATTATTTTTCAAATGAAAACAATCAAATGCCACAATGATTTGTCTCCACAACTTTAAAGTAAAGCTGAAAATGATGCATTAACTGGAATCTACTCTGCCTAATTCAATGTGTTGTAAATGGTTGATTAGGAGGCACAAAGTAAAATGGTAGAGTTTTGTCGAGTCTATGCATCTGCAAAGCAAAAACCTACTGCAATGTGGCATTTTTATGGTGATGGAGGACACATAAATAAAGCTTAAAATTGCATTTCTGGGTATTTCTTTATTCAATTTGTTGTAAATCGGGAGTGGACAAATAATGCAGTTTGAAAAAGAACGTATTTGTGACATAGAAAATACACTGGTCAGGCCACAAGTTCCGATACCTCCTACTTGCAGTTAAATAGATTTATGTACGTTTTCATTTTTCTCATCCGAACTGACATCTGCCTCCAAACTGTAATGCTGGATAGCTCCGATGTTGCTTACCATTTTTCTTGCACAGCTAGTCTTAGATTAGGTTGTGAGGGGCTGTAAGGAAAATAGAAAATAGAAATAGAAAATAGAAAAAGGAAAATAGAAAATAAGTCCAGGCTTACTCCACGCCAACAGTCCCGCCCAAAACTCAGAGGTGAAACTATGTCCTAGAAACGACACAGGTTTTTTTTTATTTGAAACACTTTCACAATAGATCAAAAGATGATTGTAGTGGAAATTATGCACAAAACTGGGCTCACAATAGTTTATTTAAACATTTTAGTCCCTCACAGGTGCTGTAAACACAATATTAACCAACAAACATAAAAAAATCTTAACATTAGGATGTTCAACTTCACTTTTTAAACATAGAAATCAATAGAAAATTGCTCTCTCTTAAAACCAGCCTCTAGTGGTCATTTAAGGAACTGCAACAATGCCTTTTATTTCAGCAAAGGAAATGTCTTTATCGTTGATTTAGCATAAGTGGGATGTACTTAAAAAATAAATAAAGCCTGATCCACCGAGACAGCAAACTCCAAACGCCAAAGATCTGTCGCGAAAGTAGCACAGCTCCGGAAGTTCCTTTATCCATAAACTGACTGGATCGGAGTGTTTTTCTTACAAGAATCCCTAGTATTCATGGTGATCCATGCATCATGCAACACATGTATATTTTTTACAGCTCTCAAACAGTTAAGCATCGACCTTTTCCGCTTGAAAATTCTTGTCATACATAGACTATATAGGCACCACCAGCTAATTGACGTGAATTGTGGATAAAAGCGTTGCGTTTTCATGGTAGGCGGCGCACATAACCCACCTGGTTCGACGATTACCAACGGCCCCTTCATCTCTTTCAGGATCTTTGCAAAGGCATTGTTCTCCCAGCTCCTCTCAATGTTCAGTCTTTTACTGAGAATTGGGTCTTTGGAGAACTTCTCTTCATTTAACTTTAAGCGAGTCTTCTTTTTAACCGCAAGCTGCTTTCGTCTCGGAGGAATCAAAAGACAAAGACGCCTCGAAAAAACGAGCTAAATAAGAAATGGAGAGTTGGGTTTGGAAAAGAGGGGGGGGGGGTGAATAGGCTGTCAATCAAATAACTTTTTGTTTTGGAATAAAAATCATATAGAAAAGTTAAAGTAAAGCCGATATAGGCTTCCGGTGCAGAACCAGTGATAAAAACAGACAGCTTTGAAAACTTAATTGTAACTTCTATGATTGCTATTTAACTCCTTTTTTTTCCACTTCAATGCTGATAAGTCCACCAACAGGATTCTGACGAGCTTCATCTGCTTTTTCAGGCACAGATTATGTCTAACGTTTCGTCTCAACCCAATTCTCTACTTCCAATGTGCCTCTAGGGTCATTTGAGGGATGTAATGGGACGTTTCTGCCACTTAACTAGGCTGCTTCCTATTTCCATTGTGGTTTCATTATCACCCCCTTGTTTTAAACTCTTGATTCTCTTTATTTATTATAACAGTGAAGCATGTCTCTCATAAAAGGTGCCACCGCTGATAATTAACTGGACCGCTCGTCGCCCACGGGCGGCATAAAGGGACGTTTTTTTTTTTTTTTTCACCGTTTAATGGAAACAGCAAGTGTTGCTGGGAAACTCGAGGGAGGATGTAGGTAACATCATCATTCAGAGTTGGGTTTGGGTTTGACTGCTGATAGAAGAGGCAGACAGATGAACGTGAATCTACAAGCCGACTCATGAAGACTCTTGACAAAATAGCTAAAGTCGGTATGATTCCGGTGAGCTCCAGTTCACCGGAGGGATTTCGTCCCACACTTGACGGCTCAATCCAGCCTCTTCATTTTGCAACTTGTGCAGCTTCAAAGCTTTGTCTCATCACTTTTTTTTTCTCCCCCAGCTCCTCTGTGGCAGTATTGTTCGTTGGCGTCACTCAAAAGTAAAGCCTCAGGGCTCAGATGCTTGTCTGTGTCGAAGCACAGGTTGAATGCGGATCCGGCATCAACGTTTCTGCGCCGGATGATAAAAGTAGCAGACTGAGGAAGCAGAGCAGCACTTTTTTTTTTTTTTTCGCAGACTATGTGCCCCAGTTTTTTCTCCAAACCGATGGAAATGTTCCCTCCCGCCCTCCAGACAGTCCAACTCCCCGCAGAGAACATCAGTCCCTCACAGGCTTGAAGCTCATGTTTCCACCGTGTGCCACTCGGAGATCAACAAAGAGTTTTCAAGTAAACGCAGTGGCTCTTTGCTTCATTCAGGGGCAGCACTCATTTGAAAAACTGGAGGAAAAAAAAATTAAATTTCAAAATGAAAGTCAGGAAAACAGGAAAAACTATCAAACAGATACGGCCAAAGCAGCAGGGGCCACCGCCAAAAACATTCAACAATGAGTCACAGCCTTCTAATTTTAGACTAAGAGCTTCTTAGAAATCTTTCATGATTATCCAGATCTTTCTGTCATCCATTCATCACAAATTAGGTCACATATTTGTGTCATTCAAGGTCACTTTTATTCATCGACTGTTGGGCTCAGCCATGTTTTCATTGCGTAAACACGTTCCATATTTTCCACCCTAGAGGGGGCACTGTCAACACATGCTCTATTTTTGAAATTGTGTTATTTATAAGGTGCCCCCGAACTGTTTAGGCGAGACTAAAAAAATCACAGTCCGACCCAGCTATATGTTAGCCACGTTAGCGTCTTTACAATAACTTTCAACCTTGTTGGTAACACGTAAAAAAACAGACTGATACCGCTAAAACATCATTTTCGGTGACTACGCCAACTCCCAACTTGTTGGTAACACGTTAAAAAAAAAACAGTCCGACCAAGCTACATGTTAGCCGCGTTAGCATCTTTAATTCCAACCTTGTTTGCAACACGTAATAAAAATAAAACACAGTCTGACACTGCATCACGTTAGCGTCTTTACAATAACTCCCAACCTTGTTAACACGTAAAAAAACAGACTGATACCGCTAAAACATACCTTTCTGTGACTACGCTAACTCCCAACTTGTTAGTAACGCGTAAACAAAAACAGTCCGACCAAGCTACATGTTAGCCGCGTTAGCATCTTTACTTTCAACCTTGTTTGCAACACGAGAAAGAAAAACACAGTCCGACACAGCTACCCGTTCGCCTCACTAGCACATTCACATAACAATAACACCCAACCTTGTGTACAGCGAGACAATTTGACAGAACGCTGTTTACCCCTCTAAATCGCTTCGACATCACTACATGATTAGAGAGAGAGAGAGAGAGATGGATGGATGGATTAGAGAGAGAGAGAGAGAGAGAGAGAGATGGATGGATGGATGGATGGATTAGAGAGAGAGAGAGAGAGAGAGAGAGAGATGGATGGATGGATGGATTAGAGAGAGAGAGAGAGAGGGATGGATGGATGGATGAATGGATGGATTAGAGAGAGGGATGGATGGATGGATTAGAGAGAGAGAGAGATGGATGGATGGATGGATGGATTAGAGAGAGGGATGGATGGATGGATAGATAGCAACATGTACAGCATGCCTTTGGGTTACGTAATAAATAAATAGTACGTCATTCATCCATTTACATGAAAATGATAAATAAAAAGTGCATCATTTTGTCATTAATGAATCAGTTACAATTATAAACGACTGTGATTAAGACAATATATATATATATATATATATATATGTTATATATATATATATATATATATATATATATATATATATATATGTATGTGTGTGTGTGTGTGTATGTATATATAAATAATCTGCAAGATTTTATTTTAAACATCCAACATTGCAGCTGCAACTGCAACTTACATTTTAACATTTTTCAGCAATGTTTGAAATATTAATTAGGGTCCTCTTTTGTCCTTTTCTTTGGGTTTATTTTTTTTACTTGTTTTATTTGAGATCTTTGAAAACCTCGCTGCATTGAAGCCTTATACTCAATGCATGCATTTGGTTCAGAACAACACGCTAAAGCCTCGTTTTAGATTCTTTCCCGCATATTTTTCCCTCATTTGCTCAGGCAGTTTTTGCTCATTTGTCATTATTATATTGGTTTTTCCTAGACTGGCAACTAATTGCATTGCCATAAAAGCACCAACAAAAAGGCCACCATAGTTCTTTTGGAAAACTTTTGTGTTTATGTGTGCAAGTTTAAAAAAAAACACAACAAAAAAAATAGGCAGATACAAACTGCCTTTATCTGAAATCTCTGGGCGCTCCTCCGTTATAAAGATGAGCATCTGTTTTCCCCAACATCAGCTCATTTATTTGTGTTTTTGCACACGCTCTCGCTGCATCCTCACCGATCACACAGTACGGGCCTCACGGTTCCCGGAATCCGGCCCCGGGACGGGTCCATTCATCCTCTGCTCCCCGAGCAGAGCATTTGGAGCTCCGCACCAAAACATTGCTCAGCGTGCAAATGAAGCGCAAGATGTTTGGTAATTACCCGCACGGTCTTACAGAGCATCTCCTCCTCCCGCTTTCAGCCCCGCTGCTTCGAGAAGGATATTCTTTATTTCACTCGGGTAGAATCCCTTTATTTTTTTGAGGCTGATCCTAAACTCTTTCCTGTTTTTTTTTTTTTTCGTTTTTTCAACAGAGCATCACCAAAATCAACAACATCGTCAAGCAGGTGCTGCTGATTTTCCCTCATTTCTGTCTGGGCAGAGGACTCATGGACATGGCGAGAAATCAGGCCACGGCGAACGTTTTTAGCAACTTTGGTAAGTGACCTCACACTTCACTTGACGCAGGAAGGAAACGGCAGCTTGATCCTCAGTCACATGCCCCCGTATGGGAGGTTCACCTCAATGGGCGCTTCTGGTTTTTGGGTCATCTTGGCCCGTAAAGGGTCGTGGACTGGAGCGGCCGCATCTTCAGGGGAGCGAACGATTTTTTAAGGATAAAGAAAGATGCGCTACACTCCAGTTGTAAGACGGTGCGAGTACTGGCTCCTTGCTGAGCTCGTGTTCACTTACCTCATCTCATTGAGCTGTGTACGGTCTTAAACTTTCCTTCAGGCCACTTACCTCATACAGGTTTGCCCATTTTCTGCCCTCAGACAGCCCGTATCCATCTGTAAGGGCAGCGTACGAAAACATCATCCGTTCGTTGTAACATTGTGTAACTCACGTTATCTTTCTGCTACCTACACACCAGGCATGTTGCGTGTTAAGAATGCGATGAACACGGGTAATTGAACGTGCTTTTAGTATACGGTGCTCCTACTGGATTGTTGCTACACGGTACTAGCGCGTCTACTCAGACTTGGAAGAGGTATTAGTGTGAAATGTTGAAGCGGTGGATCTCGCCAATCTTGCTCCAGGCTTTTCTTTAACACCTATTACTAAAAATAAAAGACTTGGTGTCACTTGGTACTAACCACAATTATCAATTTGTCCTCGGTTGACACTTCCATTACAGGGGTTGACATAGCCCAGAAATTTGCACTGGCCCACAGGGCCAGTAGTTTTTGAAACTTACTGGCCCTGCCTGAAAGTTACTGGCCCGACACCGCGCATAGCGGGACCCGCAGCTCCGCAGGTGCTTGCAACTTTAGGGGGGTCCGGGGGCATGCCCCCCCGGAAACTTTTAATATGGTGCAATTTGGTTCATTCTGGTGACATCACTTATTTCTACACTTTTCAATGACTGAAAATAGACCATATCAAACTTAAATCTGCTCTAGTCTGTTTCAGATGTTTTGAAGAGAGCACTGCAGTGTAGTAGGTAACACTAGTTCAGAAGTTTTCATGCTGCTTCTAACGGCAAATATCGCAATAAATCATAAACCTTAAATGTGTTAAAACAATCTAATGGCAGCTTGAACCATTAAACGAATCAAATAAATCCCTTAATGCATTTGACCAATCGGATGGACGCCTTCACATTGTTGACCAATCAGATGGAGCCCTGTTATGTTAGATGTTTGTAACCTATGTCAACGTGGGTCATTTGGAGTATAATTTTTAAACTGGGAATGGTTATTTGGTTATTTTGCTGTTTGTTTATATACCGCAAATTATATCGTTATCGCAATTTTAATCTCTGATATCGCATATCGCGAGTTTTCCTCATATTGTGCAGGTCTAACTGAGATCATTCAGCTAACTAGAAATACTTACTGCTTACAGTGTTGTAAAGAAAAAAAAATTAAGTAGTTTAACATTATACTGCATTTGAGTCTGATATTCAGGTATTTGGAGTTGCCTTTGATTCTTTGACATTCAGCTTAAAGCTTAGTGGATACAGTTTCATCTTCAATGCATTCATTAAATATCTTGCTGTCCATACTACTAATTATACCTACTACTCCATCCAACATATTCCTATCTATTCCTGCCATGTCTTCCACATCTCTGACATGCTTCAGTCTCTCTTCAGTGACGGTGTCGGATTTATAAACAAATGTAATAATAACCCACTGGCTTGTGCCTTCGTTGTTGCTGTTTAACATTGTTTTGTATTGAATTGTTACATTCAATAAAGTTTGAAAAAAAAAAGTAGTGAGCGCGTGCCGCGTGGTGCTCGGCAGTGAAAGCCCCGTGCGCGCAGGCGGGAGAGAAGGAGAAGTGATCAAAGGTTTCCCATAGAAACCCTTGAAGTCTGAACACAGGACTAGCAGAGAAACTAAATTATGAAGACGAGGTAAATCTACACGTTTTCGCAAAATTTACTTTATTGAAAAAGGTGAAGAATATATAAACCGTTAGATATTTTAGTGGCCCGAGCGGACAAGTGAAAAGTAAAGTCTTGTGGTCCGCACTGCTCGAAAAACAGGACCGGGCCAGCGGACAAATGGCTATGTCGAGCCCTGCATTAATTGAAAAGGTCGCTACCCATACTTCACTACCAGATCTGAGTCCCTGATCAGTCAAAGTTCAACTGGTTTAACTTTCAACGTGCGTTCAATGGCCGCGCATTTAATAAGCCTAGCCCGAAAATGGACTTAAAAATGTGCGTAGCGACGTGCGAACGTGAGATTTTTAAACGCAGAAGCCTGAAATGTGCATTTACGCTCATCTACGCAGACTTTACAGTGGAAGTGGTTACTTGGGCGCGCATTGCCGAGACCAATGTAAACTTATCATTCCAAACACTGCACGATACACTTAGCACATGCACGACAATGGTACGTTCCATTTTCATGACCACCCCCCCCCCTTGAGGTGGCCACATGAGCCGTGATAGAACTGCAAGTCACACCTGCGTTCACCTTAAGATGTAGCCGCTCCTCTCTACAACCCTCTACAGACCAAAAACCCACAAGACGCCTGTAGGTCAACCCTCACATGGGTGCATGTGACTAAGGCCTTACTTGCAGAGCCCAGTCTGTTACCATGCTGTTGTCAACTACCTTAAAGTTACATTAAACATAACAACTACCTACCTTTATCAGTTCAATCCTCTGGTAATCAAAAGAAGGACTTTTGCACAAGTAACCCTTGTGCTATCTTAGGCACTTTAACATTGGGAGTTGGGTCATCTAGACCCACTAGACAGTGCGCTGAACCTCTATTGTGTTCTCACACTTTTGATGCGTTTCAAACAAGAATTTTCCTTTTTTGTTGTTGCATATTCATCAATTAGTGACTTCCTAGTTATCAGTCCTGCCCGTCTGCTGACGTGACAACTTTTGGCTAAAGTTCACCAATTAGATAGGGTTCTCATTTATTTAGCTCATGTTCCAACAGGATTTTTGTTCTTCGCAGCAGCAGGACTTGAAAGATTTGATTTAGAAGAGACTTTTTCCACATTTCCAACAAGCTTTTTTCAGTACAAACTGCTGGCCGTCCATGAATGTTTTACAGGACTTTTGTTCCAGCGCCAACTCCCCAGCCAGCATCAAACCCAGAGAAATCATTAAAAATTCATTTCCGACTCCTCTAGTGATTCTTTTATGACTGTTTATGAGCAAAAGGGAGCTAAAATCACAACATAAAAAACTTTTAGTTATATTTGGAAAAACGTGGACACTGGAACATTTGGGTTTTTCTTTTCTCAGAGGGTGCAGTGACTCTGCCCCTCCCACATCCCAAAGCACCACAGCAGCGATCTAAGGCAGGCAAATATTTTGTCTGGAAATAGTAAATTTCACTTATTCTTGAGCTGATTTCAACAGTAGCACTCATTTGAATTTAAGGAATGCACTTTTGCATTTTATATGCATTTTACCACAAAATGTTGACCCTAATGCTTAAATATGATTTTTAAAGTATATTTTTTAAGTCAAACATAATTTCTACCAACAAGATTTCAAACGTATTGACCAAACACCTTAAACACCTTTTCCTTAAAAGTCACAAATTGTTTTTCTTTTTTTTTTTGTTAAAACACAAAAGTTTCCGTATGTTTTCATTGTCAAAGTTTTAAGAGTACAAGTTTCACCTTTTGTCACATTAAAACAGTAAATTATGTTTAAAAAATTAGGAGAATACAATAATATTTAATCAAATTTGTTAAATCAAATCTGACTAAAATGCGAAGAAAGTATCTGTCAGAAACTCCTGCAAATTCTAAAATCAAAAATACTTTTAATGATGCTTTTAGTTAGTGTTATCTGGAGAATACCAAACTGAAAGAGTGACAGCATGAAGGCAAGGAGACACAGCTGGTTTCCCCTGAAGCCATACCCGAGGCGAGTATGAGGGAAAAATACCTGTTAATAGGAGGAAACCCAGGATTTATTTTCTCATCTGCACCAAGTGGAAAAAGAAAGACAAACAGAAAAATGTGGCAGAACAACAGAAAATAGAAAATTTCCGATCAAATATCGTTTCCTTAAAGCGGTGTCACACAGCCACAACTTCCTTTTGTGCATTTTCCATGTATGACATTTTAGTCTACTGCGTTTCTCAATCGTCAGTGTGCGCTGATGTCCGTCGAGGGTTTCAGCCGACAGGTCTTTCCGTGAATTCAGTTTGACCTGATCAAATTTACGCAGTTTATGCGTATGTAACATAATTTATGGACAATTATTACGTAAGTCTTATTGTCAAGGTTATTTCTGAAAACACAAAACGGTATTAAAAACCAGACACAAGAGCCCAGTACGATTTCTCACGTGGAGAACCGAAACAGACGACACAGCTGTCGCCAACAGTTCTGCTGGATGTTTGTCCAGCTTCCTATTTTATTTAGAATTGGTTACAGAAAAGAAGAAGGAAATCTAACAGATGCAAGGTCGGTTGTTAACAATCCCCTCATTTCAAACTTTTTGCTGCAGACAGGGGGTCTTGGTTCACAGTTCCGGCTTATCAGTTGGTATCTCAAACTCCCTCGGTCTTTCCCAGACACTTCTTCCTCCATCCAGATGGCAAGAGTAGAATGTGAAGAAGAAAAAGAAATTCCCAGCACGGCTGCCTTCAGTGCATATGGGTCAACAGAGTTCAAAAGTAGCAGTTAGAACGATGATAAAGAAAATAAAGTGTATACATCCAACACTTAGGCAATTGTGCGGGATTTTGGGAAATGCATTTGCAAAATTTGTGTCTTTTCACGCATTTACTACGGATGTCTAATTTTATATCATATATGCAGCAGCACACGCCATGTTAAATTTACATAACTGACATACAAATCAACAATGAATGTTGG
The DNA here is from genome assembly GCA_037389245.1 of Oryzias sinensis. NCBI lineage: Eukaryota > Metazoa > Chordata > Actinopteri > Beloniformes > Adrianichthyidae > Oryzias > Oryzias sinensis. Next base: position 6,390,748 of record CM074505.1, on the reverse strand, counting down.
ATTTTATGTTTATTTACCTGTTCGTTGAGTGGTTTGTTTGGACTTTTGTACTGTTGTTGTTATTTTTTTCACTTCCGTGGTTTTAACGTGGTTCATTCGTGATACAATGTGAAAACTTCACGTAAAGACCACAACTTTTCCTCACTTGTTCCACATAGATTCTTCTAGGACCAATTTACATCCATGTAAAATGCACAAGTTAAACATAGTGGCTGTGTGACATGACCTTAACTCCTCGGGGATCGTTGGTAAGGTACTGGGGAAATAGTGTACAAAAATAAAGTTTGTAGGTTTTGAATAGCGTTAGCTTAGAGATAATTTTTCCCCACAATATTACTCAAATTTACTTCATGAATCCTTGGCTCTAGCTGAACAAAACCTTTTAAAATGTGAGCATGTTAGGAATATGGGCGTGGTTAGCAAAAAACCTCTGTTGCCGAGGAAATCCTAAAATCTACATTGGCTGATTCTAAAAATGATAGACTTGTTCGTCATGCACCAAAAAAATCTAAAGGTTGCTATGGAGAATAAACCAACAAAAAGCTACCATTTAAAAAAAAAGGGCTGTGTCTTGTATAGCTCTGATTGGCAGGGGCAAAAAATGAGAGTGAGGGGTATGTGGCAGCTGCTCAGCCAGTCAGGACGGGTCCATACTGTTGTATGAAAAGTGTTTTATGAATAAAGTTTGATTTAATTTGACATACAGGAAAGAATCCACCAAGAACAGTTATTTGTGGGATTAATCCTAGAACACTTTTGCTGTAAAAAGTTACACCATCACTTTTACCCGATGTAACAAAAAGTACTTGTCATAAAATATGATCAGAACATGACAACAGATGATAAATTAAAGTGGTTTTCTTTTATTTTGTGTGGGAGGTGTAACAAAATGAAAAAGAAAAACATAAGAAGTTGTTAAAAACTTGCTTAAAAATGACTGAAAAATTAGAAATTTGAGGACAAAATATTCCTAAAAAATGATGCTAGTAACTTGGTCTTTGGTCTACATATTCCTAGGACATGTGAGACTTCCCTGGTAAAGGCTAAGACTTCTTGACATGTAACATATTGAAATTCATGTAAATAGTTTTGCTCGGGTGAAAATCACCCGGCGATAGTGCTCTAGGGTTAAAACAGAAAAAAAACCATGGAAAAATATCAGCAGAAAAATCTTCACATGTTGGCCAATTTCTGTTTATGCTACCAACCAGCTTTCCCCTGTAATTGAATAAACAAGAAAGACATCATTTCGTAATTTGCATTTGTAATTTTGTGGACTACATCTGTCCTGGATTGGGGTGTTTTTTTTGTTTTTTTATTTCCTTTTTTCTTTGCTGCTACTATCTTCTTGTGCCACTTATTCAGAGAGTTATGTGTGGTGTAATGCATGTCATTTGTCACGGTTTGCAAAAAATATATTTGCAGCGAGGAAAACACAATGTGGACCACATCATAAAAAGAAAATAAGAATAAGAAGAAAAAAAACCTTTGTTGCCGTACAAGCAGCCGAAGAAATTAACTCTGCAGTAGCTCTACAAAACCCCCGACATTCCCGAAGAAACACTGATATTATGTTATTCAAAATGCTAGTTCTTCAGGCGGAAAAATATTTGACCAGCAGCACGGCTCAATGGAAGCTCTTCTAGCCACGTGAGGGAAATTCAAAAAATAAAAAAAAGGGGGTGAGAAGAGCGGAACGTGTGTGCGGAGGTGGAGCCGGGGGTTGAGGAGGCCATCAAGAGGCGAAGAGGAACATGAAAGTGGAAGGAGGGGGGGGGTCTTATCTGCCGAGAGATGGGGAAGGAAATAGCGGTTTGAGGTATCATTTGCGGCGGTGCTGGAGAGCAGGGAGAGAAAACCAATCACGACTTAAAAGAGGTAGTGTGGAGAGGGGGCTATTTACCAGAGAATGAGACTGAGAGCGTTCTTTTTTTTTATTTTTTCTTCTTCAGTTGCCCTCCCTCCGCCCCCGAGGCCGGCACAGGCTAAAGAGGGAAAAGAGAGACATCGGAAATTGTTGGCGTGGGCTTTTCACTGGCTCACATGGAAGTCGTTTAGACGAAAAATACTTAATGACATGTGAACCATGCAAGTCACTCACATTTTTGTACCTCTAACGAAAAAAAAAAAAAAAAGTTCTTAGAAGTGTTAGTTATTTGTTAGTTTGTGGGTCTTTTTCCTTCTGAATTTATGTCTTTATTAAAGTAAACAATTCCTAACCTTATATGTTTGATTTGGAAGTCAAACAGAAGTCCAGTTGACATCGGTAATGTCGCCGGCGGCACGAAATACCAATGGTAACTCTGACCATTTACGTAATTCCAACAAATTTAGAAGAAAAGCAGCTTAGATAGATAGATAGATAGATAGATAGATAGATAGATAGATAGATAGATAGATAGATAGATAACTTTATTTATCCATTTGGGAGGTTCCCGCATGGAAATTGACATCTCCATCGCATACAGCACTGGTTGACATACATATAGGAAAAAGGAAAAAGCAGCACAGTGACTAGGAAAATTAGGAAGATTAAAACAGTAAGAAACAATTTAAATATCTGCAAATGTACCGAAATGTACCGAAAACCTGTGACTATACGTGAGAACTGGACTTGGTGACCCCCTTCCTCCTCATTTTCTAAACAGGAAGTACCTGCTGGGTCCAAGATAGACCTCTATTGTCATTATATTTGTCAAAATATCTATTCTTACTCTTCTACTTTTTTTCTTAACTTGTTCTTGCTAATCCTATTTTTTTTCTATTTCTACAAGTCATTCAAGTTATAAACTGACCAATCAAATGTCTCAATAAAAGTAGGTGGTCTCACATAGAACACTCGAAACATTTCCTGTAGTCTGCTTTCAATTGGTAGCGGTGTTGATGTCCAACAAGCTCACTCTTTATTGGCAAAAGTGGTTGCCATAAAAACGTCAACTCAGATCAACTCAGGCCGGCCAATCACTGCTTACTGAAATGTCTGGCTCCAACATGGCAGCACCCGTCTCGCAAAAAAATTAACCGAATTCATTACTTCACCAGGAATAAGACATTTTCCATGGGTGACGTCACACACCCTCCAGTCCAGTTCTCATGTACAGTAAATTGTTTAAAACAGAGATTACCATGAATTTCACATTTCTTTGATTAGTTTGGTCAAATATGCAATTTATTTGTGATTTAAAAAACAAAATATATGTTTTATCAAATATATATAAATGTATAGGCTTGTGTATGAGTATCTGCTAATCCTTTCCCACTGGAAATGTAGCATTTCAATGTTACCAGTAACTTCTGAAGACATATGAGAAAGACAGAACAAGAATGCCCCATAAAGAAAAATCAGTGGATATCAATACTTGAATGCTTATTTCAATGCTTGATTGCAAGTATTGAAATATGGCATCAAAAACAGATTCAAAAATGCAGAAATCATGGTAGTATCTGATGACGGCCATGCAGAAAAAGAGGTTAGTTGAGTTGTTCAGACTGAAGGCAGAGGATGATGAATTCAAATGATTTAGAGATTTGGAGTGATATTGAGAGTTTTGGTTGACATGTTCTTGTTGCCATAGTTGTCTAAATAACTGTTGTTTATGTTTATACCGGACATTTCGTTGCCTATGCTTCATGTGGCTTTCTAAGCATCAATACTGTAGTGTTTCTTTCCCGCACTCAGAGAATGTAATCCAGTTTGCGCCGACACTCATACACTATGCAACAGAACTGCGCTAAGAATCTTAATTCAGCAAAACCCAGGCCAAGCCCCGCCCATTTGCGCCATTAGGGCAATACCAGAACTTTGACAATCCTCTGACATAGAACACTGCGTAAAACCGGAACCCCAACAGCTAAACTTAGTCTTCATCAAATCACACACCTATTGTTCTTGTTATTATAAATTTCTTTTTAAGATAAAATGTGTATTCCTGGTCCTGCATTTTGTTGAATACATTTCCCTAAAAGTGTGACTTTTGTATGTTTTTCCTACTAAATCAGGTGTTGATGGTGAAGTTAGACCTTGGACTGAAACTATGTGTTCTGATCTGCGTGTCAACTCTGAGCAGTTTCTTTAACTGAAATATGTTTTTATTTTTTTAGGTGAAGATCGTTTTGAAGACCCTTTGAGCTGGAACATGGTGGGAAAAAACCTGATGGCCATGTCCATTCAAGGAGCTGTCATGTTTGCATTTACCCTCCTTATCCAGCACAAGTTCTTCTACAAACCGAGGTAAGCCGTGATTTTGGTTTTTCCTCTTTGCTTCTATGAATTATTTGATTTAGGCAAGAAGAAGGTGCGCCACTTCCTGACGTTTAATCTAAAAGGCTAGCCACCATTTTTCATAGCTTTGACTGACAAAACTAATGGGAAGTGGTGTAAAGTAATGGGTCCAAAGCGCTTTACCATCCATGGAGACACTTTCACACACTTATGGCAATAGAGCTAGCATGCAAGGCACTAGCTAGACCTTTTTTTTGCCCCAGGAGCAAACAGATTAGGAACCAAACCTGCGGCTTTCCAGTCTACCTCTGCATCAAAGCTGCCCCCAACGTAGCTGCTTCCTAAACGTCGTGTCGCAAAGCCACTACGTACATTTTCCACATTTTCTACGTATGAAATTTAGGTCTTTTGTGATACATGCGTGGCATACGTATTTTATAAGTGTGTCTTGCATTCGTTATTATTCAGAGTGCGCAGATGTCCGTCTAGTTCAGGGGTCGGCAACCTTTTTTACTCAAAGAGCCATTTGGGACCGCCCCTAATGGAAAAAAAAGCACCCGGAGCCACAACCCGTTTTGACATCATTATATATATTATGCATAAGGGTGCTCATTACGTCGATCACGATCGATTTTCAAAGACATAAGTGTAGATTGCGGGCCAGAAAAGATAAAAAAAAGTACTTCTTTCTTTTCATCTTCATGTTTATTTGTTGTATGTTTATTTCAACATTATTGTTTATGTACTGATGATTAAAAACTACACAGTGAGTTTACATAAAGATACTTTTGTATTAACAGATGAGGCGTTTTATTACAAAGACAGAAAGCAGCGACCATCGTATTATGCTCTGCTGTAAACGGTGCAATGCGGGCAGCGTGGCATATTGTGAGGCATTTGGCGCTGCTGGCTCCGTACGAAGCGCGCGCCTCGCAGCTTCCTTGATGAGCTCGTATTTATCGGGCGAGAACTGCAGAGCTTATAGCAGGAGGAGAAACGCGGGGCGGCTTTAATAAACTCCGGTTGCTGGACTTCTACCGGGGACATGATGTGCCGCGGGGAGAAAAAGACGTTCTGAAGGCAGAGTCTGCGCTCAGTGAAGTTAAACCCGCGTCTGCAGTCACGTATGTCCGATTGGCCATTCTGCATGTCAATCAAGTCCCGTACTTTTCGGTGAGGATTTTGATTGGCTGGTGGATTTGCAACGAGCTCCCCTGCTCTGAAACACACATCACCGCACACGGGATTCCAAAACACCGGCGCAAACTCTCCGTCACCATAAAGCCGCTCCCCGTTCCGCGCCACGCCAAGCCCCCGGCAGAAAATCACTCCAGACCCGGAGTGTTTATTGAAGCCGCCCCGCGTGTCTCCTCCTGTTATCAGCTCCGCAGCCATCGCCCAGCAAACACGAGCCCATCAAGGAAGCTGTTTTTTATGTGGCACGTGCCTCGCACGGAGCCAGCAGCGCCTTTGAATTGCCATGAAAAATGAACGAACTAAAATAAATTTGAATTTTTATAAAATACTCATTATTTTCCAAAGTCAGAGGGAGCCACAACAGAAGGATGAAAGAGCCACACGTGGCTCTGGAGCCATGGGTTGCCGACCCCTGGTCTAGGGTTTCGGCCGACGTAAATTAAGTTTTGAGCTGTTCAAAATTTTTTGGTTGAGTTTCACGCCGTTTACGTGTATTTCATGTAGCCTGTCTGCAATTACAAACACGCAACTTCACGTGTGTCTGACGGACCTCTCACACATGTACCGCTGTTGTGTAACTTTTAGATTGCGTAGACGGCACACACATAACATTATATCATTGACGCACATATCACTATTGAATTGCATATAAACAGCGCGATAATCACGCACGGTACATGTTCTTCGTTGACATACGTGTTCTTTGCGTGGTGCTCTCCTTTATGTCTTTGCCCCAGTGTTGAGGTTCTTTGAACTACCGTAACTCTTCAGTCGTTTATACAATAGAGGTATTTCTAGCGGATTGTGCGGTACAATACAACACTTTTAAGTAGTGAGGTGCTAACACAATCAACGTAAATCATCTGACACGGATGCAGAGAAGGTAGCGCAGGTGTCCCCAAATCCAGGCCTCATGGATGCATGTTTTCCAACCAACCTGCCATTGAAGCCCCTTATTGGATAAACACACCTGATCCAGGTAATCAGCAGCAAATAAGGCAGGGTTTCTGGAAAACCAGCAGGCCTGGATTTGGGGACCCCTGAGGTAGCGGTTCACTGTTATGCAAGTAGCGCAAAGCTGATATGCAAAGTGGCTTTTCTCTGTATGAGAAACCAATGGAATGACTTTAATTGCGTAATTGGTTGAAGAGTAACCGATTTTTATATAGCAACATTGGCGTGGTTAAAGGGTTAAAGTCCCATTCCAATTATCTTTTAAACTATTTTGAAAGCGTTCCCAGTAGGTTTTTTACTTCATGATTATGCCATTTTCAGCCAAAACAAAAACAAAGCGTTAGCTTCCTAGATATAGGTTCTGCAGAGCGGCAGGAGTTCATTTGACATGTTTCTTCGTCACACATAAGCTCTTTTTCAAACTATATTTTTTATCTGCCCTTGATCGACAACAATTTGAGCAACGAAAAACTCAGAGATGCAATTTTAAGCTTAATTTTCTTTATAAATGTCCTCCATCAATAAAAGAACATGTTGAAAACACCAAAAAAACAAGTTTTATCGGAGTGGGTCTTTAAAGTGTGAACAGTCTTCATCTTGGTCTTTTTCTGTCTACTCAAACTCCAGCGGTTCTGTGTTATATACTTCTATGCTGTTGCTACTGTCCAGGTTTGAGGTGAAACCAACTCAAATTGAAGCTAAAGAGCTCAATGTAGTAAAAACCGACAACATCGATTGGATAAATGAGAAAAAAAAGCTCACGACAGGTACAAGTGAGATGTGACTCAGATCTGACAACCAACAAACCCGGTAGTTAAATTCAGACACAGTAAAGAAACAAGAAGCAGCTGTGATGATGATAGACGGAGAGCAGGTGAGAACAATTAGCAGGAAACTGAGACTAAAGGGACAGAGCTGCAGGCAGAACTTATTAAAACCTAAAATCAGACTGTACGCAAAAAGCAAACAAGACGTTTACGACGTCTTTACTCCTCCCTGCTGCCCAGAACATCTGACAAAAACAGAAAATATCCAGAACACCTCAAGGAAAGCCGTGAAAATTATGTTACCTGTTTCTTAAATTGCCTCTGATTTCACCAGAGGCTTCTGCTTCATTTTCATCACGTATGGTCAAAACTCACAGATTTTCTTCCTTTTTTGTGTTTGTTTTTAGTCTAAGATTAAGGTTGCCATGGAAACTAATGCTTGCAGCTTCTGCAATTTATGAAAATTGCTGAGAACGTCTCACCCGGCTTAAACTTTGACTGAGATAATTCTTCAAGTTAGTTTAGGTTCATTTTTAATGAGGGTCTCTCTCTCTCTCTCTCTCTCTGCCAGGCTCTCTCTGCCAAAAGTCCAATCGGAGGAGAAGGAGGATGTTGATGTTGCCCGGGAACGCCATCGGGTGCATGAGGGCAGAGCTAACAACGACGTGCTGAGGATCTGTGACCTCACAAAGGTACGGCGCTCTGCATCTATAGAGCAGGAGATTAGATTGGATTAGTGACTAATTAAGTTAATTTACTATAATCTAAAGATGTTTTTAAATTAAATTAGAAAAAACAAAAAAATAAAAAGGATGTAGTCTAATCTAGATTATTACTTTTTTATTATACTGCACTGGATTAGTCAAATCTAATGTGATATCATCTATATAATCTAAAAAGAAACATAGATGAGATTAGGCTAAAGGGGTTAGATACAACAATTATGATACAATCTAAAAAGTTTTTTTTAGATTATCTAATCTCTTATAAATATAACATGGATAATCTAAAACAAGCATCTTTAAACTCAATTTACCTAATCTAAATTAATAAAATTATTTCGATTATATAATTCTAATCTATTCAAAAAAAGTCTATATATTACATGAATCCAATCTAATATAAATGATTTACATCAAATCTTGTTTACATTAGGTTTGTTTAATGCCAAAAACCTTTCTTTGAAACAGATTAGTGCAATCAAAAATAAAAAATGTAAAGAAAAACATTCTTTAGAATATACTTCTTTAATCTCATCAAATCTAAGAAAAAAGTTAAATTAGATTGGTCCAATCCAATCAAATTAATTTACATAAAACATCCTAAAAAGACTTCTTTGAATCGGATTAGTCCTAACAAAACAAACAAAAAACTTCTTTAGATTCTTTTTTTTATCTTATCTTATCTTATGTAAAACATCTTTTAGTTACTTAGTCCAATCTAATCATAGGAATTTAATGAATAACTTCTAGAGATCAGATTAGTATAATTTTTCATCAAATATTCATTCATTTTCTTAACCGTTTGTCCTTTTCTGGGTCACGGGGCTGCTGGAGCCTATCCCGGCCACTTGCAGGCAAAGGCAAGGGACCCCCTGGACAGGTCGCCAGTCTGTCGCAGGGTAGAATGTCCACAATCACACACCCATTCACACTCACACTCACACCTATGGCCAATTTAGAGTGACCAATTAACCTATGAAGCATGTTTTTTGGACGGTGGGAGGAAGCCGGAGACCCCGGAGAAAACCATGCATGCACGGGGAGAACATGCAAAAACTCCACACAGAAAGGTCCCCCATTGGTGTTCTGTTTTTCACGTCCCCCAGCCGGGACTTGAACCGGAGGCCTTCTTGCTGTGAGGCAAGAGCGCTAACCACTGCACCACCGTGCAGCCAAATACGGTGTAAGGACTTTATCAAATATGAAATTATAAAACAGAATTCAAAAAGGCAACATTTTTTCCTCTCTGATCTCCTGACCTGCACATTAAAAAGGAGTAATATACATCAACAGGACAACACAGACATAGGGACATGAAATTAAGACTTAATCAATAAAGCTCATATCGAGAAATATATACAACACAACTGCTTTTCCTGTGTTTTTCCTTTTGTGTTTTTTCTTTTTTAGAGCTTTTTGCAGCACTCAGGATCAAACAATTTGGATGTTTCCTTATGCAGTCATTGTCTTTAGACGCTTAAACTATTGTTTGCATTGTTACCCAGCATTCATTGCTCCATGCTGGATGAATTGGAACGCAAAAAAAAAGGAAATAAAAATGTCAGCAGAAACTGCGCAGTACTGCATTTGAACAGCGGCTTCCCAAACCCTTCATAGCAGTGGGGGGATCCAGGTGCTGCAGAGAAGCAGGATTAACGCTGCCCTCCGTCTGCAGATGTTCCCCTCCCCTGTGGGCAGGGTGACAGCAGGAGGTGTCACGGCGGCAACCTGCTTCTGCAACCTTCCAACGCCGCCATTCGGATGATCTAACAGCTGCGTGCTTCTTCCTTTCGCTCCTCTGAGTCTCGCCATCCTTAATCTTTCACTTATCGCTCACTCACACAGTCGCGCTCCGCACTAATTGTCGAGCCGAGCTCTGCCGGCTAACGCGGATCATTTCGCCCGGTGAGGTTGCTGCCAAAAGTTTTCAACCACACTTTAGATAAAAACTTTCCCCGCGGCACAAAGACACAAACTTAGACCGGCCCTCACCGGCTGATTAGCTACTTCATGGCCCTCACTCACCCTTCTGGCTAGCCAGCGCTGCACGACAGACAAATTCAAAATGGTGGCTTTCCTGTTATTTCATTTCCATAGCAACCATTTAGATTTTTGGTCGCCTGGGAGTGACAAACGGGTCTGTGTAATTTTTAAAAGAGTGGGCAAAAGTAAATTTCTGGATTTCCTTGGCGACTGTTTTTTTTTTCCTAACTACAGCCGCATTCCAAATATGTTTATATCATTTGTCATAACGTTTCATTTAGCTTGATCCAGGGATTCATGTATACATTATTTTTTACATTTTCTGGTAAAAAAAAAAAAAAACGGAAAATGTTACTTGTGTGAGCTTGTTGCTGTCAAAAACCGAAAATCCTTATTAGCTTCACATCACAATGGCGCTCAAAGAGTCAGGAGGCAATCGTTTGAAGCAGTTTTAGCTGGTATTAAAGGTGATTTTTCTTTCTTTTATTTATTTTCTTTTAAATTCAAGATGGCAGTCTCGTCTTAAGTTCAAAGGTCAACAAAACTATGATTAGGTTCATAGACCTAACCTGGTGGTGTGTGTTTGAAATTTCCTTAAAATGGCTAAAATCATTTTCCCAAATTTACCATATTTTGGCCCACATTTCACACTTTTGTCATCACCCACTGTGATGTCATTTTTTTTTCTTTTTTTTTGAGGGGCTGTAAACGAGGTCAGAAATTCATTTGGCGACATGAATAAGTGCGTGCAAACTTTGGGGAGATTTTGAGTGAAATTTTTCAGAAGAAATGCAAACACAATCTGGTCCTCGCAGAGCAGGACTGCTGCCCGTTGGCAGGAGGCATCAGGATTCTTCATGCGGTGCCCCCCATTGACTCCCACAACAGCTGCGGCCCATCCATTTGGAGAGCAGATAACAAATTGATCAATGAGCGCGCGGCATCGGCGGCCGTGTGCCGCGGGGCTGAAAGCTGTCATAAATCCAGGCGCGCCTCTGGAGCGATTGACAGCTCATCAGTCATGTGTCAGATTCCCGCTCCTCCCATTCTTTTTCCTTTCCTCAAACAGTCCAGTACCGGCTAACCTGTGTTGAGGTGTAATCAAAGCAGTCATTAAAATACCAGAGGAAGTTTAATTTAAAAAAAAAAGGCTCTAATGACTATTTGAGTTTAAACGAACAGGAAACGAGCTCCACCTTCACCCTTCAGGCTAAAAGACCACAAGCGTTAATAATTGTTTTTTTTTCTGCCTTGAATTATTTTGTTTTTGTTATTTAATTTCCATTAGAACTAGTCCTGGAAACTGGGACGATGATTTACCCACAAGGGCTTCTTTCGACATAATGGTGAAATAATAAAGAAACACATTTTTAGGAAAATGTTTTATTTCTTTTACAGCCAACTTTAGTTTTATTTTTACCTTAGTTTTTTTTGTTAGTGTAAACTGTGCATGTGTGTGGCCCTGCAACAGACTGTTGAGAGTGCACAACAGCAGCTGGGATAGGCTCCAGCAACCTCCCCAAAAAGGATGCAGCGACTTGTGAAAAAAGGATGATAAAAGCTTTTGGAGTTGGAAGTATAGACAGGAAGTCATCCCTAGACCGGTAAATGTGATGTGAATATTGGAAGCTTCCAAAAAAAATAAATAAATAAAGGGGGAGATCGTTCCACATCTTTGACAGTAGTGGATTTTTCGAGGCTGCCTACTTGATCAAAAACAGATGAATAAAAGTTTTAAGTTTGCTGTAAAAAAAACTTCTCTGGTCACATAATGTCAGATTTCCAAATGGGATATTTATTAGATTGGAATAGCTTTTATTTTGTAGGAGTTCTACAGTAAAAGCTGTGGGCCTTCAGTTTTATTGACCTGTATTGGATTTGAGCTTAATCAAGTTAAAAACGGTTAAATCAAAGTTGTTAAATAGTAAAGGTTTTTTTTTTAATTAGACTTTTTGGTGTCCTGAATACGAAATTTCATGTGTTAAATTACTGTCATAAACATGTGGTGGGGTAACAGGCATTTATTTAACCCTTGTGCTATCCTAGGCACTTTGGGAGTTGGGTCATCTAGACCCACTAGACAGTGCTCTGAACCTTTTTTCTTCAATGATTTGTGATCTTCACTGGTGTCCATGGATTACATGAAATCTTTCCACCTTTATCCACCTTTGTCATGGTAGGGAGAACACGTCAATGTAAGGGTGGGGTCATCTAAGATAGCACAAGGGTTAAAAACAAAGAAAAGACTGTCTAAAATGAAAGATAAGTTGTATTAAAGACAAGCAAATTCTGTATCCAGTACAACACATGTGTCAGACTCAAGGCCCGCAGGTCAAATGTGGCCCACCGTGTCATTTTCTGTGGCCCGCGAGAGCAGAAAAGTCTTTAATTTCTTAAAATTAAAATTGGTGTGTATTTATTCATATTTAGGGGGAATTGGACTTGAAATCTGGGATTGGGCAACTATACATTAGGACTTAAACACTGTCAATATAACCTAATCTGTTAAAATCAAAATTAAAAGGATTTCTGCTAGAGTAACAAACAAACACGTTTACTATGAAAGTGTAATTGTCACTTTAAAAATTTTAATAAATAGATAATGAGTTATTTAACATTAGGAGCGGTTACGTTTATTTAGTTACATGCATAAGTTATATCTGGCCCTTTGAGGACAGCCGCTATGCTGATGTGGCCCTCAGTGAAAATGAGTTTGACACCCCTGCAGTACAACATATGTGGTGTTGTTTGTATTGTGACACACTCAAAAATATTTTTTGTTATTTCCCCTATTTTAGGAGGGGAAAAAAACGGTTTCGTTATTTTCAAACGCATATTTTCACCTTTTAGTTCATGTGTTTGCTAAGTATTGTATTTAAAGTTATTTTTTTAATAAATATATTTGTAATTTACAAACTATATGATCAGCTTGTAAACTGAATATTTACTTTAAAAAACAAAAAACATTTAGTTTGTGAATTAAATACTGAAATCTGACCTAGATATTTATGTTCCAAACTAAACATTTAAGCTTCATAACTAAATATTTGACTGTATAACTTTACAGACAACACCCCATAATAGTTGTATTTTAAGAAAAGTAAACAAAAAAGAAAAGTCATATTTAAAACAGGGATGTCAAACGTAAAACTAAATGTTTTTGTTTTTCAGTGTACTTTATTTATGAGCATACATTTCATTCTGACAAATGTTTTACACCATAATTAGCCTCTGTTCTCATTTCAGTCAGACAACTCATGCAGTAGTAATACTTTTTATTTTTTCACATCTTTTAGTTTGCTTTCACATACTTGTTGCTTTCACATTCTTTGACATTCACTTTCCTTTAAGTTAGCATTTCACATTCCTCCGAGTTAGCATTTCACTTTCCTTTAACTTTGCATTTCACTTTCCTTTAGTTTGGCATAAAACTCCGTGCAATTCCAAGAGACAAATTTCCATAAACTTTTGGGTTATAACTACCCCTAACGGAGCTCACAGGTGGAAGCTGGGGAGGAGGGTGGGGCAAAGAACGCAGTGCTGCAGTAAAGAAGGATGAACAACTTACACAACTGGACTTAAATAGAATGCTGCACAGGTCAGTTGATTAACTGACCCACCCTAGGGGAGTGGCCTAAGTAAAAGCCTGACTGAGTTGCCTGCCCGAAATGCTCCCAAGGTCGCTCACTTATGACAAGTGGAGGTTTTTAGCAGAATTTGCATCCTTTACTGGGTTTTGTAGGGAATTCTCTCTGATTTTCCTCCTGTTATTTTTTTTTTATTTTTATTTTTTATTGAGGTTTAGCCCCTAAAAAAAGAAACTACACCCTTAAATAATGATGGACCTTTTAATATGGGATCACAAAAAAGATATTGGTCTATTTTTTTAATCTTTCGCTTTAAAAGGCCATCAACTGAATAAATAAACAGAAACTTAGTAGAAAACGTTCAAACCAAAGAGTGTCGGTTAAAAGGGCTCAACGATGAGACTGTTTACTTCATAAACGGCCCGACTGATCTCACAAAATTTGAATTTTAACGACTTTCTGAGTTCACTAACTGCCCCCCCTCCCCCCCCACCTGGCTCTCTGTAAAAGTGGCAAATTATCCGTTCTTGATCAAATTTGTTTCCTCCACTTACGCCATCTCGCCCCTTCCTCCTCCTTTTTTTTTTGTTTTTTTTGCCACCTGCTTTCTCCCTCTCCCCTCCTCCCCGCTGCTTTTTCCCGCTCTCTCCCTCGCCGTCTCCCCGCCTTCTCTCTGGTTGGTGGGTTGATTCATTTTATTGTGTCGTTGCTGCAGGTTTACCCCCGGAAGAGCACCCCGGCTGTGTACCGGCTGTGTGTGGGCGTACCTGCCGCAGAGGTGAGCCAGATGCTGACTTGTTTTTTTTTTTCCCCCTCTTGCTTTTGTTTTACTCAGAGCTAACAGTCGGCTTTGGAGTTTGTCAGAAATCTTACCAGCGCATAAACACCGCAAATGAACGACTGGAGAAAAAAGGCTTTTTTTTCCCTTCCCGGGTCGTCTTTTAAACGGCGAAGACAAGACGAGCTAAAACCTTCAACAAATATCAATGTGTGCTCAAAACCCAAACGCAGCCAAGTGCAGAGACACAGAAGCATGTAAACACATTTTAGTTTGCTCTCTTTTAATCTGGAAACTGGGGAACAAACTATCGAAAAAGTACGCAAATCTTCTCACGATTTCACACTACACACGCATTCTGCGCGATCGCACACACTCATAGACGCACCGCAACGCCGAGGCTGATTGAAGCCTAATCTGTAAAGCTGACAGGCATTCGTGCTTTGCAGCTTTTTTTTGGGGGTATCCATCTCTCCTGCCAGTGTTTACTCAGAGCCCAATGTAAATGCCAGTGGAATATTGTGATTCAGGGCGCTCGGCTGATCACACACTGCATTCCCATGCATTATTTACATCCAGCTTAGCCTTCCTCTGTGCATTCACAAAGGCAGGTCACAAACCAGCGGGCTTCAATGAGCGACAGGAATCAAATATTGATGGCGGAGCTGCTACGGCGGGGTCACATGACCACCAGGATGTGAAGAGACGACCTCCTGCCTCCTGGAAGTTGTCAAATCAGCAATGCTAAAAAGAAAACAAAAGAATCCTGTTTGTAGGAAGAGGAGTGTACAGTATCTAGGCCTCATTGTTGATTTAGTCTACATGTTTTGCTTGTGTGCCCAAAAGCAGTTGTTTCTTTTTGAAATAATAGGGTCATTACCATCCAATGAGTAAATATTTATAATGTCCATACATGAAGTTAATTATGAATGCTAAGTAGAACAGTGAATGCTTCATAGAAAATGCTTTGATCCGCTATTTAAGGTCTACTATGCTAGCTAAAAGTCATGAAACTAGTTGCAGCCCCACCTATTGACCAATAGCGATGACGCTTATTGAACTCATTCATCACCGGAACCATCGTTTCAAATAAAGCGAAATTAGGTTGAACTGTTAAAAAGTTGTGGGATCATAAATTTCTTTGTAATGGATTTTACTTTTTAAAATAAAAAAATAAAAAATAAAAATGCTAAGCAATTGATTGGTACAAAGATGGAATTTGGTAAACATTGCTTAACCCTTTAATAAGGGCGATGTTGCTGGTCTTAACCCTAAGCCAACTCTTTTACCCTTTGCGCAATTCCACCGATGTGGCTAATAGTGCAGAGCTTTTTTTTTCCATTTTCAAACGAGTTGGCTTACATTGATTGCGTAAACATCTCACTACTGTAAAGTGTTGCATGTCAGCTTCAGAATAATGCAAACTGCGTGATTTGTTGAACAGTTAGAATAGTTTGAGAAACGCTGGATGTCAAAGAACATTAACTAGCACTTTTTGAGTTTAGAATGGTCCAGCAATCCAGGTGAGTGTTTCCCCTTTAAAACTTGATGTTGTTTGAGAGAAGATTGCACTTTCTTTTGACATATGATGGTTAGCTAATCAACGGGTTTCAACAGTAACTCCACCCTAACCCATCTGTCCCAATTTTCTATGGACCTTAACCAACGGGGACCCGTTGGTATAGTTTGGGGTTGGCCTAATGGGCCCATTTTATAACGGAAATGCTCAAAATACCGGATCGGACCATACCACTTAGTGGAAAGGAGGCATTACTCATAGAAGATTGGTTTCACCAATCAGGACATAGAGACCATCACAGATCTTGCTACCATTTATTTCCAATTGGAAAAAAAAATCATGAAAATATTTTTGACAAATAAATCATAGCAGTATACAATATAGTACCAAAAGTAATTGTACCTTTCAAGAAACTACTTGTAGTTGCTTCCTATACAAGGGGTTGCATGCTGATATGTGTTTATTGGTGCAATCATAAATGCCCTTATACCGGCTGCCTACGTCCGAAAAATGAGTAAACCTGTGTGGGTGACGCAGGTGGCCTGCATAAAGTATCATGGTCTACGACCTAGATATTTCATGGTTTCATAATATTTCATGGAAGAGCAATAATATCCATACATGTTGTTCTCTACATGTATGTGAGCGACACGTCAAGACAAAATAAATGCAGGGATGAGCATCTGCAATTCATTTGTTTTTAAAATACACAAGAACCAACAAGTGACCCAATGTGAGTCAATCCCAATGTGGGTCTAGAGTTACCTCGAGGTTTCTCGCTGAGGGCTTAATGAAGGAGGAAGTGAACCGAGCCTCTGGACGATCAGAGAGAGTCAGTTGTCAGGAGTCCAGACGAGGACCTCACTTACCAGCTTTAAGGGAACTGAAAGTCACACTTGTGATAATGATGCACCTTGAACTGGTTGCTCCATGGGCCCAGACAACCCAAAAACATAGAATACCCAAACGGATCTATGCAACACCACCGCTAGTATAGGAGATGTGCCCTGATAGTCACAGCAGGATCCATTTGTAGGGTAACATACTCCGACTGTTTTTATCTATCAGACAATAAAAAAGCCAAAAAGATTGGTAGGTACAATTGTTATCCAGTGAGCCCGTCAACAACAAAATGCTATCTTCCTAACGGATGCTTCCCTGTTTCCCACAAGTGCTTCGGCTTGCTGGGGATAAACGGAGCTGGGAAAACTACCACGTTCAAGATGCTGACAGGAGACATCCCAGTCTCTAGCGGAGAGGCCTTTCTAAATGGATACAGGTGAGGTGTTAACTCCCACTAGTGCGCCAAGTAACTCATCATAATTTACCACCCAAGGTAGGTGATCAGATGGGGATTGAGCGGCGGTGTTTCCTTTATAGCAGCACTCTGTTCTCTGTCACACTGCTTTCTGTTCTGCAGCTCCTGCACTCGATCTTTGTTTTTCTTAGCTAGCTGCTCTCCCCATCTCCCTTTGGTGTTCTCGCGTCTCATCTCCTTGATATTCCAGGCAGAGCTGAAGACTCTGCTCTCTCTTGCACATATTCCATTCCTTTTGACTTTCTCACCCCGTACCTGGGTTTGTCCCCCCCCCCCTCCTCTTTTTCATTGCTCCAGTCTTACAAAATCAGCAATAGGGAGTGGTTACACATGGCAGGGGGGGAAAAAAAACACACTTTGTCTGCAGCACACAGCACAAAGTCAGCTAGCTGGTTCTTATTTTTAGTAACAAACAACTGTGCTCCTTTTGCCTCAGCGTGCGTCTCTCCCAGGCATCACACGCAAGCCTGGTTGGAGAGCTCCAATTGTCACAGCGGCCGCTTTTAGTCGTTCATTTTTACATCTGGTAATTGACTTTTGTGTTCAGCAAAGACGGAGAACTGTGCAGAATGAGGGCCCTTACACAACGCTGTTAATGCTGATTAATGTGAGAGACAGTGATCAAAGACAAATCCCAGGGACCTTTAGGGGGGGAACCGCTGAAAAGAGAGAGAAACAGATGTTGCATGGCGACACCCACTCTTCTGTCTCCATTTCTTTGTGGTTTTCTCCCGCTCCTGACGAGAAAAATGATGGGCAGAAGAGAGAAAAAGCATGTTGACTTAAAAAGATGTTTCCGCCATCCCGTCAATTGTCTCTCTTATCTGTAATTTTAGGCTCCTCAGGAGACACTGTTGATGTCTGTATTGAAGATTTTTTCACCACCTGGTGCTAAACTCCCTTATATTGTAAGAAAATTGCTAGTATGCTCACTGCAGGGGCTTTGGCATTGGCTTTACGTTAACCATTTATCTCGGTTTCCATTGTTGTTGGAATATTAAAGCTAAAAATGTTTTTCGCTTAACCTGAAAGTCCCACTCCCGTCATCTTTTGATCTATTTTCAAAGCATCCCCAGTGTTTTTTAATCATTTCGGTGCCGTTTTTAGCCCAAATCTCAAAAATGTGTTTTCTAGGACAAAGTTACTGCAGAGCTCCAGTAGTTTGTTAGACATTCACCTCTGAGTTGTGGGCGAGACTGTTTCCCGACATCCTTCTTTTTAGCTGTTCTCCCACTAGCTTACGGCCCCTCACAACCCCAAGCTAACATTAGCGGTGCAACAAAAATGGCGAGCAATATCAGAGTTTTCCAGGCGTTCAGTTTTTAGCCAGATTACAGCTCAGGCGAGGGAAACGTACACGAATCTATTGGTCTGCCAGTGGATGCATCAGAATGGAGTGTAATGTTAAAAAAAACAAAAACACAATTTTCGCTGGAGTGGGTCTTTTCGGAACTACAACAGTACCTTCCTTAAAAAAAAGAAAACAAAAAGAAACAGAATTTAAGTTCTTGGTGAGTTCTGACTCATTTAGCAAAATTGTTAGCTTACTTGTTCTCATGTGGTACTTAAACTTGTACTATTTAGCCACCTCTCCAATGAACTTAACTACCAAAGCAAAGACTGTGATAGAAGAAAGCAGGATTTTAAAAATTAACAGCTAATTTCTTGATTTTGTTTGGTAATGTCTGTTGCTAACCAAACAGTACCCTGCATGTGCCTTGTGCATCTACTTCTGCTCATGCATTTTTTGGTTTTTACTGGTCACGCCTGATTGCTTCATGTCTTATTATTCATTTGTGAACATCATACAACAGTTTTGGTTGCATTAAGGTGTAGCCAAGAACTGTAAAATAACCCATTTACAGGAATAATGGCTGCACTGAGAACAGATGCTGCTTCTTGAATACTTTTTGCAAAGGCAAAAATGACGGTAACATCGGCGTACATTTGAAATTGAACATTACCATATGAGTTTGGGAGATCATTAATGTACATAGAAAATATTAGGGCGGAGGCCCCGGGGAAGACCCAGGACACGCTGGAGAGACTACATCTCTCGGCTGGCCTGGGAACGCCTTGGGGTCCCCCCAGAGGAGCTGGAGGAAGTGGCTGGGGCGAGGGAAGTCTGGGCATCTCTGCTAAGACTGCTGACCCCGCAACCCAGTTCCGGATAAGCGGAGGAAGATGGATGGATGAGAAAATATTAGAAGCACAAGTATTGAGCCCTGAGGTACACCAACAGGAACATGCACAGGAGTTGATTTGACATGCGTAATGCAAACAAGTTGCTACCTTAATTCTAAACAGGATTTTATCCACTGAGTTGCACCTGATGAAAAGTTGAAATATGTTATTTCAAACAGAATAATTTCATGATTTTCAGCGTCAAAAACGTTTACTTAAATCTAGAAATATGACATCTAGGCAAGAACTGGTGTCTAACACTTGTTGATTGTTTTTATAAACAGATCATTATTTGCAAATTAAAACCAAACTGAATTGAGGGCAAAAAAAAGTGTTTTTTTTATTTAAATGGTCATTTATTGTATTTTCCATCCACCTCTATACAACCTTAGAAACCACAGGTATTGGTTGTGGTTAGTGGAAACAATCCGTCTCCATTTTGTTTTTGCAAAAGTACAAGTTTTGGACATTTCCATCTTTAGAGGGGGAAAATTTAGGTTAGCTGTTAGTTCAAAGACCGTATGGACTTTGGAGTTTTCTCTTTAGATTTTTGTGAGGTCCCACACTGCATAAGCCTTTAAAGGTGCAAGCCTCACAGGTGCTGATATGCGGATTATATAAAATTGTTTTTAATGCCAAACAGAGAAGCCACCAAGCTGCCTCCCACTGCTTTTGGTCCTTTCAACAAAGTCGATTTCAACTTAAAAAAAAAAAGAAAAGGCGCTTACTGTGCAGCTTCCTTTGCAAAATAAAACGCTCTGCTGTTGAACATTTGAAAATAATTGTTTTTAATACTTCAAAACACAATAATTTTTTACACTAGTACAGGAGAGCTGTTCTTTGGCAAAAGCAGACTTATTGTTTTTTTTAACGTTATTGTCAATATTAATTTAAAGGCCATTATCGCCACCTATTGTAAACCTTTACCCTAGTAAAACATAACCATTTTTCATTTGAAATACCCACTCTAATCATCTCTTTTTTTTCTACAACACGAATAAGCTCTTTTTCAAAGTGTTTTTTTAAATGCTCTAGATTCACAATGATTGGAATAAAGAAACACTCAAAAATGCTGTTTTAAGCTTAAATTACCTAAATTTGTTCTCCATCATGAGAAAAATGCCATGTTAAAAACACGATTTGCATCGAAGCAGGTTTTTAAATGCATCAAAATTGCATTTTCTTTTAGTGGATTCAAAAAAGAATTTCTTAAAAAGTGCATATGCATTTGTGGTGTGACGCACCCTGGTGGCTCTAGAGGAGGCAATTGATTGCTTTGACATGTCGTCACAGCAGACTCTGATTTGGGTTTGGAAATGGTTGATGCTTTCCTTTAAGGGTTTGGGCTTCAGTGGTAGTTTTTTTTGGACAGGTCTGGGTATTTTCTGCTGGTGTGAAGACATATCAAAGATTGAGGAGGAGGAGGAGGTGGCGGGGAGGCTTTAACCAGATCAGTTGATTCTCGTGAAGCTGAATATTTGTCAGTTATAACCACATCTTCCTGTAATGCACTTAACATGAACAAAATGTAGCTTCGGAGGCGTAACTAGTTGTGTTGTTGCGAATATTAAATCGCACTCTTGTCTCTATTTTAGCATCCGGACACAAATGGGTGACGTTCACCAAAACATGGGGTATTGTCCTCAGTTCGACGCCATCAACGACCTGCTGAACGGACGGGAGCACCTGGAGTTGTACGCCCGCCTCAGAGGAGTACCAGAAGAGGAGGTTGCCATGGTAAACGCCTGCAGGATCTCAGACTTCTTCTTTAAATTTTTGTTTTTATATTTTTGTGTGAATCTGGCTAACAAGTCATTCCAAAAATTAATCAATTGAAGGGAAAATGGCATTAAGTTAATAACAGCGTCAAATGTTGTTTAAATTTTAGGGATTTGGAGCTGAAATAAGTTAATCTTGAAAAATCTGTAAACATTTTGTGTTTAGTATAAAGGAATATTTCTTTTTATTTATATTTATCATATATTGTTCAGTACAGAGAGAAAAACAAAAAAAAACCACACAGATATTTATATTTCAAATATAAACAAACATGTAAAATATTTATATTTTACATGTTTGTTTATTGTTGGTTCATAATATATGATATGTGTAATATATATGTATATACATGTTAATAACTGTTCATAACATGTTAAAAAGTATTGTTATTAATATGTCAACATGTTAATTAGTGTTTAATTATAATAGTAATTATGTTAATATGTTAAAAACATGTTTATATGTATTAAAGACATGTTAACATGTTAACTAATACTTTAATAATATGCTAACATGCTATTATTTATGTTAATAATATGTTAACAACTATGTTGATTATAACATGATTATCCCATTAACTCCAGCCCATTGTAGCCGTTTGCATCGCGCCTAAAATGCTTAGAAAAATCTATTCAAATATTAATATTTCCAAATGATTTAGGTATCGAGATATTAAAAAGAAAGAAGTAAATCCCTTCACAATGTGGCACCAACCTGAACCCGAGTCAAAGTGATAGATAAGGCTGACGGTAGACGCCACACATGAAGAAAAATGGTCGTCGCGGTGAGATGCAGCAGCTGGATGTTCTGGTTCTACATTATTTACAAGCCCTGGCGGTGTTGTCGTGCCCTTGGCTTCTTTGCACGCCTTTCAGACTGTTTGCTGCTGCTTCCGCAGCAGCATCAAACGGAGGAGAGGCTGGCGGTGACCACAGGCCTCAGACTTCCATGCCAGAGCTTTGATTCTATTGGGCGGCTTTCATAACAAACCGAAACCATCCGCAGTGAGGAGCGCCCTGCTGCGTTCGTCTCCCGATCCAAGTATCTGGGCGCAAAAGGGAAAAAAAAAACATGAAAGCTATGCCTGGATCTAAAAAAAAAATCTCTTTTCGTTTTAACCCTTTAACACAGAAGCTTTAGCTCCAGTGTTAACATTCTTACAACTATCGCAACTCTTCAACCATTTATGTGATAAATGCGGATTCTGAAGCGGGGAAAGCAGTCTTGTGGCGTCATGCAACACTTTACGTTTTTTTGATTTGATTTGATTTGAAATGGTTTATTTCAAGCAATTAAGTAGAAATAATATACAACAGCAAAATAAACATCAGTTATACATTCATACAGTAACTAATCAAACTTAGGATAATTAGACATATTAATAAATATTGCTTGAAAGGGAGTGGGAGGAAGCGAACTTATATAATCCCACCCCGATTATACTGTAACCATTTTATTACATGATTTATCAATATCCGGTTCCCAGTTTTTATCAGACAATTAAAAATCATAAGATATCGATAAAGCACATGACAAAGATGAATTACTTAAGTATTACGTCAAAAATAACTATTTTAGAAATCAACATGGCAAATGCAGATCAATCATCTGAAATATATGCAGATTATGTTACTTATAGCTACGCTAGCAAAGCCATTCATATGAATAAAACATAATACTATATCAGTAAAGCAGACAACACTGTTTCAGGAAT
Organism: Oryzias sinensis; assembly: GCA_037389245.1. Taxonomy (NCBI): domain Eukaryota; kingdom Metazoa; phylum Chordata; class Actinopteri; order Beloniformes; family Adrianichthyidae; genus Oryzias; species Oryzias sinensis. The sequence goes on along the minus strand of CM074505.1, from coordinate 6,368,024 downwards.
TTTCATAGCAAAAATTTCATCAAGTATCAAAAGTTAAAAACATGTGCAAAATTATGCTACATTAGGAAAGATTTTTGAATCAGTTTATCAAGTTTTGGAGAAAGTTAATGTGTTGGTCACATGCACAATTCCAGGCGTTGATCTGTACGGATGCAGTGGGTTTTGAGATTTTCTGGGCCTGTAGAGGGTTGTTGACAGGAGAAGCCACATCTTAAAGAGAGAACTGGTGTGTCAATTAGTTCCATTGAGTCACCTAAAGGGAAGGCATGAAAATGGAACGTACCATTGTTGTGTTTGTGTGGTAAGTGCACCGCAAAGTATTTGTAAGGGTTAATGGCCGGTGAAGTGTGCATTATCAGAAATGAAGGCATGGCGTGAAAGCCTGAACAGTCCGATGCGATTTCTGATAATGCACAATTCGTTGCCCTTTAACACTTTTCTGCCATGGTCGCTTACAAAAAAAATAAATATTCTTATTGTCACAGTATTAAATAATTTTTTTCTAAAAATTCTAAAGTTAAAGTTTGTTTTGAAGAAGCCACCGCAGTGATATAGAACATTTATTGTGCGGATGTGACCGGAACTTCTTTTTTAGGCATGCGGTTATCACTGTGTGTCATCACTTTTTAATGATCACCCAGCAGCCAGAGTTGAGACTTCATCATGACCACGGTATAAGTAAGGGTAATTGAAGTTCCTCGCACTTACGATTTAAGGCTGATGTAAGGTGTCAGTACTAGCTCCTTATTGACCACCTCTAAATGTCGCACGCACAGGCTGTGCAGGTTGTACGTATTCTGTACGTGCCTGTAGGCAGCTCGTATCCACCCCTAAGGAGCTGTGGCATAAGTACAACGTACAACAGCGTCACCCGTACGCCATAGGTGTGTGTGACTTACATTAGCTCTACAAATACTTCACGATACCCTTACCCCTGTGCTCCCCTTGAGATGCGGCCGCTCACCTGTATGACCCCCCCCCCCCCATTCACAGACACACACACAAGCCCAGAACCACCCAAAAACCTGCAGTACTCGCACGATACCAGCACCCGTAACTCTTTAACCGTCTACACCAGGGGTCGGCAACCCATGGTTTCAGAGCCACATGTGGCTCTTTCATCCTTCTGTTGTGGCTCCCTGTGACTTTGGAAAATAATCAGTATTTTATAAAAATTCAAATTTATTTTAGTTCGTTCATTTTTCATGGCATTTCAAAGGTGCTGCTGGCTCCGTGCGAGGCACGTGCCACGTAAAAAACAGCTTCCTTGGTGGGCTCGTGTTTGTCGGCGAGGGCTGCGGAGCTGATAGCAGGAGGAGACACGCGGGGCGGCTTCAATAAACACTCCGGGTCTGGAGTGATTTTCTGCCGGGGGCTTGGCGTGGCGCGGAACGGGGAGCGGCTTTCTGGTGACGGAGAGTTTGCGCCGGTGTTTTGGACTCCCGTGTGCGGTGATGTGTGTTTCAGAGCAGGGGAGCTCGTTGCGTCGGTCGCGATTGACCGGTCATCTTCGGGGACGTGGGGGAGATTGAAGGGGAAGAGAGTGATTCTTGAAAATCCACCAGCCAACCAAAATCCTCACCGAAAAGTACGGGACTTGATTGACATGCAGAATGGCCAATCGGACATCCTCTGACACATACGTCACTGCAGACGCGAGTTTAAATGCACTGAGCGCAGGCTCTGTCATCAGAGCGTCTTTTTCTCCCCGCGGCACATCATGTCCCCGGTAGAAGTCCAGCAACCGGAGTTTATTAAAGCCTCCCCGCGTTTCTCCTCCTGCTATAAGCTCTGCAGTTCTCGCCCGATAAATACGAGCTCATCAAGGAAGCTGCGAGGCGCGCGCTTCGTACGGAGCCAGCAGCGCCAAATGCCTCACAATATGCCACGCTGCCCGCATTGCACCGTTTACAGCAGAGCATGAATACGATGGTCGCTGCTTTCTGTCTTTGTAATAAAACGCCTCATCTGTTAATACAAAAGTATCTTTATGTAAACTCACTGTGTAGTTTTTAATCATCAGTACATAAACAATAATGTTGAAATAAACATGTAACAAATAAACATGAAGATGAAAAGAAAGAAGTACTTTTTTTTTTTATCTTTTCTGGCCCGCAATCTACACTTATGTCCTTGAAAATCGATCGCGATCGACGTAATGAGCACCCTTGATATAATATATATGCATAATATATATAATGATGTCAAAACGGGTTGTGGCTCCGGGTGCTTTTTTTTCCATTAGGGGCGGTCCCAAATGGCTCTTTGAGTAAAAAAGGTTGCCGACCCCTGGTCTACACAATCAACATAAATCTAGCAGTTTCTGAAGTGGAAAAAGCAGCCTTTAAGATAGTAATGAGTTGCATATCAGTGCAAAGTCGATATAAAAAGCTGAAAAAAAATTCAAAGTCAACTGATTTTTGCGTTGATTGCGTCAACGAGTTATGGTACGACAAAGAAGGCGGTGTGTTTAGTTGTTGCCTGTGACATCTTTGGTGGTAAAGTGTTAAACCTAACATTTATTTTGCCTATTTTTCCCCCCCCAATGCATCACAAAATATGAAAAGGATTTCTAAACAAGAGAAATCCGCAGAGTTAGAAATGTTTTATCCAAGACGAAACAGAACAGCTGGAGAAACAACATTGACTGAGGCGCTACATTTGCCATCAATAACAGTCAGACTGTCGCGGATGCTTCCCTGATTGCCACTTCTAAGCCGTCTGAAAGTGCTTTTAGCTGCATGCCTCACGGTTGCAGCCGTACCTCGCCACTTCCTCCTTCCTGACACCGATCTGCAACCTGATTAGCATTTCCTCCAATAAAAGCCGCCGCGTTTACATGACGGCGATGCGGCCCCCACGGTAAGTCTTACCCCCGTACGTATCCTGCGCTTTAGCAGAGCTCCTAATGGCTTGTGTTTGACAAGGTAGAGTTGAAATAGCTGGGAGAACAGTCAAGTCCCCCAGCAGCCTGTGATTAAGGTCTAACAGTGAGCCCAGCTGTCATTGCTCGTCCTTGAAAAGCACAAAGCTGGAAATCGCAGGAGAACCCCGCCAAAATATCATCCATCATGAGATAAGGCCAGAGCTGGGGCTCTTATGAACACTCCTCCTGACACCATAATGTTCACTTTGTCTCCTCTTTTTTCCTGTCTTTTAAAGGTGGCAGAGTGGGGGATCCAGAAGTTGGGGCTGGTCAAATATGCCAATAAGTCGGCGGGAACTTACAGCGGCGGGAACAAGCGCAAACTTTCCACGGCGATGGCTCTGATCGGATGCCCCCCTGTGATTTTCCTGGTGAGACGAGCCTTTATTTTGACGCTCTGACTCATGAAGTGCAGCATGCCGCGGATTTATCTGGATTTAGGAGTAAACTTTTTTGCTTATTGGTGCTTTTGGGCATCCTGTACTTTCTGTGTGAGCGCACAAGATGCAGGGAGATGACAGAGTACAGGAAGCCGAGGCGACATACAAGAACCGGAGGAAACAGGATGTGGATCAAACTCGCAAATCCCTTCTGAATTTCCCACAGGACCGCGGGCAAATTACTTGTGGACAAGAAAAAGGTGTACTTTTCAGGAAAGACGGAAGCCCCTAAAGCACAGAAGACTATGTTAGCACAGTTAAACCAATGAAAACCAAAAAAAAAAAAGGGATTTTATGGGCAAATACAAACAATTCTCCAACCATTTTACTACATTATCTCAGTTATTTGCAGCTTTTATGCATTTGCGGAGCAGTAGAGTATGAAACAATATTTAAAAACAGACACTTTAGGAGGTCAGTTTCAGAAAAACGTTAAAAATGTGTGTCCTGCTAGTCTATAGGGGGAAATCTGAAAGATTTATGATTTTGTTAATATTTACTGAATTTTATATTAGATTCTTTTTTTAAAAAAAGAACAAAATAATTATAATGACTCAACCAAGCTAACGTTGCTGTTAAAGCAGCAGGATCTCTTTCCACTTCCCTCCGTCGGTTTGGGTTTTGTGTGCTCGCCCAGGCGGCCTGAAGGCAGCTTGGTTTGCACAAGCTCACATTGGGCTCGGCGAAAGTAATACCCCATGGGATTTGTAGGATTTTACAAGTGAGGGACCCAGTCTGGAAGCAAACCAGTCAGACTGAGGGCTGTCACTCTCTAATCGTGTGTGAACAGACCAGCCCCGAGGAGAAGGGAAGCAGCAGCGGCGCTGCGAGCGTCCGCCTCGGCCTGCGCCGCCTCGGCCTGCGCCGCCTCGGCCTGCGCCGCCTCGGCCTGCGCCGCCTCGGCCTGCGCTTCAGTATGTGTCCTCATTATCTGCACACGGGAGTGCTGGGTAATTCCCTTTGCACAGTGTGTGCACTTTTAGATGCTCCTCTCATTGTTGGTTCATTGATTTGTTTAGTTGGAACTTATTGACTGCATCTGAGAAGTGGAATAGGTGACCCCTCCCCCTTTGGGTTCCTAACAGGAAGTACCCACTGGCTCCAAGAAGTCAAAGTTTAGAAATAAACACCTATTACTCAGTCATTCTATTTGTCAGAATACCATTCTTGCTCTAATACCTTTTTTTTAACACGTTCTTGATTATCCTAATTCTTTTTTTTTCTAATATTTTTGTCTGTAGTGCAAGTTATTCAAGTTATAAACTGGCCAATCAGATGCCTAAAAATAAGTCGATCAAGCAAGACGTTTGATTGACAGATTCTTCTAAGCCTGTGTGTGACATCACCAATAGAAAATGGATTATTTCGGACTCCTGCAAAATAAAGTCAATTCAGTCGCCATTTTTTCGCAAAACAGGCGCCGCCACCTTGGAGGCAGACATCACCAGAAAGCAGTGATTGGTCCGAGTCGGTCTGCGTTAACATTTCTATCACCAACCAGGATTGAGCTTGTGAGTTAATGACATTGAAGCTGTTATGAAAGATACATGGCGCTCCACTAACATGCCAGTCAGGTTTTTTTACGAGTTGCAAAAAAGGTTACCAACGTATAATCGGAGTTAGCGTAGTCAGAGTAACGTTAGTTTTAGCGGTATTGGTGTGTTTTTTTACATGTTGCAAAAAAGGTTGGGACTTACAGCTATTGTGAATATGCTAACACGCCTAACGTGTATTATGTTACAAACTAGTTGTAGAGTTACTGTAAAGGCAGGTAATATAGCCTGGCTAACAGACAGATTTATCTGTGACTCTTGCCTCGCTTATTGTGCCTTCTATATGGAAAAAAGTTAAAAAATAGATGATTTATTGACAGTTCGCCTTATAATCCATCTGACCTATAGTTCGGAAAATCCGGTACATCCTATTTGGAATGCAAGGGGGGAAGGGATCGCCGCTATTGTTAACATAATACAATCAATGCTTATAAGTGATTGGGGTGTGGACCTTTAACAAGCTCACTCCTGATCGGGCGAGAGTGGTTGCCATAGAAACATTGACTCAGATCCACTTGGACCAACCACTGGCTAAAACACAAAACACAAAAACAAAACACTGAAACAGAACACCTTTCCACGTAGAGTTTGCATGTTCTCCCCGTGCATGCAGGGGACTCCCACCGTCCAAAAACATGCTTCATAGGTTCATTGGTTACTCTAAATCAGGGGTCGGCAACCCATGGCTCCGGAGCCACATGTGGCTCTTTCATCCATCTGTTGTGGCTCCCTGTGACTTTGGAAAATAATGAGTATTTTATAATAATTAAATTTTATTTTATTTTTTTCATTTTTCATGGCATTTCAAAGGCGCTGATGGCTCCGTACGAAGCGCGAGCCACGTAAAACACAGCTTCGTAATGAGCTCGTATTTATCGGGCGAGACCGGCAGAGCTGATAGCAGGAGGAGACACGCGGGGCGGCTTCAATAAACACTCCGATCTTCTGCCGCGAACTTGACGTACCGCGGGGCAGAGACTGATGACAGACTGAGAGTTCGCGCCAGCGTTGCCAGATAATCACAGTTTTCCAGCCGAAAAGTCATCTGTGTTTGGCCAGACCCAGCCAAAAACCGCCCAACACAGCTTTTGTTGATGTATTTTTTTTAAACTGGACTGATAAAACAAAAGATTTTTCTAAATAAAAGATAGTTCTGACCAATAATAAAATGTGTACAATATTGAATATTTCCTCAGCGGGCCGCCTTCTTCCATTCATTTGCTTAACCCGCTCTATCCCCGCTATAACCTGCGTCCGGCTCTTTCATCCTTGTGCGGCGCTGGAGCGCCCTGACCATCGTATTTTGCGCTCTCTGTGTAGGACACACCGGGAGCGCGGGGGAAACAACTCTCAGCTGCAGAGGATGTGAACAGGTGAACAGGTAGAGAGGAAAAGCAGGTGGAGAGGCGGAGGAGGGGCTTTGGCTTCAAACTCTGTCATAGATGCAAACACGGGCGTCAGATTGAGACGCAGCTTTCACTGCGGGAGTTGAAGCAGAGACTCTGGGATTTATGAACTCAAACATGGAAACATGATTACCAAGTAAATCTCTTCAAAATAATAAACCTGATCTCTCCACATTCACACATCGCTCCATGCAGCGATCAGACCAGAACCAGTAGCTCCTCCCACACGCGATCGCGGTATCATCCTTTAAAGAACACAATATGCATTTGCAGCGACGTATGCTTCAGACGATGTCCGATTGGCCAATCAAGTCCCGTACTTCTCAGTGAGGATTTTGATTGCCGGGTGGATTTTAAAGAAGTCCTTTTTTTTTTAAAATCTTTTCTGGACCGCGATCTACACTCATGTCATTGAAGATCGACCGGTTGATGCGATGGACGTAATGAGCACCTTTGAATAATATATACATGCATAATATATATAATGATGTCAAAACGGGTTGTGGCTCCAGGTGCTTTCTTTTTAATTAGGGGTGGTCCCAAATGGCTCTTTGAGTAAAAAAGGTTGCCGACCCCTGCTCTAAATTGTCCCTACGTGTGAATGTGATTGTGTGGGTGCGTGGTTGTCTGATTTGTGGCCCTGCGACAGACTGGCGACCTGTCCAGGGTCTCCCCTGCCTTCGCCCACAAGTGGCCGGGATGGGCTCAGGCAGCCCCGTGACCCTGAAACGGACAAAACTGGTTTAGAAGATAAATTAAAAATATTTGACATAACTTTTTGCTTTTATTGCAGGACGAGCCAACCACCGGGATGGACCCTAAAGCTAGGCGTTTCCTGTGGGACTGCATATTGAGTGTCATCAAAGAGGGCCGTTCGGTCGTCCTCACGTCACACAGGTAAATCCCGTCTGATTCCCACTCTCCAAACAGAAAAGAAAAGGTCTACAAATGAGCAGGAGCCATACATTCTTTGGAAAATATAATTGACAGCTGCTCCACTTTGTTGAGAGGTGTTGTTTCCAGTGTGGCAGTTAATATCGGCTGCCAGAAACACGCCGGCTGCTCTGAAGTTTCGTGAAGCGTGAGGGCGTATCGACTGACTGCAGCATTTATTGTTCTTCTTTTTTGAGGGGAGAAAGCGTCAATATCAGCGCTGAAGTCTTTTTTTCTTTATTACCCCAAGCATTCTGAAGGAAACCTACATTTTTCTTTTTCTTTCTCTCTGTTGTGTTTCCATCTGTTGCACAATGGTCCAGGTTTTTCCACCCATTTGACCATTTCCGATGCATAATTGGGTATTTATTTTCCTCTCCTCATCTATTCTTCCCATAAAAAACAAAAGCCTCTGTTGTTGTCTGAGGCAATGTGGTGGAGCCGCATCCAACTGTCCGTGTCATGACCAGGTGGTTATGTTTTGTCATGTATCCAATTGACCAGGTTTTACAAACTCGCATTCCTAATTAAGTCATTTCTCAGAAAAGCAGCACATGTTGCAATTTGCTGGAGGAAGGAAAACTATGTAGATTAAAAAATAAAGAATCTAGTCACATGGTATTCTGTACAAAAGCTCATGCTAAGATACATAAACACCAGGCATTCGATGCGTTTGAGAATGCGCTAAATTCCTGAATGTGTGTTTAGCCCATGGTGTTCACACTCGAGATGCAGTGTTTTTCTTTTTCTCCTGTCTTCTGCAGTTGGACGACTATGTGGGAATTATCGAACGGCTTACGATTTTGGCACAATACGGAAATGGTTCACTGCTAGCATCCTTGCAATTGGGGATACTAATTAACATCATGTCAGGAGGGTGGCCTTTGTCTATCTTTGTCCTCTGGCACGTTTCCGTGTCTGTGTTCACTAGGTAAACCAAATCCACACATCACTTTCAAATCTCTTTAATCCCCGGTAAATCAAACCTGGTTTAACTGGCAAAACCCATTTAGTGGGGAGCCGGTTTAGCTCGTGCTGGTTTGCGGCGCTTTCCGTCCGTGAAACCTGGGTTCGAATCCAGGTTGCTCCCTGTTCCCTTCTCTACTTCTGTGCCGGCCTCAAGCCCGGTTGCTTTGAGAAGGTTGCGTCAGGAAGGGCATCCGGCGTAAAATAAAAACATTGCCAAGTAAACCATGCGACTTGTTCGCTGTGGCGACCCCTGATGGAAAAAGCCGAAAGAGGAAGAAGAAGTGGTTGGTACACATAGCCCGAAAAACGGTCGTGAAAACATGCATAGCTATGCATGAACGTGAGAGTTACAAACGAGGAAGCCCGAAACGTGTGCGCGTATGTGCGTTTACATAGACGTGTCACTGGAAGTGACCACTTGGCCTTGCCAAGGGAGGTGTGAACGTAGCTTTAGAGTCACATAGAGTTTAAATCTATCTGAACCAGACACCTGCTTTGATTTTTTTTCCTGCTTTTAATGTTCGGCTCTTTTTCTTTCTGTCATGTCTCCCCCTAAGCAACACAAGTAGTTTTTTTGTTTGCCCCATCCTCATTAGGTCTAGGTCTCGTCTATTTACGCCTACATCTAGCCTTAATTATCATTGGACTAGCTTACTGGGTGGATGGAGTGCTGCTACCCCGGCTTCATTCATTCATCTTCTTCCGTTTATGCCCTTTTGGGGTCACGGGGCTGCCAGAGCCTATCCTGGCCACTTGTGGGCAAAGGCAGGGGCACCCTGGACGGGTCGAGTGTCCACGATCACACACCCACACACTCTAACATTCACACCTATGGACAATTCAGATTTAGAATTAACCTATGAAGCATGTTTTTGGACGGTGGAAGGAAGGCAGGACTTTAACCGGGGGCCTTCTTGCTGTGAGGCAAGAGCTAACCACTGCGCCACCGTGCAGCTCACCTCCTACCCCGGGTGGAGGTGTTAAGTCTTGTTCATGAGAGAGGGAAGATTGGACTGTGAGATTGACAGACAGATTGGTGTGGCGTCCACTGTAACGTGGTCACTATCCCGGTCTGTTGTGGTCAAGAGAGTTCTTGTGTAGGACTTACTACACACTGATTGCAACAAAGAAGTCAAACAACTCCAAAGGCGCTTTTCTATAGAAACAAAAAATCAACTGCATCCACTGCTGCTTCATAAAAACATTTTTTGTGGGTGAAAATGTAGTCTGTTGTCTTTTACAAAAGGCCACTAATTAGTCATATTGATATCTTTGGTTGGCCACCGTGGTAATTTTGTTTGTTCAAGATTTACTTTTAGCTAAGTTTAGCTAAAAAAAGGCTAAAAATGAGCTTTTTTTAGTACACAAACTAGCAGCTGAACAGACAAGTAAAGGTATTTCAATTTTTTTATTGGAGGGTAACTAAAGAAGCTATGTTGTGAAAATGTTATTTCTTATTTTTCTTCTTTAGCATGGAAGAATGTGAAGCGCTGTGCACCCGCATGGCTATCATGGTAAACGGCCGCTTCCAGTGCCTTGGGAGCATCCAGCACTTGAAGAACAGGTAAGAGCTCCTCTTTCTTTTTTTTCTTTTTTTGCTCTGACACAACAAAACAGGCACCGAATATTGTGGGAAAAAATGTATCTTTGAAATTACCCAAACTGAAATGCAGGAAATTCAGTCAAAAATTAATTTGTGTCTATGTTGGTATTATGACTTAGGGTATTTTGGAAAAAAGAACAAAATAAAAGCTGATTGTCATTTTACAGTTTATGATGTTAAGCTGTATGTTCAAAATAATGCTTAGAATTCACATGAAAATATTAGATCAATTAATACAAATGTAATTCCTGCTACTAGTTTTTTTTTTTTAATAAAATTCAGTATTTTAAAATATTACGTTCTTATGATTACAAATAAACAATACCACAGTGAAAAGTATCATTAAAAAAAAAGAAAAAAGAAAAGTATCACTAAACTTCAACTAAGTGTAGATTAACACAAAAAGCTAGTAGAATAAAAAGTGAAAAAGTAGAGACTCTTTATTTCTTTTTACAGTATTTGATGACATTGCAGTATTTATTAACACATGAGATGTTACTAAGACTTAAACCTCCAATGTTAAAAATAAAATAAAAATAAAAACCTTTGTTTAAAGCTCATTTAGGTGTTTGTTAGTTTTTCTTCTGGAAAATATTTCATTTTATAAAACCAAACATATCCATTTTCATTTTTTCAAATATTTTTCAAAAATAAAAGCACTTGGAATGCGATTTGGTGAAAGCAACTTATATTAAATAAAATGAATTTTATACAAATTAAATAAAAGCTTTTCACTGTAAATTATACTGACAGCAGTCCCGCCTGTAAAATACTATAATTTTTTATAGTGCAGCTTACTGTAAATTACAGTAAGGTATTGTAAATTCTTTTAATTAAGTTGCTGACAATTTGTTCAGTTTTGTGCACTTCCTCACTGTTTATTTTTAATGTGTATTGACCACCAAGATGTGAGCAACTGCCATTGTAATCACACTAGTGTACACAGATACACTAGCACTAGACGGTACATTTATATCAATCTATCTGGTGAAGTAATTTGGTAGGGTAGGCCTTTGGACCCTGAAAAAGTACAATTTCAAAGAAAACGCATTGTAATTTTGAGGCCAGGACGTAAACCAACAACTTTTGCGACAAACACCAACACATTCAAACTTTTCAGTCCCAAAATGCATTCTGCTGTTTCCAGGAAAGAAAAAAACACCCACCAAAATAGAGTTTGTAGCTGCCAAACTGACGCAAATTAGATGAGAGACAACGTTTCGGAATGATCTTGAGCAGTCAAATAAAATCATGCACTTCTTTGTTTTCCCATAACGCTCAGTTGTCATTTCCTGTAAACCACAGGAACTTTCTTTTTTGCTTTGCCCACACTGCTTTGCAATTTACAGTACAGCATCAAAGCGCAGAATACTGTCAGATTTTCTCCCAGTTTGAATTGCGGTTTACAGCATAGTACCTCTTAACATGAAAACAGCAGAATCCTACGGCAATTACTCCATCACTATTCACTATAAAGTGCTGTCCGAATCTACAACTCTGCGGAAAACCAGTGTGCACCAGTGCTCACTAGATTGGCAAATATAGACCAAAATGCATTGCGCTTGAACAATTTTTGAGCAGAAAAATGGGTTTAAATGGTTTTTCTTTATAAGCCATCAACCTTTTTTTTATCATCAGAACACAGTGCATGCATAAACAGTCATCATAAAATGCTCGTGTTTATTAGGTTTTCACTTCTTGAAATCTATGATGTCATATTTGTTTAAAAAGAAATGTCTGAACAGATTTAAAAATCTAAGTATTCCTGCACTATATCGCTTTCTTTGTAGTTAAAGACTAGGAAAGGAATTCAGACGTAGCATACAAAATTTTCTCCCAGTTTGCATTGCGGTTTACTGTATGATCCTTTGCAAAAGGGAAACATTGTTAAGGTTGTTGGTGTTTCACCTTAAATTGACATCAAATTGTAAAATAGTCTACTGGTCTAAATTGTCTCTGTTACAATATTTGGTCATATCGCACTATAATGATACGTATTGCGATACGTATTGCCAGACTCTTGCCCATATTCAGTCCTTATTGACACCATATGTGTATTTCCTTGAAGAATGTGGCCAACCTGCTGCCTTTGGTACAACCTTGTGACATCATCCTGCATCTATTTGTAGGGAACATGGCGTTCCCTACACGCCTCCAAACTCAAAAACATCATCGCCATCATTTCACGAATAGAAATCAATTAACGTGGGATTATGAGTGTGAGAATTTTCGGGATGAGGCGGGAAAATGTTGGCGCTACAAGGACAGGGCAACAGCGTTGAGGGTATTTAGTGTTCGTGTCCTATCAATAATGGAAGTGGGGGGAAGGAGAAGGCAAGAAATGGAGCTAAAGCAACAAATCAGTCCGCCACAGATGTTCAAGCAACCAGCAGATCCTCCGTGTCGACTCCCTCCAGGATGTGGCGACAAGAGCAGGCCGGTGTAAATACTTCATGAGGTACGCAGGAGGTATAGGACCTGGAGGAGTCCCTAGAGGTGTGAGGCGGTGCAGAGAAGTAGGCCTGCTATTTCCCTTACCATCAGGTAAAAGAGGGATCTCACTTCACCTGACAAACAGGACGAAAGCAGATCAGCGCTGCGTCGACACGTATTTCCGCTGCGCTTATTTTAGATCTCCCGCCGACAATTGACATGCCACTGAAATACTATCTTTCACTCCTCTCCGTGCAGTGAATAATTTCTAATTAAGCGTCCCTATTGCTGCGGCGCTCAGTGTAATTAATGTTTCATGAGGTGTGGGACCCCGTTAATGACTGAAAAGGCAATTAAGGAATGTCGTCTCTGTTTTCTTTTGCAGTCAGTATCCCGCCAAACGCCTGTGCAGCCCCCTTCTTTCTCCCACAAACATCTAAAAAGTCAAAAATAAGTCTCTTTTTTTAAAACTCTTTTTAATTGATGCTGGTGGCAGTAAAGATGGGAAGGGCCCCGCCGTGGGGGCAGGTGGTGCACACGGTGGTCGCAACGCGTGAGCGCGTGACCTTCAGCGCAGGAGGCGCAGCTCGCTTCCCTCCCTCTGCCGTCGCCCTTCCCTTCCGTCAGAAAGGAGCGCACCATGGGGGCAGCTCCAGCATTTTGACCCCCCATTGCTCGCATGTAATACATGCTCATCCCCCTCCCCCGTCCTCCTTCAAACGCCTCCATTTGTTTCTAACTCCAAATCTAGACTTCTAACTCCCTTGTAGGTGCTGCCCCCTTTAGTCAACCTTGGGTCTATCACATTGTGCCGCTTCAACCCCCTCCCCAAATGAGGCAAAAATAGTCTATTTACACCCCTATGATCATCTGGAAAGGACAGTTTTTTTTGGGAGGATTTGAAAAAAAAAGTGGCAGATAGAGAAGGGAGGTAAAAGAGAAAATAAACAGGAGGCAATAAATAGTTTTTAGCGGAGGTGTGCTTCTGTGAAAGCTCCAAGGTCTTAATACCCAAATGAAGTGGGGGGAACCAATAAAAGCAGCTTCACAGCGCGGCTATAATCTTGTCAGTCAGGAAGGACAGGCTCTAGCCGTTTCAGGAGTTTTCTTCTGATGGATATCGTTCTGATCCCCTCTTCACAGAGCACCTGTCGGGGAAAAAACACCCCGCAGCCCAGAGTCTTATTTTCTCCTTGGCCAAAGCACGTCATGATATAAAAGAGGACTTTAATGCATTAAGGTAATGCGCGGCGGCGGCGGTGGCTGGAGAGTTTTTATAAGAGCGGTGTCTAAAAGTTTGGATCAATTCCTCCCTCCCGTGCCTGAAGTTGACGCCGAGAAGTCCAATAAAAACGGCTTCCCACTCACGGCGGATCAGCTCTTCCGGCGTGCTATTAACCACAGACTTTACTGCTTTTAAGTGCACGTCACCCCGAGAGATGGATGACAAAAAAACATCTCCTTACCGTGCGCAGCAGTACCAGCGTCGTCAGTGTCATAAAGACGAGAACATGGACGGATACAGATGGCGCCGGATGCAAGTGCGCACGCTGCATTGCAGCATCTGCCGCTTTGTTTGTGTGACGGTCGCCGGATTCCTCGTCTGTCTGGAACTTTTCGCCCTTGCACCGATGGAAATGTCATCCTTTCTTTTCATAAAAACAAAGGTCCTTATCTGTGCTTTTTTTTTTTTGGCCTCCATGTCTAATGTGCAACAAATTGGATTTTAATATTTAATCAGAACTTGTAAGAGAAGCAATTTATAAACATGAAAAATAAAACTAGAGTCTCCGGTCTGAGCTACAATGACCCGACTACATCAGTAATAGGAAAGAATACTATAAGGGGGTCCCTTAGTATGCTGAGAGCTGCCGTGCAATTCATTTTTATGTGGGTTTTATAAATCGTGACCTGTAATTTATTATTCTAAAATAATATTTTTCAATCAAACCTAATAATTGGTGTAAAAAGCCTTGTTTTGTGATATTTTCCTTTAAATGTGTAACATTGGAGCACAGGAAAATACAATCCAAAGAAATGGGTTTATTAAGTTTTTCTTGTAAAACAGACTTCCAATCTTTACTTTTACACCAAAGGGGAATTATTTTTCAAACTTTGGGGGGAAAAAGGGACCACCGGAGCGCCAGATGCATCGGGTGACACGCGTGGTCCTCTGTAACGCCGGGCCCAAAAGCCCCCAGAGGTCCAACAGGACGGCTCGAAGAAGTCGGAACCGGCTCATAAGCCACTTTTCCTTGTTTTCCAGCAAGTCTTCTTGCTGTCTAAAGATGCGTTCACTCTAAATTCTTCCATTTGCCACATTTTCTAAGAGTGCAAGATCAGCCATTGTGCGTCATTACGCATTGTGATGGGGCATTCTATTTCCATCCATTTAATTGCATCTGACAAGCTACAGATGTCGGTAATAATCGACGTGGAAATGGGAAATTGTTCCGCGCAAATGTAATTTCTTGTTGCTATCTGAATGGTTGAGACATACGCCATACATTGTTTTATCAAAAATAAAAAAATACTAAAGGCATATGCATGAATACCATAATTCCATAGCTTATAAAGAAATGTTTTAATATGAAAACAACTTTCCCCAGTGGACAATTAGTACGTCTGTCCGTCCGTCCGCACGCCCGCACCTATATCTGCGCCGCCAGACAGACACATTAATGAGAATATCAGTTTTTTTACATTATTGCGTTCTGATAACTATATTATTTATGAGGATGAATTGCACAACATGCCAATATTGCAGAACATATTTCACTTTTCTTTCTGCAAATAAGTGTTCATTTAAGTTTCTGTTGTAATTTTCGTTTGATCTTTTTTGTTTGTTTCACTGCTGATCGATCAAACGGGTGTTCGTGTAGGTGTTCGTGTAGGTGTTCGTGTAATTGTAAGACTTGCTTTGTGAAGTCTTCGTGTTATTTATGAGAGGCAGTATTGTCATTGTCACTTTCACGTGTTTCTTCCATCTGCCGACGGTGTCGCCGTTTCTCATTTCACCATTTTTTGTGCGTACGCCTGGGTCAGAGCTTGCGTGAAGGACCGCACATTTTCCCGTCAAGTTTGCTTTTTATAAATATCAATTATTGCGTAGAGAGTGGCGTACGCCTTCTTTTGTGCGTACGCAACGTTTATAAATGAGGCCACAGGTCATTGTACACAGCTTCTCGGGACTATGTAGCAGCATTTCCGCCTTATGCGGTCCAGAGTTTGGGACCACAGCCTCCTTTGGAAGCCCCGCTTCGGACAGAGCTAACACGGAGCTAAACCCGGCCCGCTAGCCCAGAGGCAAAGCTAGTCCAGGGAAGCTTCGAAGTGCAGGAGGAGGAAATGCTGCTACACAGATCTGAGAAACTAAACCATCATATGAATTTGTGTTTCTAGTGGTGTCCAGACAAAATAAAGGCTGATGTAATTCCCACAAATTTACATCCAAGATGCTCATTGCCCGCACGGAGTTTTAAGTACCTTCACGGCTAATGTTTTTAGCACATATTAGCCTAATGCTAACCCGTCTTTCGGGTCCTTCCCTGCAGCGAAGAAAAAAGCACTGACCGCACGGATAAAAAAAAAAACTATATGAGCGAGCAGGCCCTTAATAATAATCATAACAGTAATAAAGAAAATTTAGAAGATTGATCAGCAAAATCAGCGCAAAGCTGCAGGAACTGAAAAAGCATTTTGAAGGACTGATTTTTTTTATTTTTAGTCTTGTGGTGTAGCTACATTTTGAAAATGAAAAAGAGTTTCTGTTAATCCATTTTAATTGTCAAATTAGACATTTCTAAATGAATTTGCTAGAAGTAAACAATGGGAACGCTGTTTTTGATATTTGAAAACATGACAATGTAGATTGAAAAAGAGGATTTGAAAAAATGTGCTAGTTTGTCTGTGATCAGTCATTTTGGGCACCCCTAACTATAATGTGGTCAACCTTTTGTGACGTCATAGTTTGGCTGATTTTTTTTGTGGACGGAGTGAGTGTGACGTCGCCCAGAGAAAGTGGCTCACTTCCAGCTTCCAAACCAAATCAGAATCACTTTATTTGCCAAGTACAGCGCATGTACAGGGAATTTGTCTTCGGTTACTTGTGCTCTCGTGGAAACTACCAAGGTAAAAGAATAAATAATAAAAAGAAGGTAGATGTAAGGTATGAATAAATAAACACAACTAAATGAAGAAATAGATTGAAATAAAAAAGTCAAAAATGCAGCAGCAGTGATTCCAGTTTGACAGTTTCTGTGGTTGTACAGTGTCCTTGAGTAGTCCGGAGTCAGGAGTTCATAAGAGTGACAGCTCGGGGGAAGTAGCTGTCTTTGTGGCGAGTGGTTTTGGTTCGCATTGTCCTAAATCAAAACGGTTGAAGTTTTTTCGCATCACGGGCGTCGCCATGTTGGAGCGTCAGTAAGCAGTGATTAGTCCGAATCCGTCTGAGCCCTTGTTTCTATGGCACCAGGAACAAGCTTGTTGGCAGGTCACACCCCTACCACTTGAAAGTGGGCTACAGGAAATCTGTCAATGAAACAATTCGAACGTTGGCACCACCTGCTTTTATTGAGGTGTTGTCAGTTTGTAACTTGAATAACTTCTACTTTTTTATTCCAATTAGCAAGAACATCTTAACAAAAAAAGTATGAGAGCCAGAATGGTTATTCTGACAAATAGAATGACTGAGTAATAGCTGTATATTTTTCAGTAGAGGTGTGGGATTTTGTCTTCTTGGAGACAGTGGAGACTTCCTGTTTAGATTACGGGGGGGTGTCACTAAATCCAGTTTTCTTATACAGTTAATGATCCTGATTGGTTTTGGAAATCGTCAATTAATCTCCATGGCGTGTCTCCTGTACAGAATGCGTTCAGTTGGCTAAATCTACATAAATATCTGATTGCAAACAGATTTTGTGTGATTCTTTAACACTTAACACAGATGTTAAAGAACACACACTCTAACACTATCTGTTTTGTATATATGTCGACAGGTGGACATTTTTTGCAGCTAGCAGGTGTGTTTATAACATTTGAGTGTGTGTGTGGACAGGCTCCGTCCTTATTGTACTACATTTGAACCTTACCATAATGATTAACAACCAGTAAACTTGTTGCTTTATGCTGCTTCATGGTCTTATCCCCCTTCCCCCCCTATTATCACCCCCTACCCCCCCTCTCTCTATCGTCCCTCTCTCTAATTCCCCTCTTTCCTTTTCCGTCCGGTCCAACACCAAAGATTTTCAGACATGATTGAAATTAATAAAGTTTGGCCTCAATTACAAAAGGGGTTTATTCAGAC
This sequence comes from Oryzias sinensis, assembly GCA_037389245.1. Classification (NCBI taxonomy): domain Eukaryota; kingdom Metazoa; phylum Chordata; class Actinopteri; order Beloniformes; family Adrianichthyidae; genus Oryzias; species Oryzias sinensis. Next base: position 6,350,456 of record CM074505.1, on the reverse strand, counting down.
ATACCTTTGGTTTGTCTGAAGATTAATAACCCCTCTTGTTAAAGTAAAATCTGTCCAACACAAGAGGCCCTCAGCTCTCATCTGTCTGCCCAGCTGTTGGACAGGACAAGTTAAAAAAAAAAAAAAAAAAAGAACACACACTCTATGAAGTGTACATTTGGCCAAAAACACAATTTACGCAATTCCTAACAAAAAAAAGTGCCTTTCGTCAATGTCCAGCACTAAGTAAAGTCAGCATGCAAGTTAACGTATCGGCACATTGATACTTTTCTCCACTTCAAAATCTGCTGGAATTACGTTAGTTCCATAAATCGTAGAAAAGTTAAGATTAAGGAACGTCAACACTGCAGCTCAAGCTGTTATGTTTCATGCTTAAACAAGAGTAAAAATATGTAAAAATATGAATGCTTGTCTGAGAAAAATGGATAAAGTACAAGAGTAATGTGGGTTTTCTCTTATGGATTCTTCATGTTTAAATGTTTACCAAGTAAATATGTATTATTACCTTGTATGCTTAGGCCAAAAGTCAAACAGTCCAGTTTTTAAAAACTTGTTGGACAGAACAAGTTAGAAAAAAAAAAAAAGAAACTCAAAGCCTCCATACGGGATCATTTTCCAATATTGTCAAAGCAAGATGTCTGATTTTCAAAATAAGGGAAAGACGGCAAAAAAAAAACAGAGTTTTTGTTTTTAAAGAGTTTCCAAAACAGTTTTTCGGGGCCTGTACACATATGTGTGTTGTGTTTTTAGCCGTGGTTGTGATGTTTAGACCTTGTGTCTGTCAGTATTGATTGGTGGATTCCTCCGAGTTACCAAGGTCTTCAGTCATCGCCGCTTCTTGAATATCTTTTTATACGACTTGAATATTAATACTTCCCTACAGGCCAATGTCTGACTGAGAGATCCGCAGCTAGAAACAGAGATTGAACAAAATAGTGAAGTTAGACGCAGCCTATGGCCAGAACTGTGTGACCCCAGATCCTTTGCTGCATGCAGACTCTGACTATAACTTTAAAAAAAAAGACAAAGAAAACCAAAAAAATAAAACCAAAAGAAAAAGGAAACTAAAGACTTAGCAACTAAATTCTACAATTCACAATACAACCTTAAAAATTCAATGGTTTGGGAATTCAGTCAGCTATTTTCACTGATATTATAGTAATAAATATGTTTAATTAACTGTAGATTAATTAATTGGTTTATGTTAAACAATTTTCACCAAATAACAAAAACATAGATCTCTTCAAATGTTTCATTAGATATTGAAAAAATGAAAGTGATGAAGCCTTCTTGATTTTATAATTTGATCTTTTACATATTTTATACACACATTACATATTGAATCCATTGAATGTAATGATTGTCAAATTGATTTTGAATAATTGATTGACAGGGATTGGCAATAAGCTAATTTATATATACCACCCCACCATAATATACTTATTTTTTTACATAATTGCCATAATCTGATTTGTAACATCAATTTGTAAAAATTTATACTTTTTTAGCCTAAATGCAGTTTATTTATCAAGTAACAAAGATAAAAAAAAACTATGGAGCCCTGGACCTGACATGGGTAAAAAAAATAATTAAATTGTTCCAACAAATTAGGATTTCAGTTCCACAAAATAGTAATTCGTTCCCAAACAAACAGACAAAAAACCTTGGTTGCCAAGGAAACCAAAAATTTTACTATTGCCGATTCTTCCAAAATTTACATAGACCTGCTCGTCAATCTTAGGCAACCAAAACATTCAATGGTTGCTATGGAGAAAAAAACATCAGAAAGCTGCAATTTTGAAAAAAAAAGTGTTTTCTACAGCATTTGTCACATCCAGCTCTGACCAAAATAATAAATTGCATAATATAAGACAAATCTAATTTCAAAAAAGTCTATTGATGAGCATTAAAAGATGTTATAATTGTATTTCCCAAATCATAATTGTCATTAACAATAATGAAGTGCTTATTGATTATCACCCAAAACGTACACTATGATAGATTGATAACACCAAGTAGGACAGAAGTCCTATCTCACACACCTGGACCCCTGCTAATGCCCTCCAGAAACAAAGAAAGTTTCCTGGATAAGTCCACCGTCAGACATCTCCGCCCACACTCCGACCCGTCGCCCTCTTGCCCCGCAGCTGTCTTCCCCCTCCACCCCTCTGCGTTTCACACAAACACACGCTTAAGCAGCGTTGAGGGTGACCTTTCCAGACTTTCTTAGATGAGGGAAGGCAGCCAAATTATTTTCTGCCCGTCATGCCCTTATCTGTGTCTGGCTGTTGTTTGTTTTAAATTACATGGAAGAATGACTTTCCAACAGACCAGGTTAGAGGGAGAGATCCAGGCAGAATAATGAAAATGAAGGAGAGGGAACTGCAGCGCAGAAATTACAGGCGCTCTGTCATGCTGTGTTGAGCGGCTGTATTATATCGGTAATGTAAAATATTTGGAAAGGATTAGTGGCGACAGTGTATGCAGTCACCAGCGTAAATATAATCCATTCATTATTTTCTCCCCGGCTGTATTCCACCCCCGAGCTGCAAAGATCTTGCTTTTATGTCGTTTTCAAATCACCGTTTAAAAGCTGAATTATGATTTCAAAACATGAGGCGCCGTTGTTATGACCATGTGGAGCGCTGCAGACTCAATTTATTGATATTCAAGCTCCCAGCAAAGGAAAAAAAACAAAAAAAAAAACAGGATGAAACCTGAGACAGAAGGTGCTTTAAGGATGACAGAACGGGTTTTGGTGCACCTACAGAGACACGGGGAGGCACAAAGAAAGATAATTTGTCTCAAAGGACCATTTTGAGTTTTTTCTTCTTCTTTTAGCTGAGGAAAAAAAAAAAATATATATATATATAGAAGAAAAAAAGATAACTTTACTGCTAATGCCAAATGCACCAGTAAATGGGTTGAACTGTGCAGGTACTGCAGAGTTTTGGGTTGTCTTGGCCCGTGGAAAGTCATAGAGAGGAGTGGCTACATTTTATGGGGAGCGCAGGTAAAAGAACAACTTTGCACCGTGTGGAATTCGCACCATACTAACAAGGATGGATAACATGTTCTATTTGGCTGGACACACCTGAACAAGGTAATCAGTCATGACTAGGGCAGGGTGGGGAGACATTGGCCCGTGATCCATGCGTGATCTACATCAGTGTTTTTCAACCTTTTTTGAGCCACGGCACACTTTAACCTTGACAAAAATCCTGCGGCACACCATTATCCAAAAATAAAAAAAAATAAAAAAAGGAGAAACTCATAGTCTGTATTGATCTACAGTCCCTCCGCAATCTCACGTGCATTTTTGTGATAATCATGGCACAGAAAAAGCTGGAAGCTGCAGCTGTTTTTTCTAAAAGATGTAAGAAAAGTTTAAAACCTGTTAGATGTGTGTTTGTTGTTGTTTCAAGACGTCAAAGGAAGACTCATTGTGCGTTGAGACGTTGTCACTTTAACCCGATGCATTATGGGAGATGTAGTGCAAACAGCCGCCAAACGCCAGACAGACTCACGTCTCTGAGCTTCATTGTTTTGTTCACTTGTTCCACGGTCTGATACCCGATTCTGTGGAAAGCTAAACCACTAAATATGAGCTTTAGCTGGTATTTTTGTTGGAACTGAGAGACTTTATGGGCGGAATCTGAACAAGGAAGTAAAGACTTTAACCACTTCTGATTGGTCAGACTGATGACATGTGATTAAGCCTCCAAGAATGATTGGTGGAGACAGTTAAAGGGGCGGGACTATTCCGAAAACACCTGATGCTGCGGCTAAATCGTGGTACCGTCATTCTTATCAAAATGTCTTTAATAGAATCAAATAAACACAAAGAAAAAACTATTTTATGATCTTTTCATATTCCTAACTACTCAGTGTTTTATCAGTGCCTGTTTGGATGAACAAAGAGCTGATTTCCTGGAGATGGAAAATGTTTTTAGATCAGTTAATGAGGACAATTTCCCGCGGCACATTTATGTCCTACGGCACACTGGTTGAAAAACACTGGTCTGCGTAACTCATAAGTGTTTCTTGTGTCCGTCATTCGTCGATTGGCGCAGATGTCTGTCAAAGGTTTCGGCTAGCGGGTCTTTACATGAATTCGGTTCAAAATGTTGGGTCGGTTGGGAATTACGCAGTTTATACATATTTTACATAGTTTATACACAATATTACGTGAATCTTATGCAATTGTGCATGATTTGTGCCAGATGCATACACAAATTTGTGGCTTTCCACGACCGTTCTACGTATGTCTAACAGGCTTTTCACGTATGTACTACCGATGTATAACTTTTATATTGCGTACACAGCGCACATATCACATTCAAATTCTGTAATTAACGTACAAATCGTTAAAAAAATAGTATATAAACAGCACAATAATCAGGCACAGTTGATGTTCTACGTAGATTTCTGGTTCTTATCCTGGTTTATTCGTACTTCTTCCATGGTTTTAACATGGTTAATCTGGGAACATTTCATGTAAAAATCTCTCACTTTTTCCACATATATTCACGTCTTTTTTCCACATATTTTATTTCATGTTTTCATCTGTGCAATATGCCTGAACTATACATAGTGACTTCATGACACAGTCTTAAAGTCCAGCATTTTTTTATTTTTTTGTGTTTACAATGCTATGAAGTAATGGGGCTGAGTGATTATTTATTGTTCATACTCAGCTGCATATTTTGTTTGCAGCAGATGCTTAAAAAACATATAATGGTGCCCAGAGGGCTCACAAAAAAGCTCAAGCTTCATCTATTTTTTACACAGACTCCATTTGGACACAGAAGTCAATAACAGAAACCCAGTTAGACTTTTTTTTCCTTATAATAACTAATACAAATGATTCAACATGTACTTTTAATCAACAAGTCTTTTTTATTTTGAATAAACCCAGAAAATTCCTGCTTTTTATGCCAGAGATGAAAGTCTTTTAGGAAAGTGATGAGAAACAGCCCAGTGAAAAGGCAGTTCCCTGAAATGAAATGATCCTAAATGTGATTTGGACAGAAGGCATATGGTGTGCAACGTTTTCAAACCAGAGAACTTGGTTTCCTGGACTTTCATTTGGGAGAAGCTCAACAAAATTCGAAAACCATTCAGATCACGGTGGCCGGGTTCGCCAGATTGGTCTGGTCATGACTCTCGTCGAGTGACCGCGCTGATAATTAACAAATTCTAACAATTGGATTGTGATAGGGGGATGGCCGGAGGGTGGCACACTGAAGCCGGCCGGTCATCAGACCATTTTGGGTACCCCGGAGACCCTCCTATCAGTCAATCATCGTCCCGCTGCCTTCCTGTCACTGGACTGCCACAGCGCACCTCCAAATATGCCAGAGCAGCCACAGAGTGATGTAAGAAAAAAAAAAAAAAACATCCGGTCGCTGTAAAATTCTTACTTTTTTTTAAAACCTCTGTCACATGTAGAAATGCGACTGCCGCCTCACGATTCCAAATGTCGCTGCATGGCAATCTGAGGATTTTGCTGAAGAACTGGTATTTAGGTTGTTGCGTGGTGGCATTTTGGCATATGACCGTAGCCTTAATGCCCCCCTTTCCTTGGGGTACATTTTTTTATTACATTATTTAACTATTTATTTATCTGAGTTAAGGCAGTGGACATTAATTAACATGTCAGGTTTGGGGGGGCTGGAGAGCAGGTAGGACCCAGACGCAGAGGCAGGAGGCACACGGTTCCAAGGCAAGGTGTTTAATCACAAACAAAAAGCGCTGCAGAGCAGGATAACAAAACTAAAACTAAACTTACTGTAAGCAAAACATGAAACATGGCATGAAGGGAGTCAGGGAAAAGACGTTACGACGTTAGTGACGTTAACGGACCAGCACAAGAGGAAGGGAGAGACGAGACTTAAAAACAGACAGGGCAGACAAGACACAGGTGAACAAGATCAGGACAGATAGGGACAAGGAAGTAAAACTCAGGAACATGACAAAACAGAACACCTTTCAAAATAAAACAGGAAACAGAACCAACCATGACAGAACAAGAAATAAAGCAAAAACCAAGACAAAAAAAAACCAAACCATGACACATGTCAACGTATGCCTCGATGTTAAAGAGTCAGAGTTAGCTAATTAATTAACTAGCTTTGATTTGCTTTCGTAAGGCAGATAAGAACAGTCGGAAAATAGGAAAAAGTTACGTAAACAGACAAGTAAAGCACAGAACAGAAGCAGCTGCACAAAAGTCAAAAAGAGTATCACAACAATATCCCAAGTCCATAAAAATCTTTGTAAATATTCTACTTTTGTGTGCAGGACTGATTATGTTTCAAGCAAATGTAAAGCACCCTCATCAGGATTGAAGTGTTTTGATTTGGTCCAAACCAAATTTCAATGTTCACACCGTCAAAGGAAGCAGAAATACAGACACTGTTTGAAATTCTCAGGTTCTGATTCCAGTTTTTTCTCCTTTTCTTCCACATTAACTGAATATTTGAACACCTATTGGCTAGTGGGCGTGGCAGTGATGATAATAATAATCCACCTATAGCAGATGGCAATTTGAGCTAGTAGCTTTGCAGGCCTTATTTTTTTCAACATTTCCAGATTGGCTTGTTGTTTTTCTCGTTTTTGATTAAAACTTTAGTTTGTTTGAATCCAGACTTTTCATTGACTTTTTCTCTGCAAGACTCATAATTACATAGTCCATAAAAAAAAACATTGAGAATGAGTTATGTGATAGACACACGGATCCCTTTATGCAGCGCTATAAAGTCACACCGTTGGTGCGTTGTGGTCTCCAAACCCAGCAGCTCCGTTGTGAGAGAAGGGACGGTTCCCGCCCGCGAGGTGCGCTCGTTGTGCGTCCCTGCAGCAGCTCCGAGCCTCCCCTCTCACCCCCTCTGGGATCTTCTGGGCTCACAGTTTACTCCCCCATATCTCTAATTGTCACAAAGGGAGCCCCGAACCCACTCTGCGTGCGCTCCATACCAGCCACCGCGGATATTTCTGAGAGTAAATCCAACATTAGGGAATTAATTAGGCAGAAAACAAAGGGTCATAAGAGTGCTAACGACAGAATAACAAGGCAGAGAGTTCTTATTCTGCAGTGACAGGCATGGCCCGTATTCAAAGATGCTGTGTGGTAATTAGCTTTGGTGCTTAGTTATAGTTCGTTAATCTGTCAAATGTTGGGTTTATGTCGGTTTTACCTGTGGTGCCTTTACCACCTCCTACAAAAAACCAACACATTTTATGCTCCATGGTTTTATTTTGTATTACATCTTATTTAAAAAAGTCACTAAACTGTTTCCACTGCAGTTTTTTGCTTTAATCAAACAATATGTTTGATTAAAAATATATAACTAAAGCCGTGAGCCGTGAGCCCATTACCCCATTTTTACCTGCCCTCACTAGCTGAGCGGCCGCTACATCCCCCTCACTCTCCCCCTCTACCCCACCTTAGTGACAGATTAATGAATAAACTACTTTTTATTTTTTAATAATAATGGCTTTTCTGTTGGTTTTATCTCTATAGCAACCACTTTGGGGTGACGAACTGATCTATGTAAAATTTAGAAAGAATTGGCAAAAGTCAATTTTTGGATTTCCTTAGCAACAGAGGTTTTTTGTTGACCACATTCTTATGTTCATATCATACGTCATAGTGTTTTGGTCAGCTTGAGCCAGAGATTTGTGGATTTAAACATGTCAAAACAACAGGGGAAAGCCACTTTCTCGAGATCACCACACTAACATCGTTCAAAATCTACAAACATTAAAACCAACATTGATCCCAAGCAGCTTGCCAGTAATGCTGGAGGAGTTAAGAGGCGATAGTTTGAAATCTTTAAGAGGAGTTGGAGATCATTTGTTTGGAGGATTCAAGATGGTGGCCTCTTCCTAAGATTGAATGTCAACAAACTTCTGTTGTGGTTGTAGACTTAGCATTGCAGTACATGGGTAAACATTTGTGAAGATTGCTCGAATGAGCAGGATTACCATTGAAATACACATCATCAGTAGGGTAAACCTAACCTGTCTCACGACGGTCTAAACCCAGCTAACGTTCCCTATTAGTGGGTCAACAATCCAACGCTTGGTGAATTCTGCTTCACAATGATAGGAAGAGCCGACATCGAAGGATCAAAAAGCGACGTCGCTATGAACATAGTTTAATTTAATTTTTTCCCCCATTTTGTGAGAAAACGGGAAAATAGCTAAATCTCACAATTTGCCACAGAAGAGCTGCTAAGGTATGGGTTAGTTTGGCCATCACATAATAATTTAAAAAAGATTCCTTTGGATATCTTTAACATGTGTATTTGGGTTTCGTTAGTGTATTTTGAAAAATAAAAATAAAATTGAGCCCCAAAAGAGATTTTAGCCCCATTCATTATTTAGAACGGTTTCTCCTGCTGTGATGTCATCATTTTTGGTCCAATTTTAGCCTGACATTCATTTTCACCGGTGAGCTTTCGAGTATGCGGCGTGGGTAAAGCTTTTGCTCAAAGGCACAGTCAGAATGAAGTATTGCGTTAAAAAAAAACCTAGTCCTTACGGTCCAGTAGGTATAAAAATCCCATCCTAAAGTGTATTTTTGCTGACAAACTGACATAATTACAGCCACTGTTTTGGTTGATCTTCTCTTTTTCAGTGCCCCTGTTCCCCTTTTTTTTTATACTGCTTTTGATTTTGTCAAAGCAGAGCAGCACAGATCACATTCTGATGCACTTGTGTTGTTTCCTGCTGTATTTAGACAACCAAGTTGTGTTCGTCTTCTAGCGTCTTTCTTCAAAGAAGTCAAGTCGTCTTTTCTCTCGGCTGTATGTGGCTCATTTGCTTCTCCAGTTCATCACATGCAGGAAGGCCGAAACAGCAAGGGAGCTATGACTGCAGTAATATTTTGAATATTTTATTGGCATCTATAATGCGTGCCGTCGTGTGCGCTCCTTCCAGTCCACCAGCTCCACATCTCTGACACCACGCTAGGAAGAAAGAAGCCGAAAGAGTTCATTATTTATCACACGCTGTGACGGGTTTGTTTTTTGTGCAGTTCTCTTCTTCTTCTTTTTCTTGGTCTTTGTTCCAAATGTTTAATGATGGCGACCTCTCATCTAGATTCGGCGACGGCTACACGCTGATTGTGAGGGTCGGCGGCTGTCCTCCTGACCTGAAGCCAGTCGAAGACTTTGTTGAGGAAACTTTCCCGGGCAGCGTTCTCAAGGAGAAACACCACAACACGCTGCAGTACCAGCTCCTGTCCCAAGAGGGAGCCTTGGCTAAAATCTTTACTGAGCTCACCGACCATCAGCAGGAACTGAACCTGGAGGACTACTCGGTGTCCCAGACCACTCTGGATCAGGTAAGACAGATAACCCTGAAACAATCCATGTGGTTTTTTTAAGCCATTTGCATTTTAAGCAATGAAATGTTGAATATTGATTCCAGAAGGAGTTACAGCTTCCGATTATAAGATACATCAGATGTGTTGGAACCATGCAAACACATGCATTAAACTAAGTGTATTGTTTATTTTGACATTAATGGTAAAGATATCATGGAGGTAAAAATAATTCAAGTCAGTTGTTTACAAATAATATGTAGAAGTATATGTAAGGGTTAATTGCAGACGAAGTGTGCATCATCACCTTTTAACGCACGCCGTGGAAGCCTTCCGTCAGGCTTCCACGGCGTGCGTTAAAAAGGGATAATGCACACGTCGAAGGCCATTAACCGGCTTATTCCATGGTCACTTACAAAAGAAATAAATATTAACCAGTTTTAAGTCCTTAATTCTTGCTTTTTTTCGGATTTGGATCGCTTGTCTCACAAAAAGTGAACTATTTGTTACGTGGTGCGGCGCGTCACGTAACAAATAGTCTGCGTCGCGCCGCACCACTGCTGTGGTCAAGATTCGGCGATATAAAGCGATATATATATATATGCAGATCTTTCCAATGGGTTGAATAAAGCATCAGTTTAGAGAGAAAGTTCTCCTCTTACCGCTTTTTTTTTTCCAAATGGTGAAGCAAAAGGTTGTTTTAATGAAGCCGGCGCAGTGATACAAAAAAGTTTGAGCTAGGTGATCGGAACTTCATTTTTCACCGTGCGGTTATCCTGTGGTATGTCACTTTCTAACGCACACCCAGCATCCAATCAGAATCGAGTATTCACTCGGCCCATGGTATAATGGCTTGCTTAAGCATTGTTGGCATAAAGTTTTTAACTATGTGTGGGAGAGGCCGAGTCTCTGACTGCAGAAACAAAGAGTAGAGTAAATTCTTCGCAATCGCTGGTCTACGGTCCCAATAGTTTTTCAACAAACCAGTAATTGTTTGTTTTACAGTATTACAAAGTTTGTAATTGTTTTGCTTGTAATGTATTAAAACATTTTTTATGGTGGTCAGAGGTGTTATGAGCTGAGAGGACAGAACAGAACTGCTACCAAAGCAAAAAGAATCCAATGTTTCCAATTCACATTTTTAGCTCAAGTGTTTGCACTCTTCACGGACACCACCTCCCTAAAGATTGTGGTGTGATTGCATTTGACGTAACTTGGAGTCAAGGCCAATGTTGGTCAGGAACTTGGAAAGGTGACAGATGTTTGGGACAGACCCATGTCAGGATCATGCAGAGATCAGGATACCGACAAAGCATCACAAGGTCAGAAGGCGTGTGGGGGTCAACAACTTACCTCGGACATCAAGGAACTGCTGGAATGAGTAACCAACAACTAAATCAGTGGCAGAAACGTTAAATAACTGGCTGTATAGCTGTGTGGTCTGATTCTAGATCAGGGGTAACCAAATCCAGGCCTTAAGGGTTTCCAGAAACCCTACCTTTTTGGCTATTGATTACCTGGATCACGTGTGTTTAGCCAGTAAGGAGCTTCAATGGCAGCTTGAGTGGAAAACATATAGGACACCGGCCCTCAAGGTTAGGATTTGGGGACCCGTGTTCTAGGTGATAACACAAGTTGGGAAACAGCTGGCACCGGAAGTCCATACATGGTCATCTTCTTACGCACTCAGAGGAGCATAACAATGGTAGAAACAGGACTGGGAAGAAAGTTGAGGAATGGCAACTGACGGACAAGTTTTTACTTGTGTCCGGTTGTTTTCCTCCTTACAAATAATGTGCTTCCATCCATCTTCTTCCCTTTATCCAGAGCTAGACTCTGTAAGCAGATACACTTGGAGCTCTCTTCAGACTGGACCGAGACAGTCTGGGAGTCTTTCGTGGTCATGTCCACATCTGCCACTTCCCTCCTTACCAATGGTAAAAGTGGTTAAGAATCCAACGACTTCAAACCACGACCTCTTACCCAGACTCTTTCCCGCTTCCCCAAGTGTCAGGTCTACTGATGCTTGTCACATGGTGGCGATGTCTGTTACATCATGATTTAAATTTCATTTTACAATTTCTCTCTCACAGGACCATGGCAGTCAGGTTGAAGAATAAATGTGTCAATTGGATGGTTAGCTTGTAAACCCAAAGGCACCTTCAGACTCTATTTAGACCTCGGTCTTGCAGAAATTGCTCTAAATAAGAACAGTCTTGGCCTTTTATCTTACTTTGATGATTTCTTTTAGTTCAGCTCGAAAAGGTGCAGTTGAGGGGGGAAACAAGTTGTTTCCTACATTTTGCCGACCGCCTCGTGTTTTGCTCACAGCGCCTGAGCACAGATACAATCAAATTCTCAGTGGTGAGTGCGGGTGTGTCTGCTCTTGCAAACTCCCCATTAGCTCAGCAGAAGACCAACAAGCAGGAGGTGAGAATGACCTCTTGTACGGGTAAAAAGGTCACCAGTTTGCTCTATTGTGAGGAGAAAAAACAAGTAGAACACAAAAGTCACAGATGTAAGCGTAGTTTATTGCAGCGCTGATCTTTAAATTTGTCAGGATTGTCTTTGGTAGAAATGTTTACCTAACTTTATTGTTTTACGCTCCATTTGTACAACCTTGCGTGTTGCTCTGTTTGACTTTAAAGTCGACTTCAAGCTCTATCAGGGCTGGTCAATACTTACCAGATCAGAGGCAATAAATAAATCATACTTAGACCTGGAGGTCACGGCACGAAGACGTAGGGGAGGCTGCACAACCTGTGGAGACCCAGACAGTCGCCTTTCTGTCTGTGATTTATAGAGAAGAGGCTTGACCTATAATGTAACACCCAACTTGCACTACAATGAATATTGATCCCTACAAGCCTGGAGCTCAGGCGTTGATGTCGATCGCCAACGCAGAGCGTGACACGTTTGGAAGGAAAATGCGGGCTGCTTCAGGGGGTTCTTGGAGCAGTTTGGCCAAAGGTCAATTAGCTTAGGAGTATCTTTTTGCCCACTACTGCCTAAAAACAGTAGATATGAAAGTTTTATGGATTTTGGAGAGGAAAATTAAAGACTTGTTTTCACTTAGCGGTACAGTTCAATACGGTCCGGTTCCATCAGAGCCGGACTGAACTGTACCATTTTTGAGCTTCCGTTTGGTTGTAGGTCCATAAAAAAATGGACTGAACCGGTTTGGGCGGAGCTACTGTTGAAACCCATTGATTGGCTGCATTGCAATAAGACAGCGCCAAGAAAGCACCTGTATTTCTCTTCGCCGCTGGCAATCTTCTCCCAAAAATGAAATGTTCTGTAGATTCGAAGAACTAAATGCAGAGGGGCGGTGACGGTCCAACTTTGAGTAAAAACGCTCACCTGAAACGCCTGGACCGGACCGCTCAGTGGAAGCGAGGCTTTATTGTTTATTGCCTTTTAAAAAATAGTTTAGCTTTAGCATTTGTCTGTTGGCAGTCACTGGCTAGTCATCATTTAGACAACAAATGACCATTTTCGAAGCATCACTGAAATGACTAAATGCTTTAAATAAAGCCAAGAGAATATGAAGTGTCAACATAACCACAAACAGACAGAAATCCCTTGATGTTGTATGCCGTTACTTAGAAATGAAGTCACACTTTTCAAAATAAACTCCCTGTTTTCAATTATTGAAATCGCTAATGCTAAAAAATGAAACGGAGAGGTAGACAGGGTCTCCTGGAGATGTTGTTGCAAAACACGAACACCTTAATTACTGTATGCGAAAAAACGAATCAAAGAATTTTGGATCCTGTTTTGACCACTCTGAGATCTGAATAAAGGTTAATTGGCTGATTGGCTTCCTTCCCTTCCTATGTTATGCCTCAGCGATCACCAAATAAACACCCAAACGTAACCTCTGTAATGCAATTAATGCCTGTATCCATGTGTTATTAAGAAAATGCCACTCAGCAGCACTGGTGCGTGACGTTTGCTTCATGAATGGGTGGCTGCATAAATACAGAAAGTGAGCGTTAGGAGGTGATCACATCTCACACTATACAATCAATTTGCTTTGGTTCTTCTCAGTTAGGAACCCTTTGAGGGGAAAAACTCCCAACGTGAGGCGTTTCCAGGGGGGCATAAACAGCACAGAAGCTGTTGGGATGCCGCGCATGCCTCGGCATATTAAGCCAGCGTCAGCCTGTGACAGGGGTCAGAGGCCAGCAGAGATGGGTGGGGAGGAAATTTGTTGCTGCTGTCAGTCATGTCCTCTTACTCACTCTCTGCTGACAAAATACTTTGACAACTCCTGACCTTGATACACACTGCTGATGGTGTGACATGCCAGGCGGAAGAAGCCTTTGAAGGAGGAGCGTCTTTCGCAGGTGCATGGCGTCTTGGTGGACACCATTCACCTGAACGGCGTGCTCCTTCTCACCCTTTTTCTCTTTGACAATAGAAATTTCACCAAACCATTTCAAACAAGCTGTCTGGAAAAACAAAGAGTTTATCAAGCACAGTTCAGAGTTTTTGGTAGCTTGAGTGAAGCCTTTGTCACATCTGCCATAACAGGTGGATAACAGGCAAACCTTTACGCCGGTAATCCAGAGAGAATATCAAGGTCACAGATGACTCGGTCAGCCCATAGTGCGAAAATGTTGACATGCATTTCTTTCTACTGCAGGGCTCCAGACTGCGACCAATTGGTCGCATTTTGCGACCAAAATTTGAGTGTGTGCGACTGAATTTTACACCCAGTCGCACATGTGCTACCAGTAAATTTGCCTCCCCCACCATCCGTATTTTTTATACATTAAATGTGGTAGGGGCACGTCAACGATCGATGAAATGAGCAATGAAATCATCAATGAGACGCGAGCGCACACGCACGCAGACAGACACACAGACTCGCGCGAATACTCATGAGACTGGAGCGCACACTCGCGTTTCATTGAGTGATGCCTGAGGCGGCCAATGTGTGTGAGAAGAATAGGGAAAGTCACTGCAAGTGGCTAAAATGCGTGGAGGGGGAGGGGCCTAGAGATAATCGAGTGCGCGTAAACATCTGTGGGAAGGAAACGTAGGAAAAATATCATCACAACCTGATGTGTGTCTGAGCTATGAGCGAGCGAACTATTGATTCGTTCTTTCGACCTGCAGCTAGTGTACCAGTGACAGAACTACAGCAGGGGTCTCAAACTCCCAAAGCAAACCCCGGTTCCCATGCACGGCTGTCACTGCAGCACACCGCTCCCGCGGGAGATGGTCAGCTGAGAAGCATAAATGTCCCACACCTACATGCTTGACAGCTAACGGAGCTCTAGCATTAAACACGTGTGAGCAACAACACGATTTAGTCTTAGACGCACTTAAAACACGTGGGGAAAATGCAGCGATAGACGTGTTTGAGATGAACCAGCGCCCTGGGGGGGGGGGGCATGAAGGTGAAGCTGCAGCGAGACTGAAGAACAGGAATTAGGAGTTGTCCTTAACATTCAATTTAGTTTTAATATGCCTCTCCCCCTAAGTATGATCTGTGATATTACATCTTTTATAATTATTTTAAGGTTTTGTAATGGATGTAGCCTTTTTTTAATCAGTTGGTATTTTAAATTATTTTAATTGATCTGTGAACTACAAAAAACGCATCAGGACACATCATGCATTGTTTTGTAGTCTGTAGGGCAGCTTTCAGTCAGTTCAGTACTAAATTTCCAGCTGCATTCGCCCAGGTTGGGGTCTTGCTTCCGCCCCTTTCTGGTGATATTTTTGTTTTGATTGACAGGTGATGTTAGAGCAAAAACAAAAATATACGTCTCACACCAGGTGATCTGTGCAGCGTTGCGTCCATCTGGGTGATCTCAAATTATTGTGCATCTTGGCTGCACCTATTTTGTGTCGCCAACATGAATTTCCATCCCCTAATATTTACATACATTTAAGTATTGTTTGAAACAGCACATTGTAATTTTTGCTTCTATTATTAAAGTATTTATTCGTAATACAGTGGAAATCAGTAGATTTGGTTAGCATGTTGATTTACGGTATGCGCCCCTAAATTTTCTGGTTGTGCTCCTAAAATTTTCAGTTAGGGGCCACAGTGCTCCTAGTGAAAAAGTTAGTCTGGAGCCCTGTACTGGCATGCTAGTGGTGACAGGTCGTAGTGAACACCTAAACCAGTGTTTTTCAACCAGTGGTGCCGTGGGAAATTGGTGTCATTAACCGATTTAACAACATTTTCCATCTCCAGGATATCAGCTCTCTGTTAATCCAAACAGGCCCTGATAAAACAGTGAGAAATTAGGAATATGAAAGATCGTAAAATACTTTTTTCTTTGTCTTTATTTGATTCTATTAAAGACATTTTGATAAGAATGACGGTACTGCGATTTAGCTGCAACTAAAGCCGTTTTCTGAAAAGTCCCGCCCCTCTAACTGTCTCCGCCAATCATTCTTGGAGTTTTAATCACATGTTATCAGTCTGACCAATCAGAAGTGGTTAAAGTCTTCACTTCCTTGTCCCGAATTAGCTCATAAAGTCTCTCAGTTCTAACAAAAATACCAGCTAAAGCTCGTCTTTAGTGGTGTAGCTTTACACAGAATCTGGTGTCAGACCGTGGAACAAGTGAACAAAACAATGAAGCTCAGATACGCGAGTCTTTCTGCATTTGGCGGATTTTTAAACTACATCTCCCATGATGCATTGGGTTAAAGCGATAGCTTCTAGGCGCACAATGAGTCTCTCCTCTTAACGTCTTGAAACAACAACGAACACACATCAAACAGTTTTTAAATCTTCTAACTTAACTTTTATTACATCTTTTAGAAAAAACAGCTGCAGCTTCCAGCTTTTTCTGCCACAATTATCAAAAAAATTCACGTGAGAGTGCAGAGGGGCTGTAGATCAATAGAGACTGTGAGCTTCACCTTTTTTTTTTTTTTTTTTTTTGGATGCTGGTGTGCCACGGGATTTTTGTCAAGGTTACAGTGTGCCCTGGGTTAAAAAAGGTTGAAAAACACTGACCTACACAACACACAACAACATAAGTGAGGGTGAAGTAGGTGAGGCGTTTTCAAACATAAAATACATTTTTTTTACAGTGCACTTAAAAGTCCACTAAAGAGCTGAATATGACTCTGCTTGTTTGGAAAATATCTAAACTCTATAGAAAAAAATCAATTGTGAGGACTGTGCAGTTTAATTTGGTTTTTGGTGATGGCTTGGGTCGGGTTGTCTTCCTGTCAGTCACACCAGGTTCCGGGTTGAAGATCATCCACAACTGTCTTCATTTCTGTTTATGAGCCTCAGTGTATTTAAGGCTCTGCTTTTCCCGTTCAAGTTTATTTATAAAATATTTACATTTCTGCAACAATTGTAGTAGGTTTAGGGGATGTCATCTGGACTTGGTTTTAAAGTTGGAAGACGTTTCGCCTCTTATCCAAGAGGCTTTGTCAATTCTGAATTAGCTGGTCTAAGAGCTGGTATTTATGCGCTCATGGGGGAGGAGTCAGACCTGAAACTGGATGGTATTGTCAACTTAGCCTACATGGTTTCGGGTCGTTAAGAGTCCTTTGTCCTCAGCTGGGGGTTGGGGAGCCAGTGACTCTCTCTCCAAATTGGTCATCTCTTTCAGCTCTTAACGACCCAGGTGGAACTGGTTTGGTTTGGTCTGACTCCTCCCCCATGAGCGCATATATACCAGCTCTTAGACCAGCTAATTCAGAATTGACAAAGCCTCTTGGATAAGAGGCGAAACGTCTTCCAACTTTAAAACCAAGTCCAGATGACATCCCCTAAACCTACTACAATGGAACCAACCTGGATGAATGAGAGTCTTCATAGACATTTCTGCAACAAGTCTAATCTACTGCATATTGGGTTCTACACTCCCCTAAACCACTACTTCACCATTCAGGGAAAAGAAACTGTCCCTACTTTATTTTTCAATTAAAAAATAATCAGTAAAATTCAATAACTCACTTTAGCCCCCCAAATTTTTCTTCTTCTGTGTTTCTACGGCTCAACCACTTGAAGAAAAATAGAATTAGCAAAATTTTTTATTTGGAATCATAGCGGATTAGTAATTTTTCACTTTCAAAAACCTATCTTTAAACTCAGGCTGTAAAATCTAGTGAGCAGATTCAGATTTTTATTTAATTTATTTTTTATTGTTTCGTGCTTTTATTTATTTTTGATTTATTGTTCAGCTCTTTGGCTGCTCCTGCTTTTACCAATGCCAATAAATTACAAATTTTTTTGAATTGAATTCATTCCGTTTCAGTCACATAATATAGTTTAAAGTCCAACAATAAGGGGATTTAATTCAAGTTTGTCAAAAAGAAAAACTTGCATTACGTTTGTAAAATACAAAGCTCAGTAGAACAGGAAGAAACCTCCAGGAGAACCAATAGGAGGTCGGAAAGAAGGAAAAACAAAAGAAAACGATAAACCGAAATATTTCAAATAAAACTAAAGTTTTAGTTGCAACAGAATATTTTTTTTGGACTAACTATAGAGAGCAAAGTATGGAAATGAGGCTTTGTGCATCTGTTATCAACCTCTAGCTGTACTAAATGTAAAACATTGACACCAAACGCGTCTAAAAAACCTTTTTTAAGAGTTAAAGTCAAAGTTTTGTCTGAAAAAAGCGACGGTGTCCTCCTGTTGAACTGAAGCTTCTACAGCAGAGGAGCCGAGCAGATGGTCAGTTGTTGCTCCATCTTAAATGGAGAAGGGCCCACGGCGAGTTCAGGAAACGCAACTTTTTTTATTTGTTTAAACCCGATGTTGTTGCGACCCTGCAGCTGCTGTGTTGCAAAGCCCTGCAAATGTTTGGAGACATTTTGGAAACTCCCCTATGATGCCCATTCATAATTTATCACCAGCAGAGACTGAAGAGGCATTCGATTGACCTGCTCCTGAGGATAATAACTCTTTATTTTTGTTCAAATTCGGACTTTGCAGACTGAAAATAAGCCAAATTAATGCATTTTTCTTATAAGTCCTTAGCTTTTTGTTCTGGACTTCGGCCGAATCCGAATTCTTCCCCTACCTCTTCGGCTTCTCCCCACCCTTCTTCAAATTTGGACGTTACTACCACTGGATGACATCATCAATAGTTGCCGATGAGCTACGTTATCACAGCACTCGGAAAATACACAGCGACATTGGTTTTATCACTTTGAAAAGTCACGTAAAAACAGAAGACATTACTTACATTTAAATGTAAACTTTAGTTGCGCACCCTTGTACAGAAATGCATTCATTCCTTCACATGGGCGGAGGGATATCCAGCCCTAAGTCCCTAAAAAAGAAAAAAAAAACACTTGGACAGAACCACCAGTATGACAGGGAGGGTCAGGGATAGAATTTGGACTCGACTTTTCTGTCTGGTTCGGAAAGGATTATTTCGTCTGATTAAACGATAAAAGCTAGAAGTTATCATCAGGGGTTGACATAGCCCAGAAATTTGCACTGGCCCACAGGGCCAGTAGTTTTTTAAAATTACTGGCCCTGCCTGAAAGTTACTGGCCCGACACCGCGCATAGCGGGACCCGCCGCTCCACAGGTGCTTGCAACTTTAGGGGGGTCCGGGGGCATGCCCCCCCAGAAACTTTTAATATGGTGCAATTTGGTGCATTCTGGTGACATCACTTATTTCTACACTTTTCAATGACTGAAAATAGACCATATCAAACTTAAATCTGCTCTAGTCTGTTTCAGATGTTTTGAAGAGAGCACTGCAGTGTAGTAGGTAACACTAGTTCAGAAGTTTTCATGGTGCTTCTAACGGCAAATATCGCAATAAATCATAAACCTTAAATGTGTTAAAACAATCTAATGGCAGCTTGAACCATTTAACGAATCAAATAAATCCCTTAATGCATTTGACCAATCGGATGGACGCCTTCACATTGTTGACCAATCAGATGGAGCCCTGTTACGTTAGATGTTTGTAACCTATGTCAACGAGGGTCATTTGGAGTATAATTTTTAAACTGGGAATGGTTATTTTGCTGTTTGTTTATATACCGCAAATTATATCGTTATCGCAATTTTAATCTCTGATATCGCATATCGCGAGTTTTCCTCATATTGTGCAGGTCAAACTGAGATCATTCAGCTAACTAGAAATACTTACTGCTTACAGTGTTGTAAAGAAAAACAAAATTAAGTAGTTTAACATTCTACTGCATTTGAGTCTGAGATTCAGGTATTTGGAGTTGCCTTTGATTCTTTGACATTCAGCTTAAAGCTTAGTGGATACAGTTTCATCTTCAATGCATTCATTAAATATCTTGCTGTCCATACTACTAATTCCACCCATTACTCCATCCAACATATTCCTATCTATTCCTGCCATGTCTTCCACATCTCTGACATGCTTCAGTCTCTCTTCAGTGACGGTCTCGGATTTATAATCAAATGTAATAATAACCCACTGGCTTGTGCCTTCGTTGTTGCTGTTTAACATTGTTTTGTATTGAGTTGTTACATTCAATAAAGTTTAAAAAAAAAAAGTAGCGAGCGCGTGCCGCGTGGTGCTCGGCAGTGAAAGCCGCGCGCGCGCAGGCAGGAGAGAAGGAGAAGTGATCAAAGGTTTCCCATAGAAACCCTTGAAGTCTGAACACAGGACTAGCAGAAAAACTAAATTATGAAGACGAGGTAAATCTACACGTTTTCGCAAAATTTACTTTAATGAAAAAGGTGAAGAATATATAAACCGTTAGATATTTTAGTGGCCCGAGCGGACAAGTGAAAAGTAAAGTCTTGTGGTCCGCACTGCTCGAAAAACAGGACCGGGCCAGCGGACAAATGGCTATGTCAAGCCCTGATCATTATCGTATTTTTTAGACTATAAGTGAATTTAGAATATTAGTGAAACCACTAAACAAATATTTTTGACGTATCAAACATAAAATTAATTATTGCTTGAAATGAAGTGGAAGGACGCAGATATATATAAAATCCCACCCCGTTATACCGTAACCATTTTATTAGATGATTTATCATCATCTGGTTTATTACTTTTATCAGACAGAATTTAGAATCTTTAGGTATCAATAAAGCACATGACAAAGATGAATTACTTTATTATTTTGTAAAAATAGACATAACTATTTTAGAGATCAATATAGCAAATGCAGATCAGTTATCTAGAAAAATCATGTACATAATTAAAAAACAATAATATATCAGTAAAATAGACATAACACTGTTTCAAAAATCTTCATAGCAAAATTTCATCAAGTATCAAAAGTTAAAAATATATGCAAATAATGTTTCATTAGGAATCAATTTTTGGAGCAAGTGGAGTATAATTAGAAATCATTCATTTGAACCATCTTCAATGCTTAGCCTGGATGTCGTTCACTCGCTCCATGAAAGGATGCAACGTAGCTTGGATCTGGTCAAACATTCTTTTAATGTCATCGTGGTCATCTGTTGCTTGGTCTGTCTTAGGGGCCATGGTCAGCTCTCTTTTTTTGGAGAAAATCAACTTTTAAGGCACTTGAAGATAGTTGAATAGCCGCCGTGAGCCACACCCGTCCCTGCTGTTAATCAGATAATAAAGAAAATTCTAACAAGTCAACTAAACTCTGCAAAAATCCCTTTAAATCTCTAAATCTATTCAATTCTTCATCCTCTGTGTTGCTTCTCTGAAGTTAAAAAGGACGCTATCCATACGTCACCACCAAATTTGAGCCCCTGATGGGTCAAAGTTTAACTGCTTCAACTTTGAATCTACGTTTACTGGCAGAGCGTTTTTGTACATTAGAGTCTGAAAACAGACTGTAACTCGTGTAGCGACACGTGAACGCGAGAGTTTTGAACGCGGAAACCCGAGCGCGCTTGTACTTGCGCTTACACGGACCTTTTATTGGCAGTGGCACATTCAAGTGCTCGCCGTCAC
This sequence comes from Oryzias sinensis, assembly GCA_037389245.1. Classification (NCBI taxonomy): domain Eukaryota; kingdom Metazoa; phylum Chordata; class Actinopteri; order Beloniformes; family Adrianichthyidae; genus Oryzias; species Oryzias sinensis. Next base: position 6,329,246 of record CM074505.1, on the reverse strand, counting down.
CCTGTCAACGTTGCTTCGTCACACTTTGTTATTCCAGGGATAAAATTGGCGTGTCTGGTTTTGAGTACCGTTTCGGTACCGGATCCGTTAGAAAAAGAGTGCCTCCTTGATAAAATCAAAACAGTACCCATCCCTAACCATCATGGACCTATAGTAATAGTCTGATTTTTAAATCTGGATGATTTCATTACCAATGTGGTTATTTACTTAAATACTTATGACTTTGTAGTGGATTTACAGTATATTCCATAGAAAATACTGATACTGGAGATATTTATACGTGTTGAGTTGCTTTTTTATATTCAGTTTACCTCAGCATTTAGTCGTGGACTCAAGAAAAGACTGAGTGTAGAGAAAGCGAGTCGTTTCTGATGCAGTCGGACTAAATGAAAGTTAAAAGCAGCCGCGCTGTTTTATGTCCACACCACCCATAAAATCCATTTAATGCAAAAGCAATGCTCTTATCATTTAATGCCCGCTCTGTTTTTTTTCCGTGGCGTTTTGCCACCATTGTTGGAGTTTACAGGATGATGAAGTGCACCCAGCTTTTTATGAAAGCTTCAGAACGGATTCTGTCTGGCGTTTAGAAGGGTTGAAAACGATCAGTCAGATACGTCATCCTGATGTTCACTGAGAAGGTCTAACAAACAGGATGCTTCATCGCTCCGCATCCTTTCTGTTTGGTCAAGAAAAGCACACACAAAATAAGAATGCACTTTTTCTTTACATACATTTCTTTGTGTTTGTGTCAATCATGCAGGTGTTTGTGAATTTTGCGAAGGGGCAGCACGACGAGGAAGACCTTCAGGCCCATGATAACCCCGTGGACCTCTCCGATGAGTTCCCTCTGAAGAAAGTGGAGACCGTTTCAGCAGCCAATGAGGTTTCCTGGTCAAAGCCTGACGATGCACTTTTCAAGGCTCAGCAATAAATCTTAAAAAAAAGTCCAAATGGCCGCCATCCTTCACGGGCATCAATATCGACAATCTAGCCCTGAAGTTCAAAGTTCAAACACATCCAGACCTAAACAATGGATGTCGTTTACGTCTTTATATGAGGCTTTTAGCTTTGGTGTGTGTGCATGGATACAATTGACTGTCACCGCCGACCGCAACATAACAAACTCTCTTTGAACTATTCAACGTTTTCTGCAGCTAATGCAATTTCAACGGATACTTCTGAGACAATCTCCGTCTACTTTGATTTTGTAAACACTTCACTCCTGTAAAGTGTTGCACAGCAGAGCAAAGCTGCTATTCTCGGCTTCCAAATCAATAGGAATTGCGTTAATTGCGAAAAGGTTTGAAGAGTTACGACAGTTGAAAGACTGTCACGACGGGATCTATAGCTGACGACGCTAAAGTAACAAAAAGACGATGCCTTTTTGTGTTTATAACTCTTAGATCGTAAATGAAATTCCCACCCATTCCTTGGCATCAGAATAAGCTGATTTATCTTTATGGCATTAACATTTTACTCTTGTAGTGTTGCTTGTCGGCACTTCAAGATCCACCAGATTTACCTCAATTGCGTAAAGAGTGAAAGAATTACGATAGTTATAGAACGTCAACACAATCCATTGCTGGTGACGGCTACTTAATATACGCTTTCTGAAGTACCAAAATTCTTCAACATTTCTCTCAACTAGCGTAATTCCAAAAGATTTCTCTGCGTCTGAATCGCCTGGTTCACGTCATGTGAGTAAACCGTTCACTACCGAAAAGGGCTGCACTTTAGCGCTAAGCTGCTTTTGAATCCGTTGAAATTACGTTATTTGCGTAAGCAGTTGAAGAGTTACAGTAGTTTGAAGAATGAAAACACTATAACTAACACTCTGGGGTTAAAAGGTTAAGGAAAAAAGACCCTTACATATAATGCTGGTGCCCAAAATGTTACGATTTTGCAATTTTGAAAAATATGGAAATTAAAAAAAATTGCATTTTAAACGAGCGTTTTTTTGTTTTTTGCCATTTGGACTTTTTCAAAGATATAGCGCTCGTCAGTGATTACCTCAGCAGAAATGGAAAGGCCAAATTAGTCACTTAAACATTTTGCACACCACCTTTGATACTTGACCCGAGTTTTTTTTGTTTTTAAACCATTCGAGTTTATTGATAATGAATAGAAACTAATTTGTCGTTTTGGCTGTAGGACTACATTCTGACCATTTGGTTGATTTCAATCTGACTTTGTTTTTCTCTGTTAGCATTCAGATTGACACTCAGACTTATATATTTAATATAAATGAATGCACTGATGTGAAATATTCATTTTTATTCTCTATTGTTTTTTTTTTTGCTTATTTCTGCACTTTGTAAATGTACTTTTATACCAGTGCCAAACAAAAACTCTCCCTTTTGTGCACACTAACCAATCACAAATTTTTCTATGATGCATTAACATTTTTATACACGAGGCAGATCAAACAGTGCTTGCCCTATGACTGCAATACCCATGATGCCTAGGAGCCAAGGTGATTGGTCAGAGGTTTTTCAATCAAACTGTGTTTATCTTGATGCCTTTTGTCTGCAATAATAGAGAGCAACATAACGTTTAACATTGTTCAATTGTAACACATAAAATACGAAACATATGTTGAAGTACAGTACATATCACTCCACCAGGCCCCTGACTACATTATCCATAATACTCCAATCTGTCAACCAGTTCCAGGTCAATAAACACAGCCAAAAGTCATAGACGAGACCAGGGATCTGCAACTATGGCCTCGAGGGCTGGCGTGTCTGCATCATGTCCACATACAGCACTACTCATGACTGATCACCTGATTCAGGCGTGTCCAGCCAAGTAGAACATGCCTGAGCGGGGATAACATGCAGCAATGTGGAGTTGGGCATCTCTGCCACAGATTATAGGGCGAATTGTTGTCTTGTCTTTTTTTTGAGAGAGTCAGAGGACTTTGGGTTCACCTTATGGTCCGAAAAACACGATTCCTTTTAAATAAATAAATTCATCCTAACAACTCATCAATTAATGATTCTACCCAGCAGCACTATGGTTGGTAATTGAGTCACAAAATATAGATCTCTGAGGGAATTTCCAACATTAAAAGAGCTTTTTCAATACCAAGAAGTACATTTCGCCATGAAAGTGTTGAAAATTTCTTCTCAATTTACCAACAATGCACTTTGTTTTGTCCTCCATCTTTTACTCATGTATATCCAATTTATAATCATTGTTGTTTTATTGTTATAATCATTGTTATAAACTAAATTTCCCTTCGGGGATTAATAAAGTTGATCTTTAATCTTGAATTTAGGGCAAACTTTTTGCTGGTTTTACCTGCTGTTGAGCATTAAAGCAGTCTGGATTTTGATATTTGCACTTTGTCTTTGAAAACTTGCTTCGTTGTACCACAAGCTTTTTGCTTTGTATGCAAATCTTTTTCAAATCATATACAATCTTTTCACAAATATTTTTATTGTGATAAAAACCACTTAGTCAGAACAAGACATCTGAGATTTGCACAAATTGTAATGCTGCATCCCTGAATAAATGTTTACTCACGCTTTGTGACTTCCATCATTTTGTCTCCCAATTCAAAAATCCATAAAGTTGTGCTTTTATTATTTTTTGCACAGCAATTTCTCCTTTTTCCCTTAGATATACAGCATGCCAAAGCACCTAAACACCTTATTTTATCCTCTGTACACTGACTGGGTTTGAATCCAGACACCAAAGTTTGAGAATTTATTCATTTCGCCGTCAAACCGTCGCGCGCTCTCAGAATGTGGAATGTTCTCTTGATTTGTGTCGCATTTATTTTCAATGCTAGAAGTAGTGGAATCATTTTGGGGAGGTTTTTTTCCCCCCACACAGTTTTATTTCAATATGGTAAATTTATCTTTTATTTTAGGACAGTATTTTTTTCTTCAATAAAAAGTGTCTCCTCTGGGAAAACATCTCTGGTATTTCATAATTGGGTCCCAGGAGAAGCCAAAGCTGTGACAAATCAGTTTAGAGTCCTCTCTAGTCTACACCTGAAAACACAGAGGATGTATATTTATGGGCTTTTATTTTTCTGATGTAAATGTAGTTTGTTTTTTTACTTGAGGTCAGAAAACGCTATTTTTTTAAATGTGTCGTGGCCTTTAAGTTCAACTCTCAACCCTTGTGCTATCTTATGGGGTCCAGATGACCCCACCCTTACATTGACGTGTTCTCCTTACCATGAAAAAGGTGGATAAAGGTGGAAAGATTTCATGTAATCCATGGACACCAGTGAAGATCACAAATCATTGATGAAAAAAGGTTCAGAGCACTGTCTAGTGGGTCTAGATGACCCAACTCCCAATGTTAAAGTGCCTAGGATAACACAAGGGTTACAACCTATTTTGATAAAAAAATTATGTTTTAGTGTTTTTAAACATGTTTTTGACATAAAGTAATATGGCTTCACATTACATTTCTTTTTTTTTTACTTGTCCTGTCCAACAGCTGAGCAGACAGATGAGAGCTGAGGGCCTCTTGTGTTGGACATATTTTACTTTAACAAGAAGGGTTATTAATCTTCAGACAAACCAAAGGTATGTCTGGATAAACCCCTTTTGTAATTGAGGCCAAACTTTATTAATTTCAATCATGTCTGAAAATCTTTGGTGTTGGACCGGACGGAAAAGGAAAGAAGGGAAGAAGAGAGAGGGATGTTAGAGAGAGGGGGGGTAGGAGGGTGATAATAGGAGGGGAAGGGGGATAAGACCATGAAGCAGCATAAAGCAACAAGTTTACTGGTTGTTAATCATTATGGTAAGGTTCAAATGTAGTACAGAAAGGGAGGGGCCTGTTCACACACACTCAAATGTTATAAACACACCTGCTAGCTGCAGAAATGTCCACATGTCAACATGTACACAAAACAGATAGTGTTCACACGCATACTTATGCCTTAAAACCAACTAGTGTGAAATATTTCAGTCATTCAAACATGCAAACTGTTAGTGCAAAGGTGAGCTAAAACCTGTGCTCAGGTGAGTGTTTAGGTTCTTAAATGGATGGTGGAATGTGAAAAGAAGGAAGGAGAGTACCCAGCCATCCCCACCCCAAGACCCCCACCCGCAGCAGCGGCAGCCAGAACCCCCCAATGCCACACGGCAGCAGGCATGGAACAACCGCCCCACGGGCGACCACATCCGCCACCCAGGCCAGGGCCAGCAGGACTGCCGCAAGGCCCCCAGAGCCAGAGAGCAGGGAGGCACGGGGGAAAAGAGAGCGCCGCCCCAGCCCAACCAGGAGAGCAGCCCCCTCGCTGCGCCGGGAGAGCCCAACGCCGGGCCCCACCCGAGAAGGGCACCCACAGCCCCAGACGAGCACCCCATCACCACCCAGGAGTTCTGGGCATCCCCCAACCCCAAGGGAGACCCGCTCTGCTCTCCAGGCAGCCACCCACCCGGCCCACGGTTGGTCCAGGAAGAAGCAAGGCAGGAGCCCGCCGCCCCCGCCCAGGAGGGGAGCACCCCGGGGAAAAGGGGGGCCCACGAGGGGTGTTGTCACATTGCATTTCTTTATTTAAAGTCTTTTCTTAATTCTCTAATTAAAGTGTTGTAAATTAGGAGCAGGTTAAAAAAAAAGCTGTTGAAAAAAGTTTGTTTTTGTGACAGAAATTCTGCTGCTCTGATCCATACTGATGCACCCACTCGTATACGACTAGATCCAAACCACGTCTTTGTTGTCCTCGTCTGAGCTGGCCTCCGGCTCAAAATTGTACAGCTGGATAAACCGCTCTGACATTGTTGTACCGCTAACTGCGGTGGAGGATTCCTTCTTCAACCAGCCTCTAGTGGGCAGAGATGGAACTGCAAGATTTGGTTTGCGATGACTTTGAGAAATAGAGGGCATCTGCATGAAAAACTGAAGACAAAAAACCAAAATCTGCAGAAGAGGTGGTAGAAAAACAAAATGATATAAAAAAACTTACAAAAAGAACACGTATGGGAATCTAGAAAAGAACAAAGCACCCTGGAGGTAATAGACATGGTGGGGGAAAACGATGCAATGCAGGTTGGGCAACTAGTTTCAAAAACTTAGTAAAGAAAAAGACAGAAGAAGAAAAAACAAGCAGGAAGCAAACTTAACAGGAAAAAGACAAACATGCACCATTTAGACAAAAAGCAGTGACACAATAAGCAAACAAATCCCATCCTGCCTGCTGCAGAGAGGGGCTGCCATCCCCCAGGACCAAGCAGAGTCGCTTCTCAGCCAATTACTTTTCAGGAAAATACAGAACTCGCAGAAATGTTCGAGTTAATAATTTAGACTCCAAAAAGATAGAAAACAAATCGGGTCTTCGACATCATAACTTCAGAGGGGATAAATGCCTGAAAAATCTAAAAATATGCTTGAGCGCGGGATGCTTGGGATTTTAGTTTGACCGAGTAGTGATGAAAGCTACGTTTTTTTTGATGGTACGGAGAAATACTGGGAGGCTAAACGATGGACGGAGGAGAAAAGAAGCAGCCGGCTGCTTCCCAGGCTGCCACACACTGAAAAAAAGAGTTTTTTTTCTTCACTGGACTGGGCTGATGTTCAGTCACAACAAGTAATGTCTGAGAGATCCTAAAAGACAAACACAGACAAAATTTCAGTTTGATTTGACTAAAGTTCAAAAAGAAAGCTTAGAAATGTTTTTCTTCTTCTTACATATTCCTGTTTAACTCTCTCGCTCCTGTTTAACTCTCTCTCTCTCACAGTATATGTAGATATATATTGAATATTATATACATATATACAAAAACCATTAAAAATCTCAAGTAAAATTATGTCCCTTTTCACCGCTTCTTTATTGCTAAAGAGAAACTTTTGAGAATAGAGATGTCACTTCCACTGTGATGGAATGGTCTCGGAAAGCCACAAATCACATCTCACAAAAATCTCGCACAATCGCGTAAAATTTAAGTAATAATTGTGTATTAACTACGTAAGTTACAAAGAAACTGCATAATTATCAACCGACCATCCATTTTGAACAGCTCAAAACCAAATTCACATAAAGATCCAACTTTCATATGTGGAAAATGCGCATAATGTATTATAGTTTTAGCCTTTTTTATAATTGTTTTGGTAGTTCTTCTTTTGTGGTTTTTGCAGACACACATCTCTGATGTCGGCTCCTTTGATTGGTCTCCTGCAGAGATGAATGCTGTCGCTCAGCTCGGACAGACTTTGCTCTTTTGCATCCAGCAGTTCTCTTTTTAAATCTGGCTTTTGTTCCAGAAACAGTAGGTTCGGCTCTGAGGTATTCTCTTACTCTTTCTGATTGGAGTCATTATNGAAAAGCTATAAGTGACTTTGTGGCGTTTTCTCTACATCAGAATCGGCTGGTTTACGTTGATTGCGTAAACTGTCACGTAAACCGTGTCACCAGCAACATGCCTTTCTAGAAAACCTGGAAAGCCATTGTCTTCATAAGTTTTTATTTTATTTTTTTTTTTTTGAAAATACTGTCACCTTTCATATCTCTGGATTCTTTTTTTTTCCTTCCTAAATTTGCTCAGGAAATTGTGATGAAGAGGTGTTTGAAACGGCATTTACAGTTTCAAGAGCAATTAGCCCCTAAAGCTAAGCTTACAAAGGTACTAAACAGGAGAAGGGGGATTAGTGCCTATTAGAGCTTATCTCCATTTAGAAAAAAGCATCTGTTACACAACTTCACTCATAATGTCTTTATGTGAGGGTGTCTGTCTGCTGCTGGGAGGTTTGCACATGTGTGTTGTCCGCTGCCATGGTCGTTTTTAGGTTACCTATCATGTCTCAGTCCAAATGGCATTTACCAAGATCAATTATCATCAATTCATTTCATTTTTGAAACCATTGTAAAAAGTGTTCGATTTGATTAATTACTTGCGTCGGTCAGATAGTTTTGGTTGGGTTGTAGTAGGGCTGGGCGATATGGCCTAAAAATGAAATCTCCGATTTTATTTTTTTTAATTCGATTTCCGATTTTTTTTTTTCCGCCCACCCTACTTAAGGAAAGCAATACGTACAAACGGCAGACAAGTTCAAGCAAATGTTGCTTTTATTTAATCAAACCCAAGACAAATGTAACCCTGGCATGAATAATAAATAAATGAACACGCTCTTGGATTCAAAGTTAAGTATAAGATTTTGCTTCTTCTCACTCCCTTTTGGATTTGTGTTTAAATAATTGTGTCTTGTTTTATATAACTTTTGTCTGGTTTTTGTCTAATTTCGTTATTCTAAACTTGTTTTCACTTATCCAAAATAAAAAGGTTAATGTACTTACTTACTTAAACTCCCAGCTGTGTTTTAAGTCACACTTTGTAGTCTAGACTAAAAGGAGACAAACATTCACCTTGAGAGTAGCACCATTTTCTAAAGGATTAACATTATAGCTCATATCTGGGCTCTAAGGTTATAATTAAATAAAGAAACCCCGTCTTCTCCACGGAGAAGATGATGACCCAGCAGGAGTCGCGGTCAGAACCCCCCCCTCGCGGCCACCTCCTCCGAACACAAAATCCTAAAGCGTCCGCGTCACAAATGAATATATCGGTAAAAGTAATAATTACAACGCAGTATTCTTTATTAACAAATAACAGTAAAAACTAACCAACTAATGAACTAACTATTCAGGCGTTGTAGAATGAGTATGTATTTCTGTGTCAGGGCGCGTGCGTGTTTAAGAGGACTGAGCGCATGCCACGCGAGCGCGCGTGAGAGCCTTTGACTCCGATGGGCTTTAGTCAGCGTGGGGGGGGGGGGTCTCTTCCTTCCAAACAACAAACTTCCCACTGTCACCGGTAGCCATGCTGTCGGTAGCTGCTTCGTGCGTCGATTGTCGCCGTGTGATACTAACGCTACGGAAGCTCTGGGGAGCCAAAAATACGCCACATAAAAACTCGATTTAGTTATTTTTGAAATCGTCCGTAACAAAAAATTCGAATTAATTCATTTGATCGATTTATCGCCCAGGCCTAGGTTGTAGTAATGTATAAATCGATTAATCAGTTAGGTCGATTAATCGTTACTCCCCCAATAAAAATAAAAAATAAAAATCACTTTTAATTCAATCGAATTGTGTTTTTTCTTGTAAGTAAGAAATTTAAAATAAGTGAATTGGATGGTTATTAAGAATCATGAAGGTGAATGTTTTATCGTATGTAACATTTGAATAAAAATGACAAAATCAACACATTTATCAACACGTTTTTTACGAATCGCTAATTAAGTGTGTTCACATTTTTGACCAGAAACAACACCTGAAAACAGATTATGAATCAAGAGAATAGAATTTAAATAAAAAGTAAAAAAAAACTTCAAGGCAATGTCCTCATCCCCTAAACTCTGACAAGTTTACCAACCAAATCCCCTAATGCTATACTTTTATAATTTTTCACAAATGTCTTGTCAATTCAAAGAGTCAGCTTTTAAAATAATATAAAAATCCCCTTTTATCTGTGTGATTCAGGATAAATTAAAGTGAGAAGCACCATTTTTGATAGAAATGATGATAAAAGTATATTACCCCCCCCATTGTCTTGACCTACACTCCAGACCCAAATTCAGGCTGCCACCAGGGATGACTCTGAACTACAGGTAAGTATTGGGGCCACCTTGAAAAGATTTTTTTAAAAAGTCTATGCCTGTTGGGATAAAACTCAATTTAAAAGGGAAAAAAAGTCTAAACTTAAAGTTCTGCATCACAATACGGAAGAAAAAGAAAACTATTTAGTAGAACTTGTTGCAGAATGTGTTCTGAACACTTTTGTTTTTTTTTTGCATACAAAAACAAGCCCATGTATGTTCTGCTGTGTGAAACACTCAAATGATTTGCGTACTGGCATACTCCGACTTATATTTGTCTAATTCTCTTGTTTCAGTTGCTGGGTGACTCGCTCGCTGTGCGAGCTTTCTTTTTCAGGAACGCCCTCAGACGTGAGGAGACTCTACAAACTCCTTTGGTGTTTGCTGCCAAATAAAACATGTCTATTTCTGTGAATCTCTGTCTTCAGAGCAGAAGACAACTCTGTCTGGAACCGGCAGATCAATCTTAGAGCCCGGATCGTTGAATACAAATATTCTACTGGTGTCAAAAGTGGGATCTAGACCTGATTCTTACAGCCTAACAGCTAATTGTGATGTGATCTGAACCTTACCATTATGATAAACATCCAGTAGCTTGTTGCTTTATGCTGCTTCATGGTTTTACCCCCCACCCCCTATAATCACCCTCCTATCTCCCTCTCTATAACATCCCTCTCTCTTCTTCCCTTCTTTCCTTTTCCGTCCGGTCCAACACAAAAGATTTTCAAATATGATTAAAATGAATAAAGTTTGGCCTGGATTCCAGAAGGGGTTTATTCAGACATACCTCTGGTTTGTTAGAAGATTCATGACCCCTGTTGCTAAAGTAAAATATGTCCAACACAAGAGGCCTTCAGCTCTCATCTGTTTGCCCAGCTGTTGGACAGAACAGGTAAAAAATAAATAAATAAATAATAATAATAATTGTGATGTGTGCAAACTGCAACTCCTATTGTCAGTGTCACATCCACAACATGTTATATGTAAGCCAGGGGTGTCAAACTCATTTTCACTGAGGGCCACATCAGCATAGTGGCTGTCCTCAAAGGGCCAGATGTAACTTATACATGTAACTAAATGTAATGAAAAATAAATGTAACTACTCCTTAATGTTAAATAACTCATTTATTTATTTACTATAACTTTTTAAAGTGACAATTCCAGTTTCATCGAAAACATATGTTTGCTTGTTACTTTAGCATAAATCTTTTTTAGTTTGATTCTGTCAGGTTAGGTTATATGGACAGTGTTTAAGTCCTAATGTATAGTTGCCCAATCCAATATTTCAAGTCTGATTCCCCTAATAAATACACACCAATTTATATTTTTCATTCTAAGAAATTAAAAACTTTTATGCTCTCGCGTGCCACGCAAAATGACATGGGGGGCCACATTCGGCCCTCGGGCCTTGAGTTTGACATATGTGATCTAAGCCATGACCATGACCTGCGATTGGGCCGCCGAGGCTCCCGCCTCTGATTGACACCCAAACCACATTGTACCGGCCCCTTTTGAGCTCTCCTACATGGGAGAAAAGTCCCACATCGTTCCTTCAGGCTAGGCCCGACCGGGGCCTGTGGGGAGCCTCCCCGGGGAGGTGTTCCAGGCCTGTCCCACTGGGCGGAGGCCCCGGGCAAGACCCAGGACATGCAGGAGAGACTACGTCACTCGGTTGGCCTGCGAACGTCTTGGGGNGACCCAGGACATGCAGGAGAGACTACGTCACTCGGTTGGCCTGCGAACGTCTTGGGGTCCCCTCAGAGGAGCTGGAGGAAGTGGTTGGGGCGACGGAACTCTTGGCATCTTGGCTTAGACTGCTGCCCCCGCGACCCGGTACCTGATGAGCGGAAGAAGATGGATGGTAAACCATGACTGATTTCAGAATACTGAAAAGTATTTTTAAGTAAACAGACCCAATGAAAACATGTGGTATCAATCAATCAATCAATCAATCAATCAATCAATCAATCAATCAATCAATCAGTCAATCAGTCAATCAGTCAAACTTTATTTATAAAAGAAGCGCTTCTCATACATTGCGTAACTCAAATCGCTTTAACATTTCAAAAAAACAAACAAAAAAAAACCCACAATATTACCATAAAAACCCATCCCACCCTTCACCCTTCCCACTCCCCTACATTAAAACATACGACCCACGACCCCACATACTGATAAAAGTAGCTTTGAAAAGAAATTTATGACGCAGAGAAATCGTGGAAATGGTACATTTTCAAGAAGACAAAAATCTGAAGAGGGTGGATCTGTTTATAGACTTGATTTTCTAGTATTAATTGGAAGATATGTAAGATACTGTATATAAAGAGAAGAAATTGTCACTAAATAATGAAAAAAAGAGTTGATAATAACATATAGCTGCACATTTTTCTCAAGTTTATATCTTCCTGACTGCCATCAGTGAAAATTTGTCGTCTATTAAGAAAATGTATAAAACCTGAATATCTCCCAACCACTGCACACTACTTAGCTAACTCCATTTGGTATCTGCAGAGGACATTTGGTTTCAATGATACTATAGCTGAAGGGGTGAGGTTCTGGGAACTGTAATTTACATTTCTGACTTGAGTTGCTGTGTATCATCGTTGCTCTGCATCTTTTTTATTTTATTTTTAATTTTTTTTTAGCTGGGCAGACAGATGAGAGCTGAAGCCTCTTGTGTTGGACATATTTTACTTTAACAGCAGGGGTTCTGAATTTTCTGACAAACCGGAGGTATGTCTGATTAAACCCCTTTTGGAATCGAGGCCAAACTTTATTAATTTCAATCATGTTTGAAAATCTTTTGTGTTGGACCGGATGGAAAAGGAAAGAAGGGACGAAGAGAGTGGGATGTAAGAGAGAGGGGGATAGGAAGGTGATAATAGGAGGGGGGAGGGTAAAACCATGAAGCAGCATAAAGCAACAAGCTACTGGATGTTTATCATTACGGTAAGTTTCAGATGTAATACAAATCTCAAAGGGCGGGGCCTGTCCACACACACACACTCGAATGTTATCAACACACCTGTTTGCTGCAAAAATGTCCACATGTCAACATGTACACAAAACAGATAGTGTTCACGCACGCATAATTATGCCTTTAAACCAACTAGTGTGAAATATTTCATTCAATCACGCAAACTGTTAGTGCAATGGTTAGCTAACACCTGTGCACAGGTGAGTGTTTATGTTCTTCTAAAATGAATGATCCGCATCTTTTAATATCTGGCTATGGTGGCCATTTGGGTTTGCTTGTTCCGCTCGGAGCATGGAGCTTATTCTGACCGAGGGGACTCGGAGTAAACTGAAGCTCTGTCCAACAAGAAACGAACTGAAAACACCTTGAAAGATGGTGGGGGTCTGTTTGGGTGTCTTCAGACTGGATATTTGTTGAACTCTGGTTCACTGTAACCCTTGTGCTATCCTAGGCACTTTAACATTGTGAGTTGGGTCATCTAGACCCACTACTGAACCTTTTTTCTTCAATGATTTGTGATCTTCACTGGTGTCCATGGATTACACGAAATCCTCTTCACCTTTATCCACCTTTGTCATGGTAGGGAGAACACGTCAATGTAAGGGTGGGGTCATCTGGACTCCTTAAGATAGCACAAGGGTTAAGGCCATATCCCACAGTTACTACATACATTTTGCGCATTTTCCAAGTGTGACATTTCGGTCTTTTGTGACTCATGCGTGAAATATGTAATTCATAAGCGTTTCTTATGTTTGCCATTCATTGATGTGCGCAGATGTCCGTCGAGGTTTTCGGCCGACGGGTCTTGGTGTGAATTCTGTTTTTTAGTTTTTCAGATTTTTTGATCGGTTGATCAATGCAGTTTATGCGTATTTTCCATCGTTAGTGCGCAATTATTACGTTACTCTTAAATACTTGTGGGTTAATTTGTGAGATGCATACATGACCGTTCCGCATACATGTCACAGACTTGTATGTACCACCGATGTATAACTTTTATATCACGTATACAGCGCATATATCACGTAATGATATCGTTTCTGAAGCACAAATCCCTAATAAATTGCATATAAGCAGCGCAAAATACACTCAATCCATGCACTATTTGCATATTGTGTGGCTTTTACGTTGATTTACATGATCTTTGCGTGGTTTATTCATACGTCTATGTGGTTTATTCATGATACATCTGTAAAAATTACACGTAAAGACCACAACTTTTCTCACTTTTTCCACGACCAAATTTCCCTGCGTACGATACGCACAAACTGTGCGTCATGGCTGCGTGACACGGCCTTAGCCCCAATAAACTGGTATTCGTGTTTTTATGAGCAAAGCACTTCAACGAGGTGACAAATGCAGTTAAGTCTGGGTCATTTTCATGCTTAGCAATATAAGGTAATATCTCCAAATCCAGACAAAAGTTGTATTTTTTCCCCCTTCCTTTTTTGAAACGTCTCTTCTTTTCATTGCAGCCAGCTGTCTCACTGCATCTGCAGCCTCTGAGGAAATCGTCAGGGATCAAGGAGGAAGCAGCAGAAGTTACTGACTGAAGGTTTGTGCCCTAAACCCCATCATGAGCCGGCCTGACAGCACTCTCCTTGACTGACTGAGATATTCATCCAGGCTGCATGGATATTCCTTTAGGTAAAGGGGGGGGGGGCACTGATGTGCATTCTAAAGCCGTAGCTCCTGGAAGCTAAAGCACAAATATTGGCTTTCTGATGTTGGAGCGACACTTCACCAAGACATTTCTTTTTTGCTCTGAGCCACATTGCTAGTCTCCATTATCAAAGTCAACCCCATTTTCAGAGGGATTGTCTCCGCCCGTGCGTGCTCTTATCGTAACCCTCCCTGTTAGACGGTTAATCAAACACTGATCAGCTGACACCAAACAACAGCTTTGGGGCCTCAGAGGGGGCTGAGGTTTGCTTGTTTGGGTTTCTGGCAGCTATGATTACCAGCTTCTTGACCACTTGGCACCTTCACATCTCTAGACTCGCTGCAGGAGGACAGAGGAAGAAGAGAAAACAACATCCATAAAAGATCAAATCTTCTGAGGCGGTAAGTAATCAATTACTTTGAGTAAATATTAATTGTTTGTTTTGTTTTCTGGTTAATTTGGGGATTATTTACAGCTGCCTCTCTGTGTGTAAATAAATCATATCATTAGAGAAAAAAAAACTCATTTGTCAATTATGATCGTCTCTAATAGTTTTGGAGTTTTTGTTTTATTTGATTTTAGGGTATTATCAGAAATCCTTCCCTGAGTGACTATGATAACCAAAGGAAAGCATTCTGATGAAAATCGTGTTTTGGGTGATTTCGACATGTTCTTGTGGCATTTTCTTGATGTTGGAGGACATCTACCAGGAAAATTAAGCTCAAAATAGAATTTCCGAGTGTTTCTTTTTTCGCATTGTAAATTTGGAGCGGACAAAACTTTGCTGTTGGAAAAAAAAATCGCGTTTGTGACGCATTTCTGCCCCCAGCTCCCGTCTCCGCTCCACTTTAGACGACTGGATCCATGGACGTCTTTGTTTTCCTCGTCTGAGCTGGAATCTGGATCTGGATGGCTCAGATATTGCTTGTCCTTTTTGTTGCATCACTAATGTTAGGTTGGGGGTGTGCGGGGGCTGTAAGACAGCGAAAGTAATGAGTGTAAACAGAGAACTCTCAGCAACATGTAGGGGAAGGGGGTTACTCTGTGCCGTAAGTAAGAAGTGAATTTCTAATAAACTACTGTTCTGCAGAAACTATGTCCTAAAAAACGGCACAGTTTTGAAATTTTTGCTAAAAACAGCATGACTATAATTAAAAGACTACCATCTATAGTAGATGAAAAGATGAATGGATTGGGACTTAAATACACCATTTGTGGGACGGGAAGTCTGACTCCTCTTAGGATACAACTGAAAAGGATTTAAATATTCCTAAGTGTATAGAAACGTTAGGAAAATGGAAACTCTTAGGCTTCACTAAAGGAGAAATTCTTTGACTTCCGGGTTGAAGCGCATTTGCAAAAGAAAGTAAGTAGCCATAAAAGTTTATTACCTTTTTTCTTTTTTAAAGAAAAATTAGCAAGTGGAGATCATGTACTGAGGAACATCACATAAACGTAACCAACAAAATGTGATTTTTGTGTTGCGTTCTTTTTTTAATGTCTGGGATTCATCCGGACCCCCCCTGAAACGCTAAGGTCAGGGGAGAAAAACTGCTTTAAAGTTTATTTTAATTATTTCTTATGAAATCTGATGTCATCTCAGGGTTTATATTCATAATGTTTTTGACCCCTCCCTGAATGATTTCAGCTTTTCAATCTTCTCTTTGGATGATGGGGTGGGGGTGGGGTTGATTTCACTCCCCCCACCAATTGGTGCAGCCCTGACAGCCTAGGAAGACGGACACTTTCAATATTTAAAGGCTCAGGCGTGCGGTTCCGACGTTCAGACGATGGCGATTAACCCCTGGTGCCCCCCCCCCCCCCCCCGCTCATTCCCCTGCTTCCGTGGAACAGAAGGCAACTTTTTTCATATGGGGGGGGACTGAAAAGCAGATGTTCATTAATGTCCCCACCTCAACCCCGACAGTGCATCCACAGCGATGGCGTTTGGAGGAGGGGGGGGACAACCTAAGAGCTCGCCCCCCATCCCCAGCGTAATCTGCCCTCTGATGGCGGAGCGGGCTAAACACACATCAGCATCTCGCCATATGGCAATTGTAAATAATGAGGGCCATTACCGTGTCGTTGAAGTGAGTGATTGGCAGGTGGCGGTGCGCATTGAGTGACAAGTCCATCCATCCGTCCTCGGGGAGGATGGCGACGGTGTCAGGGACGTGCCGGCAGCGGCGGCGTCGGCCTGTTTGCTCGCCGCTGACGACCCGGTGAAATGCCGCGTTTAATGAAAGTGTCTGGATTCCTGGAGCTTTCTCCTCATAATGTCACTGATGGGGAGGGGGCCCCTCTGCATTTAGCTCGGTTTGAAGTCTCTGTCATGGTTTCATCATTTAGGCCTTTTTCTCAGGCAGAGACTTCGTGAAACAAAAAACTTCTGTTTCTTTGTTCTGTTCAAATGAAAAAGAGAATCAGAGGAAATTTCAACCTCATTCGGAAACAAAACATTTCACTGATTTAAGAGCTGTTTGCATGTGTCAAAGACGAGCTACACTACACTGTAAAACACGTGTTTAAAAACCTAGAATATAAAAGTTTTTCCTTATTTTAGTAATCAAATCTAACAATAGAGCTGGCAAAATTTGTCTTGGGAAGATTTCCTTGATTTAGTTTTGATGTCCTTCATTTTTGAGACTATATGAAATGTTAAAATTCGCTGTAAAACACTCGCAATTAGATCTATGGCTCTGGTAACCTGTAATATTGTGTCTTAACCCTGGAGAACCCGTGGGGTCAAATGTGGTTTTGAACTCGGAAGCCCGAAAAGGAAATGGTCGCTTGAACGTTGCAGAACGTGGCATTAGGGAGTGTGTGGAACTGCGAACAGACTGGAAGGCTGTTCAGGCCGAGCCCCCACCTTCAACCAACAGTAGCTGGGATAGGCTCCAGCAACCCCATGATCCCAAAAGGGATACAGCAGGTTACTAAGATGAGTTGATGTAAAGAATATATCTAAATGACTCTTTTGCTAATTAGAAAGTATCTACGCAGCGTGGGCACTCGACGGGGGCTGTTGACATGGACCGGCCAACATGGTACTTCAGGCCATGTTGGCTGAATTCCACCGCATCTGTAGGCTCCACTGATCCATAGTTTCTGGCTATCTTCCACCTTAATGTGAATTTCAGGGGTATATACAGCAGTATTTGTATTAATCTAGGTTGTGCATCAGAGGCTCCGTGATGATCTGGCAATCCTGGTCACTGTGGGTCCAAATGGGGAGAAGGCGTTGATGCTGCACAAAAGTCAGCAAGTCGTTGACAGCACCACAGTGACTTTAAGACCTGCATCTTGACAGGTTGCCACTGATGCTGAGGTGAATACGTTGAAGACATATCATTGTGCTTTCTGCCCTGCTGATAGAAGACGGGCAGAGGAAGAAGTTGTTGGGTGAGGGCGTGGTTGCAGCTAATCCTGTAGATTCTGCTGATGCCTCCCCATCGCGTTGTGGCAGTTTAACATGTGAAAATAGCATAAAGAAGACATAGTCTATAAGGTTTACTGGCACAGTTTTTAACTTATAAACAATGCAAACACATCTTGTGTATTTTATTTTTTAGTGTAGCTTGTTGCCATATGATTTTTTTCAATCTGGTTTTTAAAAACAAACTAGCATACCTTCTTAGGAATTCATTCATATAAAAGCTAAATAAAATAATTAATGGTTCTCTCTAAAACTAGTCTTAAAAGAAAAAAGTCTCAGTGAATAAAAGGACTGAAGAGGCACTTACTGGTGCTTCTGCAGATACTTTGGACAGAAAAAGGAAACAAAAAGAAGCAAATCTGGTTGAATTTGTTAAGTGTTTTGAAACCTTGAGATAAATTGGTGTTAAAAAACAAAAAAACAACAACTCTGAAGTGATTTAAAGACATTTTCATTGGTGCATCTTATTTTGAAAGAGCTTTCAAACCAATTTTACTGTTAAATTTCAATCATTTTGCCCAAACTCCATTGATCTTTTCTCAGAGCAGCAACATTTCCGGGCCCTGGCTCTTCTCGGCCATATTTGATCCAAGGTGGAGGCTTGATGTTTGGAAATAAAAGAGTCTGCGTAAATCCTATTACTTAAGGAGGATGCAAGAAAACAAAATCAATGCGTCAGTGAGTGGAGGAAAGCAAATGAACGGTTCATGCCTGTCAATTTACCGGAAAATAGGGGAGCACATAAAAAATTAAAGGCAGGACTAAATCAATAACCGGACTTCTAGCAGATTTTGATTTGGATTATTAGGCTGTATAAACTTAGTGGGCACTTTTCTGGGGTTTAACAGTGTTTCGCAGATACAGTTTATGATGGAGGCATGCTTTAAAAAGCACTCTCCTTTCTTTATGTTTTTATAAAACTGTGTTTCGTCGTTTGCTTTGGAAGTCGCTTTCAAGGTAAAATTTTTAAGCAGCTGCTTGGAGATCGTCGGGGAAGGTTGCCGCTGCTTTCAGAGCTGCGGCGCTCAAGGCGGCTCCCAACGAATGCAGCTGCTGCCGCCACTTTCATCAGCCTCGAAAGAAGGTCCGTCAAACCCGCCATCCACCAGGATCGCCGCTCTCCACGGCGACCTGGACAAACAGCAAGTTTTTTTTGGTGTCAGAAAGGAATTGAGCCCATACACAATCAGACAAAACGGGTACATTTCAGAATACTGATGGCACAGTAAATCAATACGTACCTAGAGACTGTCATAAGACCTGATCCAGGAATGCACCAAGAATTAAAGAATGATAAATAAACCTTATTGTACAATCAGAGTAAGAGCTGTCACCACATCAGTGCAAAAACTATAATTACAAAACATAAACACGTCGATTATGTGCAAACAGTGGAAGTAAAATGTATATTACAGATTTAGCAAAATAATAATTGAGAGATTAAATGCCATTTTGAAAAGAAGGTAAAATAAAGACTATAAAGTCAGAAAAAAAAAATAAACCAACAAAGATGCATGAGTCCTGGGTGTCCTGACAGAGTGTAGGTAGTCAGGTTGTTTTGATTTTAATTTTTAACTCTTACGAGTTCGTTTTATGATTAAGAATCTATAGGATGAAGATTTGGGTGAACTTTTTAGTTTAAATGAGTGTAGAAACTGTTCCTGAATGAATATTGTGTATTTTAATTAAAAAAAGTAGATGCCATCTGGCTTAATTTATTAGTACATTAAGCATTAAATCGCTAAACTACGTGAAAATGAAATTTACTGAAACTTTGTCTTTTTATGCATTTCTGCAAAATTTGGTTTAAATTTCCACCTAAATGTGTAGATTTTGGAGACAAATGTGTCAATAAGAGGTTTAAGGGCTTGAAAAAGCTTTGGTTTAACATCAGGCACATGCATTCATAGGGCCCTTGGGGAGTTTGACGACCTGCCCTTTTTGTCTCGTAATAAAAAAGTGCCCTCTTCTTTTGTATTAACATTAATGCACTTCTCTTAGAGATGCAAGAAAAAAAAAATTCCCCGGCTATTCTATTAAACCCATTCGCTTGTAATCCAGGGTTCTGAAGCCGCTTCTGTCTTTGCGGTTCCACTCGTACTCAGAGCAATCACCCAGACTGTGGTATAAATGGTAGGGATGGGAATAGAAGCCCCATGAAGCTTTCCTAGGGGTTCATGTAATTGTGCCGGAAAAACGAAACCAACCATTCAGGGCTTTGAAACCACACAGATCAGCGGCATCTGGTGGCAGACTGGACGTGTATAATATGCCTAAACTAAGCTCCTTGTAACACTTCAATGTGGAAATGAGGATGAAAAAACGTAAAACAAAACAATGTTGTTAATGATGATAAAAAAAAACAACGTAAAACAACACGTTATGTTTTCTGTGAGGAGTGCTAAACACAGCAAAACACACATCACATGAAGAAAATAAACGCAAAGCAAATAAAAAAAATAGTTGAACATTGGTCTTGAACACAGGATCTCTGGATGAAGACACCACATCATTCCACTGCGCTATCTTTACTGCTACAGAATCATACCTCGCCAATATATATTGATAGAAGCATTTTCCTTATAAATAACGTTCATTGTGAATTGTCTTATTAGGAGAAACCGAGTTGAAACGATCCTCAGCCACAGTACTTTTTTTTTACCAGGACCCATAGTAAAGTGCGATGACCTGACGCTGATTCTGATACAGGGGAAACAATAGAACTGGTCGGGAAACGTTCGGGATTCTTCATGTGTACTATTTACAGAGAATAACTGACCCAACTGTTCAAACATATGTGGCGCTTGGCGCTTCATACGTCATCAACCACGCTAGTTGACCCGAAACATTGTGCCGAACCACTCTGCTTCATGTAGGTGAAACGAGCGCCGAAGCGTCGTGTCAAACGGGCCATCCCTTATAAACGGGGTTAGGTCAGATTATTTGAGGACACTCCACTTTTTTGAGTTTTTTATCTCTCTGAATTTGGTCCGAAGAAACTTCATCAATGCTTCCTGTGGTTCTCCAAAAAGATCATTTAAGGCAGGAGCATCACTTTGACTCTAATTACAACCAAGACAAGGCGGACAGCTCAAGTGTCTTGATTGCAAGCGAATCGCAGGCCGTCTTTAAGTGAAAGCGGCCCTCAGTCCCAGCAGGTGGGTCCAAGGTGCATGATTGACATTTCCAAAGACCTCCAGGGCCACAGCCAGAGCCCAGAAGCTGCTGGATTTCCAGCAGTGCAGGCGGCCCCCTTAAACGCCCATCAATGCTGAGGCCGCGTTGGCTCCGCCCACTCTCCAACGCTCAGAAAGGCATTAAAATACAAGCAAGTCCTCCCCCCATCCTTCCTTCTTCTTCTGTTTCTGTAATATTTTAAAGCTGCAAAACCATGACGAGCTTCTCTTTGACAGAATAGAGGTCAGGAAGTTAATCAGTTTACCCGGTAACAGTTCAACCGACTGTCATTTAGCTGATTAAACCAGGAAAACCAACCTCAACCCCGCAAAGCCAAGCTGATGCCCAAAGTCCTTCTTTTTTGTTGTTGTTTTTCTCACTTTGTCAGACAGTCTGTGGGGAAATTAACTGATGAAATCATGCTGGCAACCAGGGTTGCTATAGAAACTTCACATATAAGACTCAGGCTGGAGGTTTTTCTTTTTGTTTTTCCTTCACAGGAGAGAAAACAGAAGAGGGAGAGACAAAGAGGTGGCACTGTGGAGGCATCAAAGGTGGCGTCGTTTGCAACTACATTAATGCCAACCGCTGATTTCTTCCCTTCCATAAAAGCCGAACGCCGCGGCGCGCCCGCACGGGACGCCTAGATACAGAGTTTTTTTCCCCCTTCTATTTCCCAGCACTCGTAAAGCATCAAGGTAGTCATCTTTTTATGAGATTATCACCAGGATTGGACAATAAATTACACTTTCAGGAGAACCGAGCGCCGCCTCCTCCTCCTCCTCCTCTTCTCGCCCTACTTCCTGTTTGTGTTTCAGGAAAATCACTCGGCATGTAGCATGTTTCTGCTGAAGAGTCCAGTTGAAAGTGGTGTCATGCATGCTGGGGAAAAGCTGAGCTCATCTCCATCAGATGTTCTGCTACTGGCCCCTAGTGGTTCAGGCTGACAGCAGCATCCCAGCGTCTGCAGGTGGTTTGTTTCAACCCATCAAGTCCTCCTTTGTTCTTCACAGCAAAGGCTGGTTTTTAAATACACAATTTGGCGATTCTTGTCACAGGTTCCTTAAAGTTTGTTGTGGTTCCATCAGTACTTTTTTAAGATTTAAACTTTGGAAAATTCCATATTAGGGATGCTCTGCCAGCTACTTCTGAAAATATCTATCCAGACATCTTCGTCCATCGGAAATGTTAACATATATGTTCTTAAAAACTTATTTTGAAAGGATTTTAAAGTGAATCAGACAATTATTTTGAATTAAATAGATGCATTTAGATGAATATGTAAAATTACGACATGATAAAAGGGTTTTGTCGGTTTTGCTTCAGCTTGTTGTTCATCATACTAATTGTGTGCCAACAACAACATTGTTCCGTGTGCGATCTGTTCTGTTTGAGGTTACTTTTGAGACTGACCTCAAGCCAGTTGAGAGAAAATGAGGTGCGTTGGCAGGAAGCTGCATCCATGACGCTGAACGCTTGCACGTTTCTGAAGTTCAGAGGAAGAAAAACTGTATGCACTATATTTTTTTTTTACTTTTGCATGCGGTTTAATTTTATTGGATCATGGACCTGATTGCACACACCTGGACCTCATTGGACAGAACTCCTCACCACTGCATAAATGGAACTCTGAGCAGTTGCCGGGTGATCAAGCACCTGAGGCAGACGCACGCAGCGCTGTTGAAGCGTGCCGCAAGGAATGAAACTCCGGGTGAGGGCCAAAGGAAGGGGGACCAGCTGATCGCCAGGTCGAAGTCAGCGCAGAAGGCCTGGATCTCAGTCTCATTGTGCGCTAAGACAGTCACTTTACTGCATCATGGGAGATGTAGTGCCGATAATCCGCCGACTTCAGAAAGACCAGCGTCTTTGAGCTTTATGGTTTTGTTAACTTGTTCCACGGTCTGATACCAGATACTGTGGAAAGCTACACCGCTAAAGACGAGCTTTAGCTGGTATTTTTGTTAGAACAGAGAGACGTTTTTGCGCTAAATCGAAACAAGGAAGTGAAGACTTTAAACACTTCTGATTGGTCAGACTGATGACATGTGATTAAGCCTTCAATAATGATTGGTGGAGACAGTTAAACGGGCGGGACTTTTCCTTACACAGTTATAGCTGCAGCTATAACTGTACCGCGGCGGTACCTTCATTCTTATCAAAGTGTTTTAATAGAATCATAGTAACACGAAGAAAAAGTAATTTTATGATCTTTCATATTCTTAACTTCTCAGTGTTTTATCAGGGCCTGTTTGGATGAACAAAGAGCTGATTTCCTGGAGATGGTATTGTTTTTAGATCAGTGAAATGGTGCAATTTCTCACGGCACACTTGACCATCTCCCACGGCACACACTGGTTGAAAAACACTGGTTTAGTGTATCTGCTAGTTCAGTGGGAACACGCGTGTGAAGTGACGTACGTGTCAGAGGTTTATCTGATCGGCTGCTCTGCATGTCATTCGCTTGACTACTTTCAAAGCGAGGATGATGATTGGTTGATGGTAATTTAAAAAAAAATACCATCGCAGATGCTAATAAATGCATATTAAAGAATATGTTTATTCTGGTTTATGTATTTTTGATGGCTGTCTATTTACCCACACATCCTTTGAAATCGATCAGTCGATTTGGCATCCCTGCAATGTGGAGAAAACAAAACAAAATGGCCTCGCTTTCAAAGAGAAAAAAAATGACTTGTTTGTTGATTTTACTTGTGTTTCTCCTTTGGTTAATGAAAAAGCACCATCCAAAGTAAAACTGTAATTATAATTATTTTTTCAGGTTTTCCAATTGGTTTTATAGCGGCAGCCGGCAGCTCGGCTCCTGATTCATGGCTGCCAGGGCTCGTCCTCATTCCTGCCTTCAGCTTTTTGAGCCTTTGACAGCGGAGTTGCAGCTCCGCTTCCTCCCGCCTTCCCGCTGCTTTGCCTTCGTCTTTTTTTTGTGTTGCTTTAAGAGAAGTCGGCGTTGCCGTGCTGAGCTCGACTTGCACAGATCTATCGGTGCCCCTCGGAAATAGTGCCAAAACAGAAGAAAAAAAAGAAAAGCAAGGAGGAGAATAAAAATGTTTATTTCTGCCTGTGCTCGTCTCCCTTTGTGCCGGCGGATATAAGCAAATATTTGCGAGGATTGTGCGCAGGCACACCAACCCACCGCGAGGCGTTCAAAGCCAGATGCTGCTGATTTGAGACTCCCACACAGACGCACTCCCCTGCTCCTCCTTCACGCGGTAAACAAAGCTAACGTGCGCTCCTCACTCTCTCCTGCTCTGCTTGTACTTATTGATGGCTTTGGAGGACGCTGGGATGCTTTGGAACAAGTTGGAGTTGAATGAGAGGGAAGCCGAAAGTTGGAATGTCACCTTCTGCTGCTTGGCAGCTCAGCTGGGAGAGCCGGGTGTGGGCCCACGTGAACTTTAGCTCTGGGACAGATGGCGGCTCCGGACCCTTGGACTTGCTAATGAGTCGGGTCGAGCCAAGTGTTGTTGGAAACAGGTCTACAGGTCAGAGCGCTCCATCAAAGTCACGACCTACTGTGTCACTGGGTTAAAAACAAAAAAAAATAAAAAAGCCACACGCCCAGCTGCTTAAAAGATGGTTACATTTGGTGGCTGAGGTCTGAAATCTCCGGCTGAGGATGAGGATGTGCTCAAGCTGGTGAAAACGTCGACGTCTACTTGAAGCTCAAGTCGTGTTTTTTCCCACAAACATTGCTCTGGTGTGTTGGACACACACAAAAAAGAGCCACTCAACGGAAAAGATAGAGACACGCAGTGGGAGTGGTTTCAGAGGAACATCCAAAAAGTGTTGAACAGTTCAGAAGAAGTTAAAGTCCCACTTCAATCATCATTGGATCTATTTTCAAAGCACTCCCAGTGGTCTTTTAAGTTTTGCCATTTTTAGCCAAAATGTTAAAAACCCATGTTGTTGCTGCAGACTAACTCCGCCCCCTCTTCCCCTCTAATCAAAGAGCTTGTAGCCCCCTGAGTGTGTTATTAATGTCACAAATATGATATTTTTCTAACATAATTTTCCTCTGATTTACATAAATTTGAATAAAAAAAATACTCAAAAACTTTTTTGACATTAATTTTGTTTACTTATGAAAAAATGCCTCAAGAACATGATAAAAACACAATTTTCAGAGTAAGTCTTTAGTTGTATCAACTGGGATAACCCAGTCTGATTACGCAATCCAAAGTATGTCTTAATCAAATTCAGATGTTGCACACCGATCGGCGATTGGATATAAAATGTTTTCTCCATAGTGTAACGACCCAGGGTTTAGACAGAGCTGCAGGTGGCTGGCGCCCCCTCTTTCTGTCAGTTGCTAGACCACTGTGTGTGTGTCAATCAGTGGTGGGCTGGTGACTGATGGAGAGAGGGGGCGTGGTCTACCTGTGGGGGAGTGTGTGTGTGCGTCATCGCAGAAGTTAGTAGTAGCTGGCTGTGCCTGTTAGTCATGCTGTAACCGTTATCAGATACAGAAATCTCAATAAAGAGCTGTTGGACAACCGGCCGCCTAAGGAGCTTCCTTGCCGTCACTACACTGGTGTCAGAAGTGATTTCGGACGCGGGGCGGCGTACTGACGGTCAGACTGGTTCACGCCGGCGCTCGGATTAGCTGTGCTAGCTGGAGCTAGCTTGGAAGCATGGCCGTGCGGCGGAAGACTAAAGTAAAAGAAGAGGTGAGCGGAAAAACGGGGGAAGACGGCGCATGCGGCTGGTCGGATGACGCAGTCAAGGAGTTCGCCAAAGCTACATGCGAAGCAAGAGACCGCGTGAGGGAGGCCGCGGTGAGAATGGCTGACGCAGCGGGACTAACTCCATCGGCACGCGCCACTTCTGTTCGCTCCAGAATCGGCGGCCATGATGCAGCCTTGAGCGGGAACGTCGGCTCTAGAACGCCAGTTGTTGTCTCAACCACCAAGATCCCCAAGTACACCGGTAGGTCGGATTGGGAAGCGTTTCTGGCGCAATTTGAGCTATTGGCGGAAGCTGAAGGATGGACTGTTAAAAAAAAGGCTCTAAACCTGGCACTTTCCCTCACCGATGATGCATTGTCCTGTCTTTTGCTGCTGAACCCGGCTGACAGACGTGATTATGGAGCACTAGTGGGTGCTCTACAGCGACGTTTTGGACAGTGCTTACAACCTGAACTCCTGCGGAATGAACTGAGTAACCGGGTCAGGAAGTCTGGTGAGCCACTACGGTTGTTGGCCAACGATGTGGAAAACCTGACCCGGCGGGCCTATGCACACATGTCCCCTGGCGTACAGAGCGAGTTGGCGCGGGACCAGTTCATTAGAGCCCTCACACCCTCAGAGCTGCGTATTCAGGTGCAGCTGCTTCACCCTCAGACCCTGCAAGCAGCCCTGGAGATGGCAGTGGAGAGGGAGAATGTGTGGGGTGTGTCGGTTTCTGGTGGGCCCGGTTCTTATGGAGACCGCCCTGCCAGGGGAGCTGCGGTAGAGAGTCATACAGTGGAGAAGCCGGCCTGGGTGAGTGAAATGACTGAACTGTTGAGAGCTGTATCGTTACAGACAGCCCGCCGACCTCACCCAGGTCCCAAGGCCTGCTGGGGATGTGGTCAGGCTGGACATTTGGTCAGAGAGTGTCCCAACTCAAACAGACGGCAGGGAAACGACTCGGGGTCTGCATAAAGGGGGATATGCAGACCCAGACCTCAGCTTTGCATGTGCCACCCCAGCTAATTCTCTCGCTACCACCAGGAGGCGCCCAACATCACAGTCGGGGAGGCATGGCGCAGCCTTCCCCAGAAGCAGACGCCACCACACACTGGGAGCCAATCATCGCGGTGGGACGTGCTGGCACTGGAGACTCTTGCTACGTTCCTGTTACAGTTGAAGGGGTTCCCTGTTCAGCGCTAGTGGATACAGGGTCAACAGTCACTGTAGTGAGACCTGACGTGGTTCCAGAGGGAACCGTGCTGGAGCCCACTTTGGTACGTCTACGCACTGTCACAGGTGAGCTGGCCCCAATGAAAGGCAAAGGTGTACTCTCTTGGACTGTTGGGGGGAGAACACTTCGCCACACCGCTTGGATAGCGGCAGTGCAGGACCCGTGTATTCTGGGCCTGGATTTTTTAAGGGCTGCAGGCTGTCAGTTAGATCTGTTAAGAGGGACTGTGAACTTCTTCGCGGGGTCGGTTTTTACCTTGTTTCCTAGGTGTAGTGAAGAGGGACACCCTGAGCAGCTAGCAGCTAAGGCCTCTGACACAGTTGGTGTCACTCCCTTCCAAGAGTCACCTTCTGGGAGTGACAGCGGGAGTGCCACTTCAAGCACGCATTTTTGCGCATCAACCTCTCCTGCTGGAGCTCAACTGGAGAGAGAGGGAGCAGTGGAGGTGATAAGAGAAATATGGGAGAAAAACTGCAAGGGTCTTGAACCACAACAACGGGACCGGTTGTGGGAACTGCTAGTGGAGTTTCAAGACTGTTTTGCCATGAGTGATGAAGAGGTGGGGAGGACAGAGCTGGTGCAACATGAGATTGACACGGGTGATGCAAGGCCTATTAAGTGCCGCCCACGTCGACTCCCACTGGCTAGACAGCAGGCATGTGACGAGGCTGTGACCAAAATGCTGCAGGCAGATATAATCGAACCTTCAGACAGTCCATGGGCGGCAGCTGTGGTCATGGTCCCAAAGAAGGTGTCAGGGTGGCGTCTCTGCTCTGACTACAGGCCGCTGAACTCTGTGACAAAGAAAGACTCGTACCCGCTTCCGCGCATTGATGAGTCGCTAGATCTAGTTTCGGGGTCCTCCTGGTTTTCCTCCTTAGACCTCCGCAGTGGGTATTACCAAGTGCCTCTTGCCCCCGAGGCTAGAACCAAAACAGCGTTTTGTACTGGACGAGGCTTGTGGCAGTTCAAGGTCCTTTGTTTTGGACTCTGTAATGCCCCGGCTACTTTTGCCAGACTGATGGACAAAGTTCTGGCCGGTGTACCCCGCCAACAATGTCTGGTCTATCTGGATGACATACTTGTGCATGGCAGCTCCTTTGAGGCAGCCTTGGGTTCCTTGCGGCTGGTGCTGACAAGAATCAGGACAGCTGGCCTGAAGTTACATCCAGACAAATGTCATTTCATGCAGCGAGAGGTGTTTTTTCTGGGGCATAAGGTGGGAGGAGAAGGGATTGGAACTATGAAGGAAAAGGTGCAGGCTGTAACTGACTGGCCCACTCCAACCACGCAGAAACAACTCAAGAGTTTTTTAGGCCTGGCGTCATACTACCGTCGGTTCGTACGGGGTTTTGCATGCACAGCCGCACCTTTGTTTCAGCTGATGCAAAAGGACAGAGACTATGTATGGACCGAGGCATGCCAAGAGGCTTTCAGCTGCCTACAGCGTGCATTGAGTGAAGCTCCAGTGTTGGCTCCGGCTGATCCCTCTTTACCCTTCATCTTAGACACAGATGCTAGCAGTGTGGGAGTGGGAGGCGTGTTGTCTCAGGCGGGGCCAGAAGGGGAGCGGGTGGTCGCTTATTTCAGCCGGGCGTTTAACAAGCACGAAAAGCGGTATTGTGTCACCCGCAGAGAACTGCTAGCAGTGGTGCTGTCAATCAGACATTTTAAATACTACCTGTGTGGATTAAAATTCACAGTGAGGACTGATCACTCTGCCCTCCAGTGGCTCATGACGTTCAAGGAACCTGAAGGGCAGGTAGCCAGGTGGATCGAAGAGCTACAGGCTTTTGACTTTAAGGTGGAGCATAGGGCTGGGGCACGCCACACTAATGCAGATGCTCTCTCTCGCCGTCCATGTGCAGCAGATGATTGTCGGTTTTGTGAGAAGAGGGAGGCCAGAGAAAAGGAGCTACTGGAGGAAGGGATGGGGGCCACAGAGCAGCCAGTAGTCGAGTGGACTTGCCGGGGGCTGCAGACTGTAGACATGGCAGAGTGGAAACGGCAACAGGAGCAGGATGTTGACCTACAGCCTGTGCTGCAGTGGGTTGTCGCACAGCAGCGGCCACCGTGGGAGGAAGTGGCAGCGCTATCCACCGCAAGCAAGGGGTTTTGGTCTATGTTTGAGGCTCTGCGGTTAGAACAGGGTGTCCTGCAGCGGGCATGGGTGGCGCCTGCAACGGGTGAGAAGAAGTGGCAGATCGTGGTCCCAAGGGGCCTCCAATTGGAGGTGCTGCGGGCCATGCATGGAGTGGCGGGGTCTGGACATTTCGGAGTTACAAAAACTCTGCGCCGACTCCGTCAGGGTTTCTATTGGGGCAGATGTAGGAGGGACGTGGAGGACTTTTGTCGTCAGTGCGACCCCTGCATAGCCCGCAAGGGTCCTTCAGGCCAGTCACGTGCTCCCCTCCAACCATTTCAGGTGGGAGGGCCGATGGAGAGGGTGGCTGTTGACATCGTGGGCCCGTTGCCGCGCTCTTCTAGGGGTAACCGTTATGTTCTTTCTGCTATAGATTATTTTACTCGGTGGCCAGAGGCGTACGCATTGCCTGACCAGGAGGCAGAAACGGTTGTGGATGCCCTTCTGGGGGGCATGTTCAGCCGTTTTGGGGTTCCGGAGTCCATACACTCTGACCAAGGCCGGAACTTCGAGTCCCGGGTGTTTGCCCTCATGTGCAGTCGCCTTGGTGCTCACAAGACTCGCACCACCCCCTTGCGACCGCAAAGTGATGGATTGGTGGAGAGATTTCACCGCACCTTGGGGCAGCAACTGGCTATCATCACATCAAAGCACCAAAAAGACTGGGATGACCACCTTCCCCTGGTGCTAATGGCATGTCGGTCAGCTGTACAGGAATCCACATCCTGTACACCTGCTCTTCTCATGTTGGGAAGAGAGCTCCGTACACCGGCCATGATGGCTTTTGGCCGGCCACCTGATGCTGAAGACACAAGCCAGGGGCCTGAGTATGCTCGGAAACTTCAGGAGCGTCTGGACTCCGCACATACTTTCGCTCGGGAACAGCAGCGAAGTGCTGGACAGAGACAAAAGCGCCACTATGATGTAAAAGCTAAAGGAAGACATTTCGTAGTTGGCGAACCAGTGTGGGTGTACAGCCCCCAACGCAAGAAGGGACGATGTCCAAAGCTGGACAGCCAGTGGATTGGGCCGTGCAGGGTCCTAGAGAGGCTAGGAGAAGTCGTTTACAGGGTACAGTTTCCACAGAGAGGGAGAAAGGTGATTCTCCGCAGAGACAGACTGGCTCCCTATCGGGGTATCTCTGCTCCGCCTACACAGACGACGCCAGCTGTCCCATCCTTGCTGGTTTCTGCACCAAGTTCCTTTTCTGCCCCTCTAGCTTCTCCAGATCCACTTCCAGCAGCGGCAACTCCAACCCCCTTAACCCCGTTGCCTCCGCGGGCTAGGCCGCAGCGTCAGAGGAAAGTTCCAAGCAGATTCAGAGACTTTGTTGCTTCCTTTTAGTAGGGAAAGTTGTTAATGGTGGGACAGTTTGTTTTAGAGGGCAAGAATGCGCCCTGGTCCCTCCGGAAGGTCTGGTGGTCTACCCAAACCTTCCGTTTAAAAAAAAAAAAAAAAAACTGTGTTGATGATGGTTCTTTGGTTCTGTCCTGTTTTACTTTACACTTTCCTGGTGTGTGAAATTGTGGGTCAGGTAATATGTGTCCCTCGTGGGCGAGGGTCTTTGTGGGGGGGGGGTAGTGTAACGACCCAGAGTTTAGACAGAGCTGCAGGTGGCTGGCGCCCCCTCTTTCTGTCAGTTGCTAGACCACTGTGTGTGTGTCAATCAGTGGTGGGCTGGTGACTGATGGAGAGAGGGGGCGGGGTCTACCTGTGGGGGAGTGTGTGTGTGCGTCATCGCAGAAGTTAGTAGTAGCTGGCTGTGCCTGTTAGTCATGCTGTAACCGTTATCAGATACAGAAATCTCAATAAAGAGCTGTTGGACAACCGGCCGCCTAAGGAGCTTCCTTGCCGTCACTACAATATTTATCAGCGTCATTGGTAACTACACATGTCTACAAATACCAGGTTTACCTTATAGGAATCCCAAATTCCACATATCATTATTATATGTTTATAAGTGTTGCTAAAACGTTGACAGAGCAGCTTGAAGCTCACATCTGGTACCCCCCCCCCCCCCTTAGGAACACAGAGGCGCTCTTCACGATTACTTCTCACATGTGCAGCCACACTTCCATAAAGCCCAGAGCCGACCAGAACAATGCTCAAAGGCCCGCCTGTAAATTGGAAGACTTAAGAGCCTGAGTGAGGGGATTTCTGCTCTTTGTTAGCAACCCGGGGCTACGTTCTCTTTCCACATTTTATGCAGGAACCCGAGATGAACGAGGATTCCTCTCAATGGCAGGCGAGGAGTTAAGTGGCTCCACTCTTCTTTGTGTTGCGTTACTTCTTTGCTGTACAATCGATGGGGGAAACCCTCTAAGGAATAGATTCTGATTAGATATATGTGATAAATATGTCATCTTAAGTCCCCTGAAATGTTTTTTGCCACCAATGTGTGCGGAACCAGGGGCGGAGCTACAGGGGGGCAAGTCAATATTAGTACCATTTAGACAAAGATTTAAAATGTCCTCAAAGAAGCTCTAGCAATAGCACCTCAGCTAAAGGACTAGCTGTTTTAAAATATCCAATAATAAAATATTTACTTTTGATCCTTTCTTTTGTAATGGCCATCCAGTGCTGTTCCCATTTGCCACCCTACCACATGCTTCTGCCCGCCGGAAGCTGCTCGGACTATGTCACGTGAGGTATTTGGAGGACTTTGGGAATGTACCTCCAGGGGGAGCCGAAAGAAGGCCTTTGTGAAATCTGATGAGTCGAGGACATCGTACAACGAGTGGGATTGTTGTTTAGAGATGATGGCTCCCGGAGACGGTGTGGTTTTGACAGCATGTTGGACCAGTGTTTTTCAACCTTTTTTGAGCCGGGGCGCACTTTACCCTTGACCAAAATCCCGCGGCACACCAGCATCCAAATAATTAAAAAAGGAAAAACTATAGTCTGTATTGATGTACAGTCCCTCTGCAGTCTCATGTGCATTTTTGTGATCATTTTGGCAGAAAAAGCTGGAAGCTGCAGCTGTTTTTCTAAAAGATGTCATAAAAGTTAAGTTAGTTTTCAGTAATAATTTTCAACGAAATTATTTGAAATTTTACCCTGGTAGTTGTTTTCCTTTCAGTTTATTAAGATGTAATTTTATGTTACCTCATCAAAAAACAAACCAAATATATTTCTAAAAAGTTTCTAAATTCATTCATTTTCTATACCGTTTTTTTTTTTCCCTTTCAGGGTCACGGGGCTGCTGGAGCCTATCCCAGCCACTTGTGGGCGAAGGCAGGGGACAACCTGGACAGGTCGCCAGTCTGTCGCAGGGTAGAATGTCCACAAACACACATCCATTCACAGTCATACCTATGGTCAATTTAGAATTGCCAATCAACCTATAAAGCACTTTTTTTTTTTTTGGGAGGAAGCCGGAGACCCCGGAGAAAACCACGCATGCACGGGGAGAACATGCAAACTCCACACAGAAAGGCCCCCCACTGATGTTGTGTTTTTCATGTCCCCCAGCCGGGACTTGAACCGGAGGCCTTCTTGCTGTGAGGCAAGAGCGCTAACCACACCGTGCAGCCATTAAAAGTGATTTATTTTTGTAATTTTTTTTTTATCTTGGTGAAAAGGAAACTGTAAATTTTGAAAAAATATGATCAGAATATGTTTGATAATTTTACACGAAAAGAATAACATTATATTAATGTTTTCTGTAGCAAAAGGTGAAAATGTTGAAGTTTTATTAGTTTTCCTTTTGTCTTAATCAAATATCAAGTTTAAAAAATATGTTTTATTTCTTTTTAGATGATTAAATTGTTTCAACTTAGTTTAAATGTGTCTAAAATGTGTTTAAAAGTTTAATTGTGTCTGTTGGCCACTTCACCTTAATCCTGTTTCTTAAATCCTGTTATCACTTCTTCTAAAATTTTACATAAAATAATCCAGACTTTATTAGAAAAGTGTTTCAGTTAGAAAGATGACTTGGGCCAAACTCTGGGATGTTTGACTGTTGAAAAACACAAACCTTCAAGGAGAACTAAACTGATTTCTGATTTCATCGAGAAGATTTAAAAACTGTTTGATGTGTGTTTGTTGTGGTTTCACGACGTTTAACAGGTAAGACTCATAGTAGCGTAGAGTCGCTGTCACTTTAACACAATGCATCATGGGAGACGTAGTGATGCCAGAAAGACTCTCCTCTCTGAGCTTCATTGTTTTGTTCACTTGTTCCACGGTCTGACATCGGATTCTGTGGAAAGCTACGCCGCTAAAGACGAGCTTAGCTGTTGTTTTTGTTGGAACTGAGAGACTTCACGAGCTAAATCGGAATAAGGAAGTAAAGACTTTAACCACTTCTGATTGGTCAGACTGGTGACGTGTGATTAGGAGTCCAAGAATGATCGGAGGAGACAGTTGTTTTTCTAAAACAGAGTTAAAGCTGCGGCTAAATACCGTCATTCTTATCAAAGTGTCTTTAATAGAATCAAATAAACCCACGGTGCACTAGTGTGTCGCGGCACACTGGTTGAAAAACACTGCATTACAGAACCTTGACTCAAAAGTGGCTTCACTGACTTTACTTAACTTTACTTTAAAGTGGGGTCTATATTAAGGAGCAAAAAGGAAAAACAGGCCATGTAAATGTGGCTCCGTCTAATTTCTGAAAGGCACATTAAAGCTGTCGAGTCAGAGCTTATGGTTGACGCGTCTTTCTTAAATGAACTTCCACAGGTCAAGTATTTACTTTCTAAATGGATTGTGACAAAAAAAAGTAAATTATGGTACAAAATATATAAACGTATTAAAAGAACGTTAAAGTACAGTATAAAAACTAGCGGTCTCTCTTAGCTCTATAGCTTCACTAAGACAACGCGCATCAACTACCAGTGACGTGCAGTCAGGAGAGGCAGGTGAGGCTGTGCCTCACCTGTCATTATGGGAAGAAAAGAGAAAAAATAAATTCACTTATTATATTTAATCAGTAATTTGTGCTTTGCAGTCATTTTCCATTTAACTGTACCGTTTTTGGGTGTTTTTTCTTTTCAAAATCGCTGAATTTCCGCATTTGACGTGCGATGAGGCACCAGCCCGCTGAGCCTCACCTTGGATTGCGCAATACCTATGTAGTCAGACGGTACTGCTGTCTCTCTGTATATCGGTTCAATCACTCGTACTATATGAGCTGAGTTTGCATAATTTAGCAGATGTATATGATGTACAGTGTTTGTTTTTATAAATAACTGTATGTGAGGGACGTGTTTCTTGTGCTGAGCGCTAAACGCCGGCGAAAAAGCTGCTGGGTGAGGCCAGAAGTTCTCGTGCCTCATGTTAGGGGGCGCCAGTGAGCCCTGAGATTATGACGCTAAAAAATACTAGAAGAAGTGATAGCAAGCGGCAAGTCATTTTCTTCAGAAGGAGCGGCGTATGGACTTTATTTACAAGTAAAGGTAAGACGATAATAACGTTTGTGATTTTTTCTATGCTGCAGTTTGTATATGAAAAAAAACATGTTGAAATGATATTTTAAACAAAACACGTTAACTGTTGTCAATCAAATGGTGAATAAGTTACTCAGTATGGTTCATATGTTTGTAAATCTGACTGATGACGTCAGTGCCTCACCAGCCATTAACCTCACCGCACGTCACTGTCAACTACATAACATCTCTCAGCCAGTAGAACTGCTTCCTAAGTTGACCTATTTGAACTCAACATCCAGGACGAACGTCGTTGAATATTTAAAAAAAAAGCATCTAACAGGCCAAATATAGGAATGATTAGGGAACTGCTCAGCCGCTGCTTTTTCTTTTTTTTTTGGGGGGGGGGTAAAACGTTGGCGTCAGCTCTGTAAGAAATGTTAAAGTTGAACTTTCGTCCTGATTTAAATGTCCTTTTTAGTGACTCTCTGCCTTGTAGACACTTTTGAAACAGCTTAGCTGCATTTTACTCTTCCAGGAAACCTTAAAGCGGGTCTTTTCAATCAACTCAACCCTTCATTGAAATGTCACTGTTGTCTTTAATATATTGTGTGGGTTAAAATAGTTGGAATGGAGTCTGGAGATGGATGGGTTTTTTTTTTTTCGTCTTTTGAACAGACCTAAAATAAAGAACTTGAAAGTAAGATAAAAACTAAAAAAGACTCCCCAAGTGAGAACTAAATGAACTCCGCACACTTACGATGAATACTTTTCGATATTTACACTTTTAATTGATTATTAGAGGCATATATAATAAATATGTCTTTCACATTAAGATAAAGCAAGGCCACTCTCCATCATGATGGTGATATATCCGCCATTGCAAAAAGGGTAGCAGCTCAAAACGTGAGATTTGCACCTTTTTGACATTTGGCACTAAACCTCTTCCAACTTCAGGTAGAAACGGTTAAAAAAAAAGGAAGAAGAAGCCCCTCCCTGCTTGTCCAGTGTGACCACCATGGGCTAAACGTGGCACATGGCAAGCGTGAACACAGCTTAAGGCTTGAAGGGTCAAACAAAACCCACACCTTTTGCTAATTTAAAACCTGATGAAGTTCCTACCCTCAAACATTTTTTTTTATTATTATTAAAGAAATAATTATATAGGGTTCCATATAGCTGGAGGCCTTTGCTCTTTCAAAAGCCTTTTTTAGTTCCCTGCATACTTGGTAATCTGCAGTCACGTCCATCTTAGCTGCGAGCTGACTGCGGGCCTCTGATTCCGAACTGCTTGGTGTGAAGTAACACCGGCAGGTTGTGTGAAACGGTGGATATTGGTAAAACAGACAGTCTCTGTCCTGGGAGCTCATTTGTTGAAGTTGCAGGTGTAAGGAGCAGGAGCAAAGACAGGTAGGAACTTGTGATGGATGATGAGGATACACAGTGGACCGCAGCATCAGTGGTTAAAGCATCAATGGTGATTTGCATTTTGTAGCTGGCAGCGCTCGGGTTGAAAGCAGCTGAGGGGCCGCAGCGGCTCGCACCCCAACACTTTGATTTAGTCACATTTGGTGGGCGTCGCGCTTTTGAAACGACATTGTCATGCAGAAAAAGTCATCAGTGTTTTCACTGGAGGTTTTTTTTTTGTTCTTCTAATCAAAAGCTGAAGAGCTGCTGATTGACAACTCATGACGTCCTTGCATGTTTATTAGGGCGAACACATATTTCCTACTCATTTTTTTATATCCATAAAGAGTTTCAAGGCATTGATTTTTCATCGTTTTCATTTTTATTTCATTCAAACCTACTTTAAAAGCTCCAGATCAAACCCTCTCTGTAGTCGGGCTTAAATTAATGTTTCGGTGAAATCAGAGACCACCTGTTGGATTCTTTTTTATCATGCTTTGATGAAAAGTTTCTGTTTACTTTAAAGTCTGAAAAAAGTAAAGAATTAGGCTTCACACTGCCCCTAGCAACATGCGTTCAAGCGACAACTTCCCATGAAAAGTCTATGTTCAGAAAACTCTTGCGTTCCCACTTCGTTAAGCAAATCTTTGCAAAGGTTTTAATCAGGCGTTTCGTGGAAGTGCCACCTGTTTGAAAATGAATCACAGAGGAGCAAATGATAGCTGTGGTTTGTTTTTGGCCAGAATTATGACACCAATTTGGGCTCCAATCTGCACACAAATATAGGAGGGGAAGAAAAAGAAAGACAGGACCTCCCGCTACAGCAGAGGGCGAAAGAAAACAGAGACAGAAAACACTAGAAAAGTAAAAACAAAAACCCAATATTACTGCCACGGCTGGAACAGCGCATCACACATCCGGTCCGGTGTGCTCGTAGCTTAAACAAATCCTAAAGACGCTCATCTTCTTAGTCATTGGGCCACTCCCCTTTAGGAGGCACCACTGCGAATCATCCACCCCCATTTAACACTCTCTTAGCTCTCACCAACCACACTGGTGACCTCCTTTACTGCATCTATGAAGCTCTTTGGCTTTATTTTGACATGAGCTATTCCACCTATGGTCCATTCCCACCAGGCATATGATGTACGTTCAAGAGCGCACTAAACTCAAGTTCCTGAATGCGGCTTTAGCCCGTGGTGTTCCCGCTGGACTGTCGCTGTCCGATACTACCACATGTCTGTGTACTGAGCAGGAGTACCATTGCAACAACACATCATCAGTAGGGTAAAACTGACCCGTCTCACGGCCCCAGCTCACGTTCCCTATGAGTGTGTGAACTCTTTGTTGATGGGTCATTTTGTGTGAGCATCTTGATGCTGAGTCGTCTTGTGCCCCCCTGTCATGTGGGGTCCCTCAGGGTTCAGTTCTAGGACCACTGCTGTTCTCCCTCTACTTGTTGTCTTTAGGCTCCATCTTTCTGAGACACAACGTTGCCTTCCACTGTTATGCAGATGATTGTCAGATTTACTTATCTCTAAAAAAAGAATGATGGCTTCTCACTGTCCACTTTTAAAACTCGTCTTAAAACCCATTTTTATTCTCTGCCTTTTAACCCCAGCAGGAGTTAGTTGATTTCTAAATTCTTTGTGTCTTTGAACCATAGTAGGTATATCTTATTGATGCCCGTTTGTTTTTAGTTTTTAAAGATGTACAGCACTTTGGTTTGAGCTGTAGTTGTTTAAAGCGCTTTATAAATGAAGTCGGTATGTGCTACAAAGTATTGTATCAGTGAAATATCTTGCTCCAGTCTTTTTTTTTTTAAGCTCTTTTCCTATATAGGGAAAAGACTTGGTGTCATAGCCAGGCACAAACCACAATTATCATCTCCTCCATCATACATTTTGAAATGGTTGGACGTTTGGAAGTCATCCAGACGTCACGACCATCTGTCCAACTTTCTCTAGATCTAAAAAAAACACAAAGCAGATCCCTCTGACCAACTCTTCAAAGCAAACACTGCATCTGTGGTTCTCTTTCACACAACTTCTCCCTTCTTCTTAAAAATGGGCACCAGAACACTTTGTCTCCATTCTGCAGGCATCTTTTCCCTCTCTGACACCTCCAACATTTCCATACCTCCACCGGTAAGTTGTCTAGATCGACTGCCTTTCACTCCTCATCAATGTTATCCTTACTGATCATAACTACTTCCTGTTCCGCAACATCCACATCCTATTACTCATTCATCAGGGTCTTCAAACCTCTCCTTCCATCTTTCCATCACTCTTGTGGAACCTGCCAGCACATTTCCGTCCCTGTTCTTGATCACAATAACCTGCTGTGCCTCCTTCCATTGTGTCCAACTTGTCTTTTTTTTTTTCTCAGCAAACATTTTCCTGTTTTATTCCTGAACTCCTGTATACCATTGACATCTTTATGTCTCTCTCTGTTTCGTCCAACTCTTTAGGTGAATCTGTCAAAGTTCCTACGTACAAAGTTTCTCCCCTAGGTTCTCCGCTCTTGCCTT
This sequence comes from Oryzias sinensis, assembly GCA_037389245.1. NCBI lineage: Eukaryota > Metazoa > Chordata > Actinopteri > Beloniformes > Adrianichthyidae > Oryzias > Oryzias sinensis. Next base: position 6,291,064 of record CM074505.1, on the reverse strand, counting down.
TCCTTTTTCTACCGGTAGCCTACAGGTCAGCAGAACTGTTAACAGAAATTACTCAAGACATAAAAAACAAAATAAGAGAAGGAAAAAAAAGGCAAATGGACTGATGTTTTCAGGTGTTCCAGGCATTAAATCTATTCTAATTAAAACTGAGGTGTCATAATGTTGACTAATGTTGCTCTGTAATTAAGACGGAGGAGAAAACAAACATTAGCCCCACTGATAGCCCTAATTTCTTTCTGCCTTCAGAATCAATTTGAAGTTATTGATTATTTGCAAAGTCCTGAGGGCTCTTGCATCAAGTAACTAACTCAATCTGTAATAGCCCAATCTGTTTCCCTGCTCTGCAAGCTGTGTGGATGGATGGGATGTTATTTGTGGCTCACTTTGAGTGCACTTTAAACTAAAATATATATACAGTGCAGACCACTCCACTGCCCCTGCCACCCTGATCAAAGAAGCATGTGACAAAGTCCCTGTGCTCCCTGTGCAATTCAGAATTGATTTTAAAGTTCTTTTATTGGTTTACAAATGTTTTTATGGTCTCGGGCCTTCATATTTATCTGACATGATTTTAAAATATGAGACCCTGAGGTCCTCTGATACAGGCCTTTTGGTTATTCCAAAAGTTAGAACAAAAACATACGGCGAGGCCTCATTCAGTTTTTACGGACCTCGCCTGTGGAACAGCCTCCCAGAGAGCCTCAGGGCCGCAGAGACTGTTCATGTTTTTAAAGGATGGCTTAAGACCTACCTTTTTAATTTAGCTTTGAGTTGAATTTTAGGATTTTTTTATTTCTTCATTTTATTTTATTTATTTACTTTTTTTAAATTATTTATTTATTTTTCTTTTAACTAGTTTTATATGTGTATGTAAATACATTTATTTATTCTATTAATTTTTAAGTCGCTCTTACTATTTCATATGCCTATTAAGGTTTATGTAATTATTTGTTTTTTGTCCATGTTTTATATATATTTTAATTTTATTCCTTTTACATTTTATTACACTCCAGTGTTTTCCTCTGAGGGATCCTCCACATCAGTGACTGACCCTTCTCAGTGAACAGGGTCGCTGCAGTGGGATCTCCTGGGTCTGACTCTTTTGATGGGATCTGGGGGGTTCTGTGGTAGTGTTCTCCGTGAACTTGGGTTGGGGGGTCGCTGATGTGGACATGTCCCCAAAATATCGTTTCCCTACTTCAGGACAAAGCCTGGTCTCTACATTCTATCATTTTATCACTTTATTTATTTATTTTTTGTTGTGTGTGTGTGTGTGGGGGGGGGTGTTTTTGCTGTATTTTATGCACAGCACTTTGAGTGACATATGTTGTTGAAAAAGTGCTATATATATAAAGGTTGAAAGTCATTGGGGAAAAAAAATGTTTTTCAAAACGGCGGCTTTTCTGTTGGCTTTATCTCCATAGCAACCATTTTAGTCTTTGGTTGCCTCAAGGTGACCAACAAGTCTATGTCATTTTTAGAATAATCGGCAAAAGGAGTTTTTTGGATTTCCTTGGCAACGGAGGCTTTTATGTTAACCACACCCACATTCCTAATACCTTTATTTCATGTCATATCGTTTTGTTCAGCTTGAGCCAGTGATTGATGTAATAAATGTTCCCAATATTCCATTAAAACATTTGCAGGCTACAGGAAATCGCACATTTGTCAGGTTGCCACTCTAACTCTGTTCAAAATCTACAAACTTTTTATCCAGAATTTTTTTTTTCCTACAAAGCCTCCCAGTGACGCTCAAGGAATCTGGAGGCGATAGATCAAAACCCCTTAGAGGGGTGTAAATTTTAATGTGGGGGGAGGGGGAGCATTCAAGTTTTCCCACCGCGAAGTAAACGCGTATTTCGCCACTCATCGCCTTGACGACCGGCCTTTTTTACACTGTTATCCATCGAGTCACTGAAATAGAATCTTTTGCGGTAAGGTCCAGCCAAACTTTCACCCCCCTACCCTCTGGCATTCTGACTGAAGGTCTGCCCACAGCCCCCCACCCATTGTCATATGAGCCCACCCACAATTGCTGGAAGGCTAAAATGATTGGCTGGAATTGTACAGTTAAACTGAGTAGTATACAAGAGATTACCATGTCCTAAATAAAGGGCTGAAATCCACATTTTTGTACACTACCAGTAGTACCGAATAGAGTACACTGTACGGTACAATATTTTGAGCATTTCCGTTGTTTGATAGACCCTTTAAGCCGGACCAAATTGTACTATTTTTGGGCCCCCATTGGTTGTAGGACCATAGAAAATTGAAACCAACCAGTAAGTCTGGAGCTTCTTTCGTCATCTGATGAAACCCATTGATTGTCTGAAGGTCATTATGACGATAGAAGGCGGCAAACCGGCGCATGTCTTTTGTCCTTCAGTTGACATGTGCCAAACGGCAAGATCTGGTCAGCACTACAAATACCGAGGTTTCTCGCCACCCTTTGTTGTTCTTGGTTTTTCTTTTGCTGTCGTCGCACAACTACTGTTTGACGCAAAGCAACGCAATCTCCACCCTGCACACGCCGTGATGGTCCAACCTTGAGTGGAAACGCTCACCTCGTCCTTGGCTGGACCATTCTGAACCGGACCAGAATGTACCATATCGCTCAGTGGAAGTGAGGTTTATACGTCTATACCAACTTGGCATCGAGTTTGGGTAACCATACCTAGGTTAAAAATGCTAAAATTGTAGCCCAACACAACATCTCCTGGGCTAAATTGTCACTTACTGAAAGGAAAGTAGGAATTTCCTTTGTAAGAGGTGAATACTTGATTTTTATTAGTATCTTGACTTCTTAGCAAAATGAAAATATAAAGCTCTGGCGTCAGAATTTCTTAGAGATCTTTCAACTAATGAAAGCAAAACTGTTCACACATCACAGACCATTGATTAATCCGTCGCCCGTCTTTTCTGCAAGAGGTAATAAATTGCTTTTATTTTGCTGACATGATGGTTTTCACTCGCACAGACCTGGGAACAGAAATGATTTTACGCCGATACAGAACAGACATCTTTAAACTAAAATCTTTTTATTCCTACAGCACATCTTGGTGTCTTTAACATCATGTTTTTTTTTCCTAAACTTGGCTGCTAAATGGTGACTTCAGTTTTTCTTACACCAAAGTGAGTCTCATATTCAGTGAAACAGTGCCATCTGTGGAGATTCTGTCCAACGGGCCTGAATGTATTGCAAATTTTTGACATTCTCAATGTTTCTTCCACCTTGATTTAAATAGATTCATAGTGTTTCTATTTTTCCCAGAGTTGCTTCATTGTTTTATCAGATTTGGGTTCCTATTTCGTGTTTTTGGAGGTTGATTATGACGGCATAAACTGCTGGAAAAGTTGGTCACGGATAATTCTTGGATTTAAGTGTCTGTAAATATCCTTGTGACGGTTGAAAATGGCACTCGTGGATCAGGCTTGGCTGCTGTCAGTCAGGCTTAAGGGTTTCTGTGCAGACTTGTCCGTTCAAAGCTACTTTTAGCCTCATCATTTTCTCCCTCTCTTCTTTTGCCTTTATAATTCCTCAAGATGTGACCCATTTTTGGGTGGAAAAAAGTTTTGGACACAGATGCCATAGTGCAACTTTGTTACTCTTGAAACATTTTTTTTTTAACTTGCTGATCGCCTGATGCACATGGGTGGACTTAACAGTTTCGGGGCCCAGGTGAACAATAACACGGGGGCCCCTTGTATTAATCTTTTTTTCTTTAAATTTGTATCCCAGGTCAAACTTTAAATACCTTTTTTAGTGGTCCATCTTTAGATAGCATCAACATCAAGAATTGAAATGTTTTGATAAGCATTTAAAAACTGAAATTACATCTAAATGTCAAAGAAATGCATATTTTTATATACATAATTTTTAGTTGGAAAACAAATATTACATTTAATGAATGCATTAATTTGTTAATTACTCACTTCCTAGTAGTAACAAATGAAAACCTTTTTGCCCTTTCTTTATTTTGTCAGGTTTATTAAACCTTATTAAAAACCAAGTGAAATGCTGGAACAAAACGGTACCTTTTGGTACCATACTTCTGTTTAAATGCTAGATTGGCATCTAAAAAAATTAAAACAAAACCAATAATAAATGACTACTTTTATACCCCACTCTTTGCCTTTCCACTCCTTTTTTGTCCGTTTTCTCAAACTTCAGTGATGTCACTAACTGGCTGTTGAGGGAAAAGTCCATTGCTGCACAGGGATGGGGGTGGGCAGAACACTTCCACATGATAAGTGTTTTTATATATATTTATATAAGTGTTTTTATAAAATTTTTAAATAATAATCTGAATTGAAAATACTTTTGACATTTTTTATCAAGTCTTCAGCTCGGGTGCCAACCCCCTCATCAACGTTGACTAATTGTATGGCCCCTGGATCTGGTGTCTTGTTTTTTTTTTTTTTATTATTGTTATGTAATTTTATTATTTATTTTTTTAACCCTCAAAGTTTTAAAGACCAAAGCTCTCTTTGACCTCAATAGACAATTCTTTATCTTCCAGTTCAACGCTGGTTTGAAAACAAGAGTTATTGGAGCCAAGTCAGTTCACCAAGTGACCTGTAGGTGGCTTTGTTGCACAAGTGAATCCCAAATGTAAAATTGTCCAATTTTACAAACCTAAGAGGCAAACCCAGAAATACCAAATGTTGGAGTACCTTAATGACTGCACGAAAGCGCAGTGGTTAGCCTCTCTCTCCTCACAGCAAGAAGGTCATGGTTCAAATCCCAGCTGGGACCCTTCTGTGTGGAGTTTGCATGTTTTCTCCCGGCACTTGGGCTTCCTCCTACAGTCCAAAAACATGTTTTATAGGTTAAGTGGTGACTCTAAAGTGTCCTTAGGTGTGCATGTGTGAGTGTGAACCGGCAACAGACCGGTGACCCGTCCAGGGTGAACCCTACTTTTGCCCAACAGTAGCCAGGACAGGCAAACCCCAGTGTTGAGTGTTTTTTTTTTCCTTGTTATTGTACTAACATGTCTATAATTTAGCATTTTTCAATAACGACATTGCCTACTTTGTCTTTTCCAGCTGTGGACCATCCTGCATGTTTACTACAGTCCGTGTTCTGCCTTTGGTCAGGTAGTGAAAACAGTCAGAGACATCCAAGGCACCAATCTCTACATCAGTCCTCTTTTTTTTTTTTTTAAATGAGAAATGTCTAGACACAGCCAGGCTGAGTGCAGTGGGAATGAGCCAGAAGGCTCGGGGTCGGCTCTCCGGGGCCAGGAGCCTGTCAACTTCCCTTCCAGCCTTGGCCTTCAATTACCGAATCAAAGGCAGGAGGAAGGCTAAATCCCATCGTGTTCCCCGATTCCCATCTCACACAGCCGGAGCCGACAGGCTATATCTGCCCGCCTGTTCGCTTGCTCTAACTCAGATGCACATGGAGCAAAGGCTCATGGGAACTGGCTGCTGGTTGCACTCCAAAGAAACTTCCGAGTTCATTGCTTTTGCTTGACAGAGATTGGTTGACTTCCAGATATATATATCCTTGTCCCACCGTGCATGTGGTCATAACCTCCTTTTAAGTTTGTTTTCTGAATGAAAACAAAACCAAGAAAAAAATTTTATGCTAAAAATTTAATTCTGTGCCATGTTCATCCTATTTTAATTGCCAAAAATAGCTTTTTCAGGTTTTTTAATGCCAAAAGCCACATTTTAATGCCATTTCTATGCCAAAGATTGAATATATATGCAATTTTTTTTTCCAAAGTGTGAATTTTTGTGCAAAAAACGGCATTGTAGAAATGTTATGTCAAAATGTAGGTAATTTGGATGCTATATTTCTGCCGATATGGCATTTCTGTGTCATTTTAATGCCAATTTTTCTGTTGCCATTTCTAATGCCCCAAATTGCCCAAACCTGCATTTGCCAAAAATATAACTTTTATGACATTTTTCTACCAAAGTGACATTTTTATGTCATATTCATTCAAAATATTGAATTCTTAGTCATTTTTTTCATAGTGGCATGTTAAAGTCCTTTTTCCATCCTATTTTTATTGAGAAAATTGCTTTATGTGTCATGGTGGCCTGTCAGACTCCTCCCCCTTCCAGCTCTGCTCCTGAGTCGCAGCTGTTTCTACTCATCTCATCTTCTCACCTGCCATTTAAGGAGGCCCTCCTCAAGCAGTCTTCGCCAGTTCGTTAAACCTGATGGTGCTTACCTCACCTCATGCCACGTCTGGCCCTCAATGCCAAGTTTTTGCCTCACTTAACTTGTGTTTGCTGTGCTGCAGGTCTGCTTTTTCTCCACGAGAGAAACCAGAGTCCGCATTCCACCTCGAGCAGAAGCTGAAACCCTCCACGCTCCTCAAGAACTCCTGCCACGCCTCAGCCTTGTACTCCAGCCACATCGCGGTCTAAAGAACTCCATTCACGCCGCAGTCAAGAGCTCTAGTCACTCCACAGTAAAGTTCCCGTGCTCACTGTTGGTCGAGGTATTCTTGTCAAGCTCCACGCCCCGTTCTCCTCCTGGATCCGCTGGCTCCTTCAAAATAAAACCAATTTCTTACCTTTCACCTACCTGCCTCTTCCTTCCGGGTTGCAGCATCTGGGTCCGCCTTATTCAGATCATGACAGAACGAACTGGCCAAAACCCCGACCCAGCTGACCCGGAAGGACTCCGTCTTACTGTAAACCAACAGGGCATCATGCTAGGACGCCAAGCCGACGCCCTTTCTCAAATGGCTTCAGCTCAACAAGACCTTTTTCACCGCCTAGATGGCATGACGCAAACTTTATTAGATCTAACTGGACAATTTTCTGGTTCTACAGCGCAAAATCCCGCTCAGCCTTCAGTCAACCTGGGAACTTCCGCTTCCTCCTAACACGGAAAACTACCGTCTCCAGCCAGAGCCATTTTTTGGTGATGTAGAAAATTGTGGGGGTTTTCTACTCCAATGCCAGCTTTTGTTCCAACAGGCTCCCAGATACTATCACATGGATCATAGCAAAATTACAATGGTCGTTAACTCCCTGAGGAGTAAGGCGCTCCAGTGGGCTCAAGCCTTCCTCGCAGCTAACCCCATCTCCCACTTGCCGTTCGAACGCTTCATCGGTGAGTTCAGACTTGCTTTCGACCAACCACGTAAACAAGAAGAAGCCACCAGGCGACTTCTCAATCTGAAACAACGCAACCGTTCAGTCATCGACCACGTGGTGGATTTTCGCATCCTGGCAGTGGAGGCAGGTTGGACAGATCCCGCTCTGCGAGGTGTTTTCTACCAGTCACTCAACGAGACTATAAAGGATCATTTATGTACTCGGCCTGAAGCCCCATCTTTTGAGGAACTCGTGGCCGCTGCTCTACACTCTGATATCAGACTAAAAGAACATGAACATGAACGTCCACCTCCTGTACGTAAAACCACCTTGACCAATTCTACTCAACCATCCACACTGGAACCACCACCACAGAATTTTCAACGAAAGAACCTTGACGAGCCCATGCAGATTGGTCTCTCTGCTGAAGAACGTTGCAAGCGTCGTGAGGAAGGACTGTGTTTTACTGTGGTGGTCAAGGACACCAAGTTTCTCAGTGTTCACTTCGTTTAAACTCCCGAACCCCCCGTTAAAAGACAGGCCGCGGGGGGGTCAGTCGGTCTTATCTACCCGTAAAGACTTCTGTTATATTCCTGTCAAGCTATGTTTCCAGTCTAAGTGTTCTGATACCCATGCTCTTGTAGACTCTGGTGCCGAAAAAAGCCTCATTGATCATTCTCTGATTTCCCATCTCTCTCTTCCCATAGAAACCCTCGACAATCCTACCAATGAAAAAAGCCGTCTTTAGTAAAAGTAAGGCTGGTTCTTTACCCCAGCATTGCCCCTACAATTGTGCCATAGAGCTACTTCCTGGCGCTGCGCTTCCCAAAGGCCATTTATACAACCTCTACGGCCCTGGAGACTTATATTCACGAGGCTCTTTCTCCCAGTCAAATTCGTCCTTCTTCGTCCCCTGTAGTCGCTGGCTTCTTTTTCGTAGAAAAGAAGGATGAGACCCTTCGTCCCTGCATCGATTATCGCGAACTTAATTTAATAACCATAAAGGACAAATATTCGCTTCCCCTCATCAGTTTTTCTTTAATCAGTCCAGGGGGCCCAGATCTTTTCTAAATTAGATCTTCGCAACGCCTACCACCTCGTATGCATTAAAGAAGGCAACGAGTGGAAGATGGCTTTTAACACACCTCTCGGCCACTATGAATACCTTGTTATGTCTTTCGGTCTTACCAATGCTCCCGCTGTTTTTCAGAGACTAGTCAACGACGTGCTCCATGATTTTCTCAACCGGTTTGTGTTTGTTTACCTTGATGACATACTTGTTTTCTCCCGTGATCCCGTCCAGCACAAAAATCATGTCCGTCTCACTTTGTCCAGGCTCCTCGAAAATCAATTATATGTTAAGGCTGAAAAGTGTCAATTCCGTATCATCGACGGCGCTCCGGCGTTCACTGTCTCCAAGATTTTGGATGTTCGCCGATGTGGCCATGGCTTTCAGTACCTGGTGGATTGGGAAGGGTACGGGCCTGAGGAACGCTCATGGGTCTCCCGTTCCCTCATCCTCAACCCTTCCCTCATCCCCGATTTCTACCGTTCCCACCCAGATCGGCGTCCTGGGACACTTGGAGGTGGTCGTTGAGGGGGGGGTACTGTCATGGTGGCCTGTCAGACTCCTCCCCGATATTATGACATTATGTCTCTTTTATGCCAAAGTGGCATATTTATGTCATTTTAATGCTATTTCTAGTGCCAGAAATGGATTTTTTTTGCCATTTCTAGTGCTATAACCTGCCTTTTATGGCATTTTTAATGCTAGGAAAACTGCAATTAGTCTTGACATTTCTGTTATTTTCATGCCATGTTTAATACCTATTTTTCAAATAACTTTGTCACGTTTTTTTAAATACAGTAAAAAATATTATTATTTAAATACTTTTTAATATACCATTTTATAAAATGAATATTCTATTTAAGTAGGTCATAGAAGTAACATATAACCTAAAATAACAAGACCCTATGAACTCCCCATTGATTGTACAAGCTTCAAGAGGTAGGGTGCTGCTTCGGCTCTGTCAGTTTGTTGGTCTGGAGTGTTCAGGCGGGTGTTAGTGAAGGAAATACAGAGGCTTAGAGAAGCAATTGTTGCTGCAGATCAATCTGAGGAGGGTTATAGAACCATTTCCAAACCATTTGGAGCTCAGCCGTCTGTAGTGGGAAAGATTATTCACAAGAGGGAAGCACTTAAGAGAGATGCCAATCTGCCCCAGAGTGAACATGGAGACACATTTACCCCAAGGTCATGTCACATTTCTCTGAAAGATACAAAACACAAACATTTGTCTTCTCTACACACAAACACACACACACACACACACACACACACAAACGGTCTACTACATTGAAGTCTGTAAAAGAGAGTTTGATGCCAGGATGTAGCCATGACCCATAGGTTTGTTTTAAGCCAATTTTACGGCTTTTTGGTCACATCCAAATCAAATAAATTTTATCGGAACAGAAATTTGAGGTTATCCTACAGATTGGAACGCCACCTGAAAGACCCCACCCCCATCAATTAAAACATTATCGGAAACTTAAAATAAAAATAAAAGCCATGAAAAAAGATATTTAGGATGTTTAAATATGTTTGAGGGAATAGCTTTGCCTTTTTTTTAACCAGTCTCCTAGTGATTATTATGAGAACTGCACCTTTTTAACCCCACGATGCCCGTTGTTGCAAATATGCGACAAACCTCCAAATTTACATACATGTAGCAGTTACTTAAAAGCTAAAAAGTGATTTTTTTTTTCTATAGCTGAAAACAAATTCAGGCTTTAAAGGGTTACATTCCTTGCCCCTGTGTAGCTCCGCCCATTTAAAACGAGATTTATCAAGCTGTTGAGGTGCACGAAGTCAAGGCCGAGAGTGTGTTTATTGGTATGTTTAGTCAAATGTTCAGTGGGAATTGGGTAAACTAAGATGCATTTTAAGTCACATTTAATAATATCATTTTATATACATATTTTAAAAAAGAGCTCAACTGTAAAAACCTCAGTGTTGCGTTCAAGGACATGTAACCATACTTTTAGGATGATGAGCAGATCCCCTAACATTTTGACTGTTTTAAAAGTTTAAACCATCAATCTTTAGAACTTATGAGGTAAAAATGACGTTTATTTTTCTCCTTTCTTCTGGTTTGAGCCACTTTTTTTATTAGAAGGTGAACAGAAAAAAAAATCCCAAACAGACTATTTGATGAAACAGCAACAACAGTGGATGTATAGTCAGGTCATTGTTGATGTTGTCAGGCAGATGGTAGCTTTACTGCAGCTCCAGAGAATCCACGCTTCTTCTTCTTCTTTTAACACATTTAAGCAAATGCTGCTAATTAACACTTTCAGTGGAACAGGGTCTGTTATAGTGAGGGAAAAAAAGCTGACATTAATTTGAAATAAATGACTTCCTGCAGAACGAACCAACCATGCTAATTAAGTATTTAAAGTAGGCGTTAGTTCTGAAAGAGACAGACATAAAAACACCATTAAATGAAGTATTATTGTTCTATTAATTAGGTTTGACACAAATGTAAATGCTACACTTCTGGTTATGGAAATAAAAGGTGGATTTGTCTGAATTATTGCTCACACGTTCGTCCGAACCGCTGTGGAGATGATCTATGGACCACGCGGATGCTGACGAGACAGATTATTGCAGAGGTGCGTCTGTGGCGGGTGGTGTAGTGGTTAGCGCTCTCGTCTCACAGGGAGAAGGCCCTGCTCTGAAACCCTGGGTTCTTTCTGCGTGGAGTTTGCGTGTGGGTTATCAGAAATTAGCGAGTCATAGAAAGGACTCTAAAAATGGGACCCAATCCCTCCCTGCTTGACACTCACCATTAAGGGGTTGGATTGGGGGGGTGGGGGTGGGGGGGGTTAAACCACCAAATGGTTTCCGAGCGCGGCTGAGTCTGCAGCTCAGCGCTCCCCCAGGGGAGGGGGGCAAATTCCGAGAACAAACTTCAGCTAGTTCTGTGACAGATAATGGGACTTTAACTTTATATTAAAGCAAAGTGCGTCAATTTCTGATAATGCACACTTCCAAGGCCATCATCACGCTTACACCATGGTCACTTACAAAAGAAAGAAATACTCAGTCAGTTATTATTAAGACTTTATTCTTGTTTTTTGTTTGGTTCAAATAGCTTTTTTCACAAAAAACTAAGCTGAATGAGTGTTTTTTTCATGTGTGTTTATCCTCATTTTTATTCTTCTTTCTTAAACGTTGAGTTTCGCTTTATCTGTAGCTAAGCTGCAGCTAAAGAACCAGAACCCCGCCGGTCTCTCTCAGGGTGATGTCATCCGTCTTAATTTCTGTCTCGGTGAAGCTCAGCAGCACTGCCAGACTTGTTTGGCTACCGATTGGTTGCACTTGAAGGCGTTTCAGCTCAGCGGCTTTTATGAATATTTAAACGTGCCCTCTGCGTCAGTGTAAACAGACCCATGGAAACCAGAAGGCAACGGCTGCAAGCGCCTCCCGCTGCGGTTGTAAAATCAGATCAACTTCACTCGGCGAGACCGCTGTTCTTGATGAGTTACGCCTCTCCTCTGAGTCGGTGAGAGGCAACAAGCAGGTGTTTTTTTCTTCTACACAGACAACCTTGGCTTCCATTACTCAGAGGGTCGGTTGTGTATCGCTACTTTTATTTCTTTACTGTCTTGAATCAGCAAGGATACAGTACTTCTGCGATAACCAGTGATTGGGGATAACGTGTCAACCGAGGGAGTCAGGAGAGATGAAACCTGACCGATTAGGATTGACTCTTAACGGCCTCACGGAGCAGAGCGTTGTAGATCTGCATTTTGTCCTTCACGATATCGATGCCAAACACTCTAACTGAATTTAAAACATTTATTTCAAACAGGTTTGCATAGCTACACCGTTAAAAAAAAAACAACCATCATTGAAGACAAACTGTTCAGAATACGCTGAACACGCGTTTTTGTACACGTTTTCAGCACACGGTGTTCCCACTGCTGTCACTACCTAAAACTAGCGCATGTACTTGTCGCGTGGTTGAAAGTTATGGCCACTGGATGGCGCTGTTGCACTGGTGATTTTGACTGACGTTGCATGTTTTGCTCTTTGAGGGATACTGTTGCCCCAGATAAAGTCCGTTCTAAACGCCATTTTGATTTCAGAACCTCTTTTACTCGTCTGAAAGGTAAGGGGGGGGGAGGCGTTGTGTTCAGCAATGTTCTTTTTAATATTTGGTTCAAAACCTTTGAAAATGCGCAAGTGTGTTTATTGGTATGTTTAGTCAAATGTTCAGTGGGAATTGGGTAAACTAAGATGCATTTTAAGTCACATTTAATAATATCATTTTATATACATATTTTAAAGCAGCCGTCCCCACCCCCAGGGCGATGGACCGGTATAGGGGTCCGTGGGTCATTTGGTCAAAGAAAGAATAAAATAACTTACATGACTTCCGTTTTATTTATTTCAGAATCTGAAAGATGTTTTATTTTGAAAAATCACCCGATTCTCTGTTCCATCCGTCTATGTCACCCTTGACGCAGGCCAATTCGCTCGTCTCGGTCACGTGATAGGTTACTGCTAAAATAAAACCCAGAAGCTAGCAAAATGAGTAAAAAACAAACGTCTTTGGAAAGTTTCTTTACCTAATGGAAAAGGCCCAGCCAGGAGACAGAAGAGGAACCTTTGACTTCCAAAAAAAGAAAGCTACATTTAATAAACAGTATCAGGAGTCTTACTTAAAGTACTGATTTATCCCAACGGGAGATTCCCTCGAACCATTCAGCATCGTGGTGAGTTGGATTTTCCATGCACTTATTTTGAAGGCATGTTTAAATGTTATAATAATAGCGACCAACCAGGGAGTGTTGCGGACAGAGAGGACGTTGCTCATGTCATAATTCGTGTTTATTATGTTTAGAAAATACCACAGTTTTCATGCAAGTCCTATTATTTTGTTGCACTATAGTGTCGGTCACGTTGCACGTTTGGTCTGCTGTCTGAGATCCGCAGGCTGCAGGGGTTACTGTCGGAGCTGGCATCACAGGGAATTAAATCAATCCCCTTTGCCTGCTTTGGTCAAAATAGGGTTGAGCAAAGGTGTTTCTTTTTGCCTACGGGTCCTTTCATCTGGCAGTTTTGTTGTTTCACCCTTAGTTATTTCTTCCTGTTGTGTTAACTTCTTTTTAGCACCATGAGTTTGGGAAGGGGAGAGGATGATGACACCTGTGCGATGTACAATGTTTAAGCGTGTCAAAAAAAAGGGGCAGAATACGTATTATGTGTTTCTGCCTCTATTGCAGCGTTGCTGCAGCGTGTGTCCACCACATATAACATACCGGTCCGTGAGAATTTTGCCAGACATCAAACCGGTCCGTGGCGCAATAAAGGTTGGGGACCGCTGATTTACAGCAATATCTGTATGGGGCTGCTCGGTTTGTTGATGTCGGTGTTGTATTAAGTCAGAACGTCTGTTACTTCTTTGAAAGGGAAGCTACAAGGAGGCGGCCGAGCATCACATGGACATTTGTGAACCTGAGTGCTCCTGGGAACAAAGTAAATACCTGCCTCGTTCTACCTGGGCCTCGCCTCGCCTGCAATCCCTGAAGCAAGCGTTGGTTCTGATGCTTCGGCTCTCCGTGCGACACTTCCTCTCATCATGACATCACAAACACAACGCAGAGCCTCGGAAGTCCCTGGAGAGGTATCAGTACAAGGTGGTTACATACTCATAGTTGGAAGAAGTTTGGTGCGCAATGTCAGAAACGTTCAAATCTCACAAATCTAACTCTAGACTTCACTTTTCAGCTCTATTCCAATACATGAAAGACTTGGGGTCATTGAAGGCCACACGGGCACAAACCAGATATTATTCACTTCTCCTCCGTCATCAGTTTTGAACTTATTGGCACTTTTGTGTTTTGAAAAAGGACGCTACCCATATGACACTACCAAATCCCTGATTGGTCAAAGTTGAAGAAGTTTATGCAACCTGTGATGCCTTTGCGTGATTCAACAGTTGCTGGTATGACTTCTTAAGGTTTGGTTTAGTCAGCAGACATCATCAATTAAATTCAATTCAATTCAATTTTATTTGTATAGCCCAAAATCACAACAACAGTCGTCTCGACGAGCTTCATCCAGTCGTGGTTGTGGGGACAGTCAAAGGCGCGAGTCGAGCTGGAGACAGGAACCATAGCCAGGAGCAGGTGCAAAGACGAGGTACTCGGTCAGGTACAGAGCAGAGACGAGCCAGAGATGAGCCGGAGACAGGAACCACAGCCAGGTGTAGGAGCGGGAGCAAAGGCGAGGTAGACGGTCAGGAACTGGAGCACGGATGAGCCAACTGGAGTCTGGAAGCACTCCCACTCCCCAGGAGGGGAGAGGAAAAGAGGGACAATACATGAATCGCACTGTACCAGACAGAGGCATGGAGAACTAAATGATAAATTATGATCAGGAATGGAGGAGAGGAAGGGTAGAAGTAGAAAAGAAAAGAAGACAGAACCCCAGTGCACCATAGTTACCCCAGCTTCAACTTCTAGCAGCCTTTTAAAAGAAATATTTAAGTTTAATTTAAACAACTTAACATTAAGTTAAATAATCTCTGAATACTAACTAGTCTGACAATAAGCCTGTCCAAAGAGGAATGTTTTCAGTCTAACTTTAAATGTAGAAACTGAGTCGGCCTCTCTTACATGAGCTGGGAGGTTATTCCATAAGACAGGGGCTTGGTGGCTAAACGCTCTACCTCCAACCGTACTTTTACTAATTCTAGGAACCACAAGCAGTCCTGCATTTTGCGAGCGAAGTGTTCTCATTGGATGGTAAGGGACTATGAGGTCCTTAATATAGGACGGGGCCATTCCATGTAAGGCCTTATAGGTTAACAGGAGGATCTTGAACTTGATTCTGGAATCAACTGGGAGCCAATGGAGCGAAACTAACACAGGAGTGATGTGATCTCTTCTGCTAGTTCCAGCTAACAATCTAGCTGCTGCGTTCTGAACAAGCTGGAGACTTCTTAAGGAACTCTTAGGACACGCTGCTAACAAGGAGTTACAGTAATCCAGCCTCGACGTAACAAATGCATGAATGAGTTTTTCAGCATCACTCTTAGAAAGTATATTACTGATCTTAGCAATATTCCGCAGATGGAAAAAGGCAGTTCTACACGCCTGAGATATGTGAGCCTTAAATGATAAATCATCGGTTGGACATCCAGATGGACACACACATCACAACCAGTTAGAGCACGAGCCACACCTCCATGACCCCATGAAGCCATAAAGTCATTAGCATGCTCCTCCCATTCTTGACTCGCAGCCAGGCGTGGAACCAGTTGTTTACTCCTTTCGTGTGAGCGGACAGTGAACGCCTCTGCTGCCACGTCATCTGCCGGATTTTACTGCTCGTTGGTTGGACAAGGAATGCGGGTTGACACCCAGAGCTCCGTACAACTTTGATACAACTTCTAATAGCTTTCAAAAAGTTGATTCATTTTTTAAACCAAGTTTTCGTCGCATTTATAAAGAAAGCCACTTGAACACGCACGTTGATATGAACGCAGCATTGTAGCAGTGCCTCGCCTTTTACGGTCTCAGTTATACAGATCTTTTTCAGTACAACTTTGTACAATAAAAAAAACACACACACACATTTTAACAGTGCATTGTGTTATTATGTTGTGATTGGCTGCTGTCAATCAATCTCCTCCGTGGCGTGTCTCCTGTACAGAATATGTTCAGGTAAAAAAAGAAAAAAGGAATGAATCTTTTATTGTGATCCGATCTCTTTTTGTTGTTTTAAAATATTGGACTTATGTTGAAATGAAGGGCTGAACTTTAAGAGTTTAAACAAAAGAGAAGAGTGGGAAAATGTTGGTGTCTGTCTGAAAAGAGTAGAAAGTGTGTAGTGAGGGGTTTTAAAACCATGCATTTTGCAAACATCAGTATGAAATTGAGGTTAAAGTGGTTAATTAAAGCTGTTTTTATTTTTTAAAAATCTCTGTTTGGCATAAAAATTCCAATTTAGTAAATAAAACTGTTATTTGACCTTCTCCTTTTGGCCAATTTAGCAAAAACTGCTAAAGAGTAGTATGCAAAACTTGCTCTACCGTCTTTTTATTTCTTTGTATTTTCTTCTGTTTTTGTTCTCTTATGTGTGATCATTTTCCAAATACGCCTAAACTCTTCACCTCCCACAGAAGCACGAGAACTGCATGGGGAGGAAAAGCAAAGGCGGAGGTTGAAAACACACACCGCTGGACTTCCTGAACCAACGCCGAAGATGTTCGTCTGCGCCGTTCCAACATCCAAAAGTGTTGATTTACACAAGTGTTGATTGGAGAGTTTACTCTTCACAACTTTTATTTTTTGTGGAAAGAAAGAGAAAGAAAAAAACGTGTTCATAGCTCGCTGTGGCGATGAGATGAGTAGGTGTCAGAGCGAAGAGTGGATTTTGACGAGCATGTGATAATAAGGTTTCCATGATGCTTACAGTCACGGACACAGTTTTCTTTCATGGAAAAAAAGTCCTTTTTTATGGAAAATGTCAGCGATGAATAAGTCATCCGACATGCTTAAATTAAAAAAAATGGTTTCATGGAATCATAACACATTTCAAAAGGAAAACCTCAAAAGATTCAACTTTTCACTCAATCCAGACGGAATCGCTATCTGATGCCGGTTTCCTTTTTTATTTTATGTCCCCTTAGAGTCGACACCCTTTCATAAACAGATTTGGACTTCCAAATGTACTCATCAAACCGTCCTTGTATCTGTGGTTTCCTATTATAGGTGTGGAACACCAGACGCTTAAATGAGGAAAGAAGAAAGGTTCATCTTGTTATCACACATCTCTTGACTATAAAGCTCCTCATTAGGCAGCGGAGCCATGCAAATGCAACGCACGCGCTCCGCACCGCTCGTTTGGCCACAAAGCGAGAGCCATAAAGCGCCGCTTCTGCGGGCCCCGCGTGCGCTGAGAGTGCATGTAATATGCTATTTCAAGCAGAATTGCCTCGTAAAAACCCTGTGGTGTAACTCGGAAAAGAATCGCCCCGGCACTCGTTATCGGAATTTAATCAAACGTACACGGTGCTTGTGGCGGCTTTCATGGCTCCGGAGTCCCATGTCCCTGCGTCCGTTGACCCGGCTCCACCCGTGGGCCTATGTTTTTTTATTTATCTAATGAGACTAGTGCGGACACACGGGGACAGATGTTGTGATCGATGCACACTCCCCACCGCATCCATCGGATAACAGCCTGCATTATGTGGGGACAGCTGTCGCCATGGCGCCCCAGCTTCTATCGCAGTATATTTCAGACAGACGCAGGTGGAAACCAGTTTATAGTGATTTGCGGCTTGTTGCGGCGTCACCACCCTGATGTGGCCTGGGTTGTGGCGAGTAGCGACGCTCCGTTCTGCTCCAGATGGAATTTAATGGGAGCTCCTCCTCTGTTGGAGTCAATTTGACACATTAAAAGCTGGTCATTTCCACTTTTATATGCTATTATCTTCTGGCCAATACAAACAAATCGCACAGGATTACAGGATGGCTTAACCATTTATCCAGTTCCGCCCAACTTCCCGTCTTAGAGGACAAGCTATACAGCTTATAAGTATATTATATATAGATGTGGATGACCTTGGGAACAAAACATGGCCAGTGTAACATAAGGCGCCAATGCGCCTTATGATTCAGTGGACCATATACAGTGAGGCACCGGAACACCTGAGAAAATCAATGTTAATATTTGGAAAAGTAGCCGTTGTTTGCGATTCCACAGGTCAAACGTTTCCTGTAGTTTTTCACTGGGTTTGCTCACACTGCAGGAAGGATTTTTGGCCCATTCCTCCACACAGATCTCCTCTAGATCAGTCAGGTTTCTGGGCTGTTGCTGACAAACACAGAGTTTAAGCTCCCTCCAAAGATTTTCGATTGGATTTAAGTCTCCAGAAACTTGATATAGTAGCAGAATAACCTAGTAGGGGCTCTGTATACCGTGTGCTTCGGGTCATTGTTCTGCTGGACCCAGCCCCGACCCAGCTTCGATGCTCTGAGGCAGGGGTGGGCAATTATTTTAACTTGCGGGCCACATTGGGTTCTAAAATTCGATAGAAGGGCCGGACCACGAGCAGATGTGTGGAGTGAGAATGATATAACATTTTAGATCTCTTTTTTTTATTGTGAAGCCCTTTGGGACCCTCAAGAAGTTGTAAAGTGCTGTATGAATAAAGTTGTATGAATAAAGTTTCATTCATTCATGATCTCTTTAATAAAATAAATAACTATTTATCAAATAAAGCAATGACCAAATAACACTTATTTTCAAAGACAAAAATTCAGGAAAAATATAATGATACATTTAACAAAAAAATAAATAAATAAATAAATAAATCATCAATCTTCTCCTGTCATAATCCTAATAAAGACTTTGAGGGCTGCAGCTCATCACGTCTCAGTTTGCGCAGCTGTGCTGTATAATAATAAAAGCACATTTCTCTGTCTCTTGCTGCAGCTACGCATATCTCTGCGTTACCTTTTCAGCAGTACAGAGTTCCCTCATTTATTGTAGGAGTTACGTTCTAAAAATAACCCGTGACCGGGGAAATCCACAGAGTCTGATTATGATCAAGTTTATGGCAGTAAAACTCCTCACCGACCACTTTCTACACTTTTCTCACACAGTCGTGAACATTTTTTCCCTTTTCTCTCTTGTGTAAATTCTCAACCCTTCATAGAAATTAGATCCAGGATCTCAGAATGTAAACAAAGATCTGATCGATCACAGATTTCTGTAGATCTGAAGAGCTCCGCATTTCTGTGCGGGAGTCACGGCATGGACTGAGGAGATTGATTGACAAGGTCTCCAGCCAATCAGGACACAGAACAGGGGTGCGCTGTTTATAAAGGCAGCATGATTACTCTGAAGGAATAAGCTAAACCGGAAAAGATGAGAAAAGATGCGACGTAGAAAGGAAAGACTGCCTTCTGTTTTGTTTGACAGAGATTTTGAGAGGGTTTCAGGTTGTAGCAAAGACTGCAGAAGGGGGGAATAAAATTTCACATCTTGATTCTGTGGCCAGATTAAAAGAAAAAACATGGGTCTCTGATATTGTTCAGTGGGCCGGACCAAAGATGGAGGCGGGCCGGATCCAGCCTGCAGGTCGTGGTTTGCCCACCCCTGCTCTGAGGGAAGAAGGTTGTTCCCCAAAATTTTGCAATACATGGCACCAGTCATCATCTTCTTAACATAGTGCAGTCGTCCGTCCCATGTACAGAAAAACACCCTATAGCATGATGCTACCACCCCCATGCTTCACAGTAGGGACGGTGTTCTTGGGATAGGACTCATTCTTCTTCCTGCAATCACAGCTAGTGTTTGATCCCATCTGGATCATCCAAATGGTCACTGTCAAACCTACGATGGGCCTGGACATGTGCTGGTTTAAGCATGGGACTCTTCCGGGCCTCACATGATTTCAAACCCTGACGTCTTAGTGTATTACAAACAGTAACCTTGGAAACAGTGGTCCCAGCTCTTTTCAGGTCATTGACCAGCTTCTGTAGTCCTCCCCTTTCTTAGGATCACTGAGACCCCACAAGCTGAGATGTTGCAAGGAGCCCCAGTCTGAGGGAGATTAACATGTCATGTTTAGTTTTTTCATTTTGTAATAATCGCTCCAACAGTGGATCTATTTTCACTAAGCTGCTTGGTATTTTCCCTGTATCCCTTTTGCAGCCTTGTTTAGGTCTACAAATTTTGTCTCTGGTGTCCCTGGACAGCTCTTTGGTCTTGGCCATGTTACAGTTTGTATGGGGTGGACGGGTTACTTTAGGATAATAAGCTGAGTGGACTGTTTAAAGATGGACTAACAGGTGTTTGAGGGTCAGAATTCGAGCTGATAGACAGGTGTCTGAATATCTATTTGAAACCGTAGCAAAAAAATAAAAACGATCAACAGTAGAATTGAAGATTTATTTTTAAAAGATTATCCACCTAAGATGAAAATCTCAGGCCCCTTCATGTGTGGAAAAAAATAAACGGTGTATTCAAAGAAATAGAACAAACTTAACTCAACGTGGGTCAGTAGGTTTTGCCCTCACACGGTGACTGGTGTCTAAAAGTGCTGTACCTTATATTGGTGAGCGTTAAGATTTTTACACTTGAAGCATTAAGACGATTACTAAAACCATAGATAAAATGTCTCAATAAAGCTCGGAAAGTATCAACTCTTGCGCCAACAAACAAACTGCTTGCGCTGCACCACCGTGTCTGTTTGAATAAAATCTTTAGGGCATCATTACTAGCTACCTGCAGCCTCCTCGTGCTGGATGTCCCATAGTTCAGTGTTTTTCAACCTAGTGTGCCGTGGGAGATGGTCAAGTGTGCCGTGGGAAATTGCCCTCATTAACAAATCTAAAAACATTTACCATCTCCAGGATATCAGCTCTTTGTCTGAAAACAAACAGGCTATCTTTCTCCATCCACAGATGGATCAGATTTTCCTCATCCTCGTCTGTCTTAACATATCTAAACACATTTAAAACATGTGTTAATAACTTATGACTATGGTTAGAGGTCACTGCTTTTTTATGTAATATCAACAGCATTTGTTTTTAGCCTCCGGGGCTAATTCGCATTAGCGTTAGCTTTAGCATTACTGAAATCGATGAGCTTCAAAACAATGTAGGTTGTCGATTGAGGAATATAACATATTACACGTGTCATATTACACATTTACAAATATATTTCACAACAGATACTTGATACTTTTTAATATACTTACATATTTCAGTTGTCTTCCTTGCGCAACTGTCCGCCATATTAGCATAATTCAAACGCATTGCATTGTGGACAATATTAGCCAATGGAGTGAGCATCAATCCATGCTGGTTTTTCGTAGAGACTTCTGGAAAATTTCTAGTGCATTCGATTTTTGAACAGTAGATTCGGACACCCTACAAAATGGCGACCGCACTATATAGTGCACTATATAGGGGTTAGGGCGGTAATTCAGACACAGGTGTGTCTCTCCTCTTAACGTCTTGAAACAACAACAAACACACATCAAACAGTTTTTAAATCTTCTAACTTAACTTTTAGTACATCTTTTAGAAAAAAACAGCTGCAACTTCCAGCTTTTTCTGCCACAATTATCACTAAATGCATGTGAGATTGTGGAGGGGGCTGTAGATCCATAGAGACTATGAGTTTCTCCTTTTTTTTTTTTTTTTGGATGCTGGCGTGCCACGGAATTTTTGTCAAGGTTAAAGTGTGCCGTGGCTCAAAAAAGGTTGAAAAACACTCATCTAGTTGGTCTCCACAGGTGGGCAGTATCCAACGGTGTGCATCAAGTTTTAAATAGAAGAATTTTAAGATTGTCAGAACATGAATAAAACCTGCCTGAGCTCATAAAATACACTGTTGCCTGTAGATAACATTTCAGTGAAAGTTTATCGTTGATGATATGTCCAAGATGTTTCACTTTGTGACAGACATCTAGCTCAGAATCTGAAAGCGTAACCATTGTGCCCCCACGCCGCCTTTAGTGGAATTGTGTAAAAAAAATATATCATTTTAAACACCAAATTCAGAACAGACACTTAAAAGTTGTTGCAATCTGGAGCTGCTGGGGCTAAAAACAGCTAAATCATCTGCATACAGCAGATGAGTTGCTTTAAAACCACCAACTATGCAACCGGTATTACAGGCATTCAGATCCTTCGACAGGTCGTCTACGTACAGGTTAACCCTTGTGCTATCCTAGGCACTTTACCATTGGGAGTTGGGTCATCTAGACCCTCTAGACAGTGCTCTGAACCTTTTTTCTTCAATGATTTGTGATCTTCACTGGTGTCCATGGATTACATGAAATCTTTCCACCTTTATCCACCTTTGTCATGGTTGGGAGAACACGTCAATGTAAGGGTGGGGTCATCTAAGATAGCACAAGGGTTAAACAGAAGTGGGGATAAAATACCTCCCTGTCTTACCCCCATTGGTCAAACGGAGAAGAAACACCTGTTCCCCACCTAACCATCATTTTCTGATGTGTATAGACTAAGTTTGAAAATACATTATTCAGTGATTCATGATCTTGATTTAAACTTTTTTTTTTTTAAAAACAACATAACTTAACTAATTTTATTGTACCCATTATAAAAGACTGGGACAATATTTTGACTCGTAACCTTTGAGCAAAGCATTTCAAGCCTAAGTTTGACGTCTGTCTTTCTACATCCACACAAAACCTTCAAATCATCAGATTTTAGCTGAAACATGGAGGGTGAGCTTATTGCGCAACCCAGGCAAATTCTTTTAGACAGCTACCCGACAAACGAGGATGGTGCAGTCTGGGTTAAAAAAAAAAAAGAAAAAAAGGGGGGGGGACTTGAATGATGTAAATGGGAAGCAATGACAACTTTGAAGTCTCGGCGGTGAGGAATCTGATGATGGGCCTCCTGTGATGAAATGCTGAGGCAGATGGATGCACCGGTAATCAGCTGTCTACAGACATCCAAGGAACGAAAAAAAAAAAAAAGAATGATGCTGAGGAGCAGTTTTTGATGCATTTCTGTCTCCGTCTATTGTGTGAGAGGTCAGAAAAGAGGCGCCGAAGATTGACAGACGGATTAAAACAGACCTAAATGATGGATTATGGACTGATCAATATCCAAATTTTCCCTTTTCTTTTTCTCTTACTGGACCTTTGAGCAAATCATTTGCCCTAACGACAAACTTGCACACACCTAGTACCCAATGAAAATGAATTATGGGCATAGTGAACGACCCCCTCCCTGCCCAAAAAACGATGACATCACAGCTGGAAAAACGGTTTTAAAAAAAATGAATGGAGCCAAAATCTCTTCGGGAGCTCCAAAAAATTCTGACAAAATCCACCAACGAAAACAAATCACACGTGTAAATCAAAAGCAGTTTGGAAATTATTATGGGATGGCCACTCTCTGCATGCCAAAATACAGAACGAGAAAAGAAACTTTGATTCAAGCGATCTTTATGAAATTTCACACACAGACCAGGTTACGTCTACAAACACAACCTAAGTTCCGTTGACCTTTTTTTTCTCTTGATAAACTTTATTAACAAATATTACACGTACAAAATACTAAACATTGACACAATTTTCACATTTGCCAGCCATAATAATAGCAAGATAAAACAAGAAGGAAATATTTAGCCATAATTATAACTAAGTTAACTATGTACATTTTGTATGCATTAAATTGCCCTTGTGTAAAATGTCCAAAAAATATGTTCGTAGAATAATTTCTAGTCTTCACATAGATGAGTGGTTATTGAACGAGTCAAATATAAAAATCGCCTTTAGTACTTTAGTACTGAGTGCAAACTCCTACAGATTTTGGCTCCTAACTCCCGAAGCATCATCGGGGCAGAAGCAGAGGGGAAAAGTGAGACAGTGAGGGCTGGTCAGGAGAAGAAGGCCTGAGGGGCAGATAGCGCCTGTAAAATGCCCCCTCGTGGGTTTCTTTAGTTTTCAATATCTGACTTCAAATAACCCTTAAACACCAAATTTTCCTATGAATCTAGGACACTAACCCAATTTTAATAAATTATTGTGTTTTTTGCATTTCTTTAGAAGGTTTTACACAAGAAATTTGTTTTTTTATAAACTTTATTTAAAAAACAAACATAAACAAACAAGTTCAGTCAGGCCTTTGTTGCAACTCTGCCCCCAAACAGGCCCCATTTCGTAGTTTAGTTTTCTCTGGAGTGAAATGTAAAAGACAAGACGATAAGTTATGGTGTGAGGTTCAGATTCAATTTTTCAGGCATTTCTAATTAGGTTTTCGATGGAATACAACAAATGAAGCTTTGAAATAAAATGGATTTCTCATGGAGGGAAGCCTTTTGAGTGGTGTTATTATACTAACTTTCATTTTTGCTATAATTTATTAGGATCTAAAAAATTATTTGTGCATCCGTCATAACATAGTCTGTTCTGCTTCATCTGAGCTGCCGATCAATATTCTATATGATCGAGGAGGTTTAATGGACTTCCTTCATGGTGATATTCTTTAAAGGTTTTTTTTTCAGGGCTTGAGGAGAACCTTTTAGAGTAGTTAGTTGTACAACTTTAATACAGATCTTGCTTATTGGTATTTGGCCTAAAAACATAAACAAAAGTAATATATTTTACATTGTCCTTAATTTAAATTATAACTATTCTGTTTGCATGTTAATAATTAAATTTCTGTATAAATGTTTTCCCAAAATTTTTACTTCATATTTAATAGAGGGATTAATTAATCCATTCACTAATTTTTTTATTGTAATAATCAGATAATCAGCATCAAAGTGTGACGTAAACAAAGTCGACTGCAGTACCGCCCCTGTCCACCAGGCGACCTCAACTGTGGCTTTGAACCAGCAACAAAGAAGAAGAAAGTTTATTTATTTTTTTGTCCCATAGATGTGTTGATTTTACTAACGAAGTATATATTTCTATTGTTTAAAATGCTCAAAAAGAAATCGAGCAATAGCGAGAAAAAAAGGAAGCACCATTGCTCGGAAGAACGGCACGAGGGCATCAAACGGAGAAGCTCCGAGTCTCACCGAGAGGTTAGCATGATGTGAAGCTAACGCGTGGCTAATACCAGATAGGTTGTTTCAAAACCCCAGTACCAACTGTTTCTTAATTGTAGGCGAATTCCCGCTAATAGATCCTACGTTTATATTTTTTTTGGTGTTTTAGGTGTAATAGATATTTTAAAAACTAAACGTAAAGGTATTAATATAAGTTAAACGTGTTTTTAGCGCTGCTATGTTTGTTTGTTTGCTAACTAAGCTAGCTTGGGGGTTCTATTGTACTTGCGCGTTTTTCCTCTTTTATGCCGGATATACAGAGGACAAATGCAAAAAATCAGCAAACAGATAATTTTTTTATACCATGTTATTGACTTAGCATGGAGAAAATGGTGAATATTTAGACATTTTGGTTTGTTGTTCCTGAAAAAATGGGTCAAACTCTCGAATGTCATCTGTACGGATCCCTAGTTAGGACATTTCTGCGGTGTTACTTATCTAAATGGATGTAAAGAAGTTGCTTTACTTTACTAGTTGAGTTGAAATCTACTCGTAATGTTCTCTAATGTTTAAACTAACTGCTTTTGATCATTTTAGGACATAATCTTAATTTGTTTTTGCAATTTTTGCTATTTGAACTGGAGTTTTTTTTCCTTTTTTTTCCTGTCAGTATATACGACATGACAGTTGTTGTCAGCTAAATATTACACATTATGAAGCCACGCATCACAAAAATTAATACTGACACACATTCTGAATGTGTACTAAATCTGTCTAATATCACAAATGCTAATTGATCCCCAAACGTTTTTGAGAAGTTCTGGTGACATTTCCACATTCCATGAGCATTATGGGTAACTCCCATCACCCATTTTTAGACAGCAGGGGTTCTCAAAGAGGGCCTGGGGGCCAATGGTGGCCCGCGGGAAGCTTCTTTGTGGCCCTCAATAAAAGAGAGCCAGAGCAGGGACCTTTGAGGACAAAACGCTGTGTTGGCGAGGAGAAAAGGCGCTTTCAAGCTAAGCGGACAAATGCTTTACTTTGTCGTACCTCATGGATAAAGTCCTGTGCCTGGTTTGCCAGCAGGTAAATGCAATGCTCAAAGTATTCAATATAAATCGTCACTATATGACAAATCATAAAAAACAATGACAAATTTATAAGCTCCAACAACTACAGTGAGGCTATGCTGCACAGCAGATGTTTGCAAAAATGGCTGAATCTTGTGAAGCTGTGACAGAAGCTAGCTACGTTGTGGCTTTGGAAATGGCCCAGCAAAGCAAGCCCTTCAGAGACGGCGAGTTTGTAAAAGGAATGTGTGAAAGTAGCGGACATTGTTTGTCCAGAGCAAAAGAAAAAGTTTGAAGAAATAATTCTGTCAAATGATACAATTACTTGACGGGTAGAAGATCTGGGCAGCAAACCCCTAGAGAGCCTGGTTAGTTGTACAAATAACACTTGGTCATTAAAGTCATTAAAATAAACTTTTCCTGTTTGTTTTTTTTCCCCCACCAAAATTGGCCCCCAGTCTAATCTAGTCGAGTTCTTGATTTGGCCCTCCACTACAAAAACTGAAGCACTTAATTCTGTCCCCCTTCTATCTTCCTGGACTATAAGCAGCATTCATGAGTGGATTCTGCTGTTTTATTCCCGTAATATTATCTACAGCAGCACATTTTACACTGATGTCCTGCTACTACCACTGTTCTACTCGTAAATCTATTGCACTTTATCAAGTTTAGTTTCACTCCATTTTTCCTGCTCACTTTTGATGAGAGAGGAAGATTTTTTTAAAGTCCAATTCTTTTGGTGTTTTAACATGTCGACATATATGAAGAAAATAACATTTCTAAGTTGGGAGTCAGAAGCAGACACACACAAAAAAAAAGATACAAATGTATAAATATGCTTGTTTGTGACGTAGAAAATATGATGGGTTGCCCACAAGCTCACTGCACCCAGTTATTAAATATGGTTAAAAACAACATAATCCTAATTAAATGCCAGTGGGAAAGCTTCAGGAATTTTGTCTTTTCCTCCTCCAGGACTCCAAAGATGAGCTGGCTGACCCGGATCTAGACCGGGTCGGCAGTGACATCGAAGAAGGCGGCCTGGACCTCAGCCTGCCCTTCAAGCCCATCATGGCTTACATCGGCAACAAGAGGGAGATGCTGGAGCAGTGCTTCCGCGTGCTGGGAGAGAAGAAGCTGCAGAAGATGCTGCCCGACGAGCTGAAGGTGACTCGACCTGCAGTCAGTCGTGTTGGTTCTGGAGGTGAAGCCGCGGGTAAAAACCTTGGGCTGGTTTTTCGTTCACAGGAGTGCAGTGTAAAGGAAATCCAGGAGCTGTGCTGGGAGCAGCTGGAGCCCATCCCAGAGGAGAACCTCATCCAGATTTTGGCGGGTGAGATCTGAAGCCGCTTTGACAATCGCTCAAAGCTGCTTTCCTGGCTGCGTCTGCTTAAACAGAGCGCAAACCAGGCGGGCGCAGCAGCTGAAGGTGTACGAGTTGATGCTGCAGCAATGTAAGAGTTGAAGATGCAGCACTTTAAGGCTAGTCATTTAGGGCGTAGTAGTAGAATGCAAATTTGGACACTAGTTGAAGGCGCAGGACTTAAGGCGTAGCACTTTTAAGTGAAGTAGTTTAGGGCGCAGCAGTTAAAGGTTCAGCAGTCCAAGGCACTTCATTTTGAGGCAAAGGAATTTTAGATGTAGCGGCTGAAGGTGGAGTGGTTTTTAGACTCATGGGTCTAAAGTTGTTTTGTTTGAAGGGGAGGATCTGCTGAGTGGCTGTGAAAACTCTGAAGGAAGCCTTGAAAGCCAGTGAGTTTCCTCTCTAATACATTTCAAAATAAAAGCTTTTTTTTGTCCCATGAATTAACCCCCCCCCATTGTTTTATTCATTTTTAGGCAAGATAACATTGTTGACTCCACATCGTACCATAAAGAAACGACAAAAACAGAAGATCATAAGCAAGGTATGTTCAGAAAATTCTGCAATTAAGAGTTTCTGGGTCCAAATGACCCAAAGAATTTCTGAAGAAAATATTTTTTAAGGATAATTTAACACAAAGAAATACTTTTTTTGTGTGTTAAACTCACTAAATATTTATCTGAGGAAAAGGGAGGGGGTCAATTTGACCATTTCATGCATTGAGTTCCTACGACTACTCATGTCGTTTGCATGTATGTGAGACTTTGTTTAATCTCCCTGCAGAAGTTGGAGGTACCGGCGAAGAGAGCGACGTCCTTTGCATCAACGCTTACGACAGCGACATCGAAGCGCCCAAAGAAGAACCGAGCACCAAACCCACCTGCGACAAAGCTGCCGGGTCTCAGAAGCCCCTGGCCGGGTCTCAAAAGCCCCTGGCCGGGTCTCAGAAGCCCCTGGCCGAGCCCATGCCAAAGAAAGACATCCTGAGCGACATAGACAAAAGCGTCAGTGAGATTCTATCGCTCTCTTCCGCCTCAAGCACAGACGCATCCACGGACAGGTCGGCGCCCCCTTCAGGAATCGGCGACGCGGCTCCAAGCGGACCTCCTCCGTGCGGCGACCCCACTGTCTGCCGGCCGTCGGCTCAGCAGCTGGAGCTCCTGGAGCTGGAGATGAGGGCGAGGGCCATCAAGGCTTTGATGAAAGCGAGTGATGGAAAACAGCGTTGTTTACCTACTACTATTTAAGTTCCTGTTTAGAGAACTTTAAAAAAAATACCTGACTTCTTATCTTTGCTCCATATTGGAAATAATAAAGTCTCTTCCAGAAAAACAAAAAAAAGGTCTGAGCCTCTTTCATTGCAGAAGTTGCATTTCCCTCTCCAACCTCTAGATGGCAGTAAAACTCCACCGTTTCAGCAGAAGGAGCTGTGGCAAATCCGTGCAGAGGACTGGATCACATCACAGTGAGCAGTCAGCTTCCCCTCATAACTGTATGATTTAACAAAGCGGTGCTCTTCCAGTCAGAGGGCATGATGGGAAAGTATTGAGTTTTTTTTTTTTGCTTTGGATTTCCTCCGGCGCTCCAGAACAGGTGGTTTGAGCCCCTCCGGGTCGGGGAAGCATGTGCTTAACTTTGCACTCTGAAAGTGAGCAGGAAGACCATGTGGTGCCATCTTCACTTCCACATATTGTAAAGGTTAGTTGGGTTCTTAGCACCCTTTTCACAACAAATGCTATAGGCAACACTGCATTTGTTTGGGTTAAATAACATGAATTAACTCAGGCCTGTGCCAGGATTTCAAACACTACAACAACAGCTAAGACTGTACTGACGTTAAAAAGCTGTTTGCTTCTGTTGTTGGGTACAAACTGTCTCATAAATGCAAAGAACATAAAACCGTTTGCCGCGTCAAAAAGGAGACAGTGAGACCTGCGATAAGACGGTGGCGGTCGCCTGGCGGTGGTTTTTGTGGTCGAAGTGGGTGGAGTTAAACATGTCATTCTTTATGCATTCCTGTACCGCTACCGGCGCTGGCGAAGAATTGCGACAAGAAAAAAATGGACGGTTTGGTTGAGAAGGCCTCTGTCAATGGTAAGCATTTCCTGTAACCCTTGTGCTATCCTAGGCACTTTAACATTGGGAGTTGGGTCATTTAGACCCACTAGACAGTGCTCTGAACCTTTTTTCTTCAACGATTTGTGATCTTCACTGGTGTCCATGGATTACATGAAATCCTCTTCACCTTTATTCAACTCTTATTATGTTAGGGAGAACACGTCAATGTAAGGATCGGCTCATCTGGACCCCATAGGATGTTAAGAAACGCGAATTGATTTTTGAGATCAAAGCCGAATTCAACGTCCATTCGTTAGCTAGTTGTTAAACGAAAGTCGCTTGAATGAGTCGCAAGCTAATTTAATAAACATACTAGCGATAAAACTGGGCTAAAATAAGGCTATGCCTGAATTCCCTCCCTACTCCCTAACTACTAAAAAACGTAGTGCGGAACTATGTGGCGCCCTGGATTTTTAAAGCAATTCGGACACCATGCTCACTCCTTTTTTATTTTATTTTAAACGGTGAACATGGTGTCATTGATTTCACAAAGTTAAAATCTAATTCTTATGATCGTTTTGTGACAAACATTTATGGATCCACTGTCTTCTGAAGATGAAATCCTTGATGGTTTATCAGAAAAATACATTGAAATGTAAAATTGTTCAGACGCAATGCAACGCATGCTCAGGCTGCTAAGGTCAACTTTTATTCTCAGCTTGAAGGAGCTTCGTTGTCACTTAGGAGAGGCGCTTCCCTTCCACTTCCCCTCAAATACAGATCACGTAAGGCAGTGGTCCCCAACGTTTTTAACGCCACGGACCAGTACAATGTCACAAAAAGTTTTCACGGACCGGTCTTTAAGATGTGGTGGAGGATTAATGTAGCAAAGCTATGATGAAGGAGGAGCAGGGACGTGACAACTCGAACTCTCTGCTTTTATTTTGACACGCATAACATTGTACATCGCACAGGTGTCATCATCCTCTCCCCTTCCCACACTCATGGTGCAAAAAAGAAGTACTGTTTATTAAATGTAGCTTTCTTTTTTTTTGGAAGTTGAAGGCTCCTCTTCTGTCTCCTGGCTGGGCCTTTTCCCCTTGGCAAAGAAAGTTTCCAAAGACGTTTGTTTTTTACTCATTTTGCTAGCTCCTGGGTTTTATTTTAGCGGTAACCTATCACGTGACCGAGAAGAGCGCCTTGGCCTGCGTCAAGAGAGACATAGACGGATGGAACAGAGAATCGGGCAATTTTTCAAAATAAAACATCTTTCAGGTTCCGAAATAAATAAGTCGGAAGTCATGTAGGTTATTTATTCTTTCTGTGCGGCCCGGTGCCAAATGACCCACGGACCGGTAACGGTCCCCAGCCCGGGGGTTGGGGACCGCTGACGTAAGGTACAAATTTATCAAATCACAGATATTTCCTCTCACTTAGAGTTCACCATGATCTAAACTGCAAGTGTGCTGCTCAGCAACAGTTCGTCCAGGTGTTCTCACTGATGCACCTGGATAATTGCTCCACTTGACTGACATCTGCAGCCAGAAACCGGCTTCTGTTATCAGCGTATACCAGTGACGCACAAAGACGAACCCCGCAGCAGAGCAGCAGCAATCCAAAGTGGGAACCCAAATCTCTGGACTCTTTAACGCGGAAACTCGTTGCGATCGTGGGCTGTAATAGCTCAGCTAATTGCAGTTTTCCAGCGAACGCGCCTTTGGAGCAAAGGCCGACACTCGATGGAGGCAGGTGACAGCTGAGGCGGCTGGATGGAAGCTGCAGGCTGGGTCCAGTTGAAATCCCTGAGGTCTGTCTTTACTGTAGGCCCATGCGTGCTAATACCAGGAATACTATTCATTCAGTGGAGTTGTAGCTACGACCATTCACTGGAAACACTATCTGTTCTGACATAATCCCACACAGATGGGACTTTTTTGGTAATGTTTTAAATACCATCTTTTCCACTCTATAAGGCGCACTTAAAAGCCATTTTTTTTTCAAGAAAACAACAGTGTGCCTTCTGACCGGGAGCGCCTCACATATGGATTCATTTTGGTTGTGTTTAGCAATGTTGAAGCGATTTTAGGAGGCTCTGTCCAAATGTTTGGTGTGGTTGTAAATACACTAACGCAGCTAACATGTAGCAATGTAGGACTGTGGTTTTTTTTTTACTTGTTGCTAACAAGAATTTTTTTTATTTTTTTTTTATTGAGCTTCAAACAAACACATACACATAACTACAGCAAAAAAATAAAAAATGAATAAAAAACACACAGAAAATTAACAAACAGCATTAAAGTTGTAGTTTACAATACTAAGGAAAGTCATACAACATTTAGCATATAGTCTTCATTGAAAATAGACAGGTTTATTACATTTTTGTTTAATATTAATTAATTTCAGAAATTTAGAATATAAATTTATCTCTTTATGAAATGTGTTGAATGACATTCTGGCTTTTGTAAAACAGAAAGGGATTTTCGTTTAACAGAATCCCTAATACCCCTAGTACTTTTTGAAATAAAAACCACACAGAATTTAAAGACATAAATAAAACACGGAAAATATGTAAACAAAAAAGAGAAAATTTAGGATTAAAGAAGCTGGTGTCTTAAATTAGAAGTTAGCTGCACCCCTATCTGTTTACTAAATATGAACCTGATAATTTTACTATCATATGATGATTTTCACTAAAATGTTTCACTGGAAAACAATATAAATTGTTATTACAAATTATATAACCATGTTGATTAAAACCTTTCGCATCTTAGAAAAAAATACTTTTGTTAATAAAAGGTAAATGTAAAAAAAGATAAAATACTTAACTTAGATTTGCTCTATTATATAAACAAAATTAATTAAATATTAAAACTTAGAATAATTACAGTAAAAAACAGTTTAAATAAAGCAATATGAACTCAACAACGCAAAATAGTTAGGTCACCTCCTTGTAAACATTTCACTCCACAGTGACTCTAGAGTCCCGTTGATGAATCCCACATGGCCCCTGTAGTAGACGTTCTTCCCTTCTGCTCGGGCCCGCTCCATCTTGGGCCAGACGGCCGCTCGAGCTTCTCTGTCTGGTTTACTGAAGTCCTCCTTGAAGCGGATCCCCAGGTCTTTGCAGGTCTGGCAGTTCTTGGTGATCCTCCAGAAAGCATCTCTATGGCGCCTCGTGACAAACTGCAGGATCACCTGGCGATGTCTTCCTTCCTCCCTCCTCCCCAGTCGATGAACCGTGTCCGCCGTCGTGTCCATCACGTCTGCCCACTGCGGTGCTATTTTGGACAGGATTCCAACCACATGTTCCCTGATGTTCTCCTCATCTTTTTCTTTCAGTCCATGAATTTTCAAGTTACATCTTCGTTTGTATCTTTCCAGATCAGCAACTTTTTCTTTCAGGTCTTGGTTCTCCTTCATAATTAGTGGGATTTCTCTTTGCATCGTTGGAATCTTTGTCTTACAGTCTTTTATTTCAGCCGCGTTCATTTCAACGAGCCGGGAGATGTTTGCCACCATAACAGTGTTTTCACGCAGCTGACTTCCAAAGTCTTCTATTTTGGACGTTAGCCTTTCAATTGCAGCCAAAACAGCATCTTCAGATCTGGAAGTTGACTCCTGTCCCGCTTTTACCTTCAAAGGTGGTCCCGTAGATTTTGTGGGAGTAGGTGGTGGTTTTCTTTTCATGTTAGAAGCGACGTCCCTCTGAGAATAGTCATGCTCGCGCGTGGCCGACGGCGGCATTGTAGTTTGCTTCGGACTTGTTTTCTTTGACGCCATTTGAGCAAAAAATGAACTCAAAGATGTTTCTTCCAAAACAAAGATGCAATCAACGTGCAACTGTTTTCCAGTCAAACCGTTCTCTCTCAGTTTTCAAATTGCATTTACCGTGCAAATCGGGGCAAAAGGCGAGAGCTTAACAAGAGACGTCCGCTCAGTTCGCCATCCCAGCCAGAGTCCTGTTGCTAACAAGATTGTGAGTTGGCGTACTACCAGTAATGGTTGTTTTAGCGTTATCCGTCTTTTGTTTTTATATGTTGCAGTCAAGTTTGGGAATTAACCCTTGTGCTATCTTAGATGACCCCACCCTTACTTTGACGTGTTCTCCCTACCATGACAAAGGTGGATAAAGGTGGAAAGATTTCATGTAATCCATTAGCCGGATAGGATGGGAGACCCCCCAAGATTGTCCGATTTATATATCTATCATAGAATACGACAATCATGCATGAACTGTGTGTGACTTTTGAGCTGTTATGTGCAATTCTTTTTGCGATTCTTGCATCATTTACGTAAAGGTACATGAAGGTACAACATCAGTGGTAAATGTGTGAACGGTCTAGGAAAATCCACAAATTTGCTTATGCATCTCGCAAAAAAATTTCACAAATTACGACCCAAAATTTTATAACAACTTAAAACCAAATTCCCGCTAAGACCCGTCGGCCAAAACTATCAAGGGACATCTGTGCACATCGATGAATGACGAACGCAAGGAAACATTTATAAAATATGTATATCACGTGTGGATCACAAAAGACAGAAATGTCAAATGCAGACAATGCGCAAATTGTTCGTAGCGGCTGTGTGACACGGCCTTTAAGAGAAACCTGGAAAGATAAGGGAAAATATCCTGGGTTTTTTTAATCTAAAGTCAGTTTCTGTAGCAACAGAATTAAACTGAACACCACGATATGACAGTCCATGAACACATTTTTGTGTAACTAAAAGAATACATTTTTTTAAAGACCCGCTCTCCCGCTAGCTTACAGCCCCTCACACCCCCCAACCTAACATTAGTTGTGCAACAAAAAATGGGGAGCAATATTGGAGCTTTCCAGACGTACAGATTTGAGCCACATTCAAGAAAACAAAGACGTATCTGGATCTTTAAGACATGAATCCTTAGAGAAACTTTCTTTAAGAAGGTTTAACATAAACTGACTTTTTTACGCATTCATTCTTATCTCTCGCCCTTTGATTGATTTTCATTCGTTTGTTCGCCTTTTCATCTTTTTTCACAGATGAATTGATGAGTGTAGCATAAGTGTTGGCAAATTAGTCTTGGAAGGACGGACCTCTGTTCCTCATAGAAATTCTCTCCGGCTGAGTGGAGGAGACGGACGTTTGATGGCAGGTGTGCCGCACAGCTGTTCGCCATTCGCTCGCTTTGGGTGGCGATGCTTGGCTTTCTTTCCTCAAAGAGGAAACACGCTTGGCAGAGCTCTCCTTGAAAAATGTGAAGAGGGTGATTGTAAATTCAGTGTTATTTAAAAGACAAGAGCTTGTTCCTTTTTCTACATTTTTTTTCCTTTTCCTTTTTAGTCACACTCCAGAACCCTTGAAAGATATTTCAACATTTGAAATGCCACTCCAGAGTCGCATGTGCATTCTGGAACACCTGCCCGATGACTCCTCTGACATCTGACTTTTAGATGTTCAGACTGCACATCCCCACCAACCTCACCTCACAGCTTCCTGTTTTGCATTCAGATGTGCTTTAAAACCACCAAGCAGGCTTTGAGATTCTGCCTGGGAATAAAGCAAGAAAAAAAAATAAGGAAAAAAACAAAACGACAAAAAATAAAAATCGCTCTTGAAGGACGCTGAACAAATGGACAGGATGGATGACCTCTCGCAATCAAATCAGCGCTTTTCTGAAACATCAAAATACAGCTTGAAAGCCAACTCCCACTGCAACAGCAGCTTGGATTGCTCTCAACGAGGCTCTGCAGCTTATGGCCTTGGAAAAATTTGAAATAAAATAAAATGTAGTAACAGGTTTGGATGGAAGTAGGATGCAGCACAGCTCCCTAACAATGTTGTGACTTTGACCCGTTTAGAAGATGTTTTGATCTAACTCATGGTGCACGTTTGTCACTTGAGCCATAAAAAGTACATCAGAGCTAATTCTTTTCATATTTAGTGCGGTTATCTTTGGTTTTATTCACAGAAAAAGTTCAGTTAAAAACCTTTTATAGTTTTTTCTTAGAGGACCTGGCTTCATATACCTTTGTTTGAAACCGGAAGTCTGAAACCGGAAATACGAAACCGGAAGTCTGAAACAGGAAGACCTCGAACAAAACCTTTTTTTTTTCAAAGTTTTTTTTTTATTTGAACTTTAAACATACACATAATAACAACACACAAAAAAAGAGAGAGAAAAAAAATATATAGAATTGTAGTTTACAATAGTAGGGATTGTGATACAGCATGTGATCTTCAATGAAAATACACTTTTTTATTGCGACCTCGAACAAAACCAGA
Source organism: Oryzias sinensis (assembly GCA_037389245.1). Lineage (NCBI taxonomy): Eukaryota > Metazoa > Chordata > Actinopteri > Beloniformes > Adrianichthyidae > Oryzias > Oryzias sinensis. The sequence continues at coordinate 6,255,681 of CM074505.1, read as the reverse complement.
ATTTCCACCATGTTGCTAAAAATAAAACAGTTGCGTTTTCCCCCCGTTTTAAACTGTAATAAAAGTTATTTTTAAACAATCCTGAACACTTAAAAAAAGTCAATTATAAAACCAGTAAAATTCTTACCGCTTTTGCTCTGTTTTAAACTTTTTTCTCTCTGACTAAAATGTTAATTTGAACTGACGACTGTAAAGGTTAATGTTTTTTTTTTACATTTTTAAGCTTTAACAATATAACTTATCTGTATGTTTTTGCTATGATTTGTACATTTGTTGTTTCTAGACTTTAACACTAGTAATTCATGAAAAAATAAAAATAGAAAACCTTCATTCACAAAGAGCGAAACGCTGTGAAAGGAGTGCAAATATGATCCACTTCTGTTCAAACCTACACAATAAAGCATGTGGTAATTAAAAAAAGAGACAATATGACTTATGCTCTAAATATTTCATACAATTTTAGTTGAAAAGCCGCATAACAAATACTGCCTTATTAACTCCTGAATATTAAACATTCACACAGAAAACAAAAAAACTCCTTCTGACTATAGTAATCAATTAATCTTTATCTATAAAGCACTTTTTCATATGTCATGTGGTACAAAGTGCTGAACATCAAAACTAGATAACATACAACAATGGAAAAAAAATCACATATTACATAATCGTTACCTTTACTGTTTACTGAAATCATGAATAAATGTTTTCTGAAGATAATTAATCATTAATAGGCTCTGGATTTTGTTACTTGAAAAGAATCTATCTGAACAGAACCGGAGTACAAAACTATGTGAAACTATAAAATGAATTAACTCAGTAGAGGTGGGGCTATATAAGCCTGCTTCTTCACTCACTCCTTTTCAAGTAATAAATCAAACTTGACTTTAGTTAATGGTCTCTTTATTTAATTAAGCAAATGTTATTGAATTTCTTTTTGCGTTTCATTTTCTGTTTTTTTATCTATGCATTTCATCCTTTCTGAAATGAGTTCAAGAAATCTGTGTACATTCTTTATTGCTTTGACTACAATGTTTGCATTCAACCAATCAAATAATCAATCAATAAATAATCTAGAGAAAAATCACAAAAATGGAATGAAATAAATAAATAAATATAAAATTAATAAAAACAGTAAAATTAGTTAACAGCCAGGTTAAAAAGATGGGTCTTCAGCCTTGTCTTAAGAACAAAAACGGCTAAATTTACCATTTGACCAAATTTGGGCTTTTGATGTCACGTGTCAAATAATACATAGATATACATATACATACATAGTTGCGGTTATACAGACAGGGGGCGCTGTTACTGACAGTCTACGGTCAGTGTTGACCCAGTTTCAAAGAAGGCTGAGTTGTTGCAACATTTCCCATAACATCCCACTCCACAGCAGTCTAAGTCGGTCCAACACTTAAGAAAAAAAAAACAGACCTTTCATTCCTCTCAGTGATTTTTTCTTTCTTTCTAAGATTTCACAATAAAATGTCTAAAAACAAACAGAAACTTCAATTTTTGTTTTTCATCTTCCAATAGATCCTTTGGTGTAATCAAATCAAATGTATTTCAAACTTTATTAGTAAAGTATTTTTTTAAATATGGGTAGCACAAAGTGCTATGTGACATAAAAACATTTTCAAACGTGAAAAAAAACCTTTACATTAAAAATAATAATAATTATATATAATATTGTGGAACCTCCACAAACCTAACATAGTGAAACATAGAATGAAAATAAAAACCTGACTAGAAATGTGATTAGATGCTGAAATTAGGAATATTATTATTCTCGATATTATAGGAAATCCCGAACTTCTAATCAATAGTTCAGTCACTGCTGTGCTTTGAACATCAGTAGACCCCAAAAGACAAAAACACAACTGTGCTATTTATATGAACTTCTGCCTTTCATGGTGAAAACTCTCCCTGGATTCAAAACCATCAAACTGTGCAGGGAAGCTTTTTTCATATGTATATTTATTTGACTTTTTCCTGTGTTTTAATAAGTTATTTAATTGATTTTGCCAACAAAGTGATAAACCTGTCAACGGACACCCCACCACCAGCTGGAAAGCATTTCTCAGCCTGTGAGTCAAAATAAATGTCAGTGACAGTAGCGGCTGGTTTCATTGGTTCCTGTTTTTCCATCAGGATGGTCCTTTGCCATCTGTTTGGTCAATTAATTTCTTTTTCTTTTTTTCTTTTTTTTTACCATGAAATAGTTTACATTTGGTTTATAAATAGTATGTATTTATATATATATATATTTTTGGACTTTAGCCCTTTAACACCAGAGATGTCGCCGGCGACGGCAACATTACAAATACTTTCTGACTTACCGCGATCTTCCACGTTTTAGCGGATTCTGACGTTGGGAAAAGCTGCTAAATTGAAACCTCTAAGCTAGCGAAGTTCACAAAAAACAAGCGTCTTTGCAAACGTTTGTTTGAGCAGAAAAGAATCAAAGAGGAAGCAGAAGAAAAACCTTTGACTTCAAAACTTTTTGGCGGGCGGTTGGGGTGGGCAGGCGCCCCCACCGGGCCCCTGCAGCCCTTGTTTTGAGAAAATACCAGTTTTTGTGGCAGTGTAATCTGTTTTTCTGTTTGTGTTTATTCGTCACACCTTAACACCTTTAGTTTCTTCTTTAGCGATTAAGGGCAAAGTTAAGGGAAAATCATTTTAATGGGTCCAACACTAAATCTAATGTACAAAGAAAATGTACACTGACTGCAGATATTTTATAGAAGAAAATTCACCGCCGTTAACAACAATAATTACGTCTTCAAATTTCAAGGTTAGTATCAGATTCATGTAAGGGACGTAAGGTCCGCGGATATGCGGTCCCGATTTTAGCTGAGAAACTTGCATTTAGGTCGGTGACATTTTGGGGTATGTGACCTAGGTTTAAATGCACAAATTTGAGCTGTAATAAAAAAAAATTTGCTGAATCACTCTCCCTACATTAGTTGTGAATAGAAAAGAAAGTAACAAATATGGAAATATTTAAAATCTGTAAATATTTTTTTTTTGGGTTTATCTAATAATTCTGAATTTACAACATGGAATTTAGTCGTATCTCCCTGTTGAAATCAGCCCCTAGTGGCCATTTGAGGAATTGACACATTTGGTAAATGAGTGAGATTTGTAAATAAAAGGTGTTTAGACTAATTTGGGTAAGATTTATACAGGCTCACCCGAGCTTTTGGAGCCACCGGGTTTTCTGAACTTCTGGAAACTCTACAACGTCCATTCCGAGTGGTTCTGCTGGACTTTTCCTACTTTATTGGAAAAAGTGGGTGAAAAGCCACCTTTTGTGTTTTTCAACAGTTCAGCGCTCTTGACGATTTCTCTGGAATTAATCAAGGTGAGTTGGAAGTGATTCTGAGGGTAATCAACCTTTGCCAATCAGTTTAATGTGGTCCAACCCAAACTAATCAGTGGCAGGCAACTCAGACCCCGTTACACTTCACCAGCCAGCTTTTCCGCAATTCCTCTTCCAAAGATGAATTGACCGGCACTTTGTACAATTAAAGGTCATAAGAAAGTGATGAGACACTTCAAAAATCAACATCCAAACGCAAAGATCCATCATTAGTCATCTCCCATTCAAAGCGAAAGGTCCGCCAATCACAGTATTGATGGTTTCACCTCTGCATGTTCACAGGTGAGTCATCATGGGAGTACTGATATGTCATAAAAGGATAGCGCACGAAGGGTGGCTCGACCTTGAAGACCCAAAGGCTGGACTGCGGTGGCGACTGATCGGAGTGTGTTTGATGTGTGCAGCTGGGACCCAAACAGATGTCTCCCTGTGCTCCCTGGGGGTAAACTACGGAGATCTGGAGATGACGTTTAAAAAAAATTGATAAAGCGTTCCCTCAAGATAATCATTTGCTGCCATGAACTAGTGTCTTTGTGTGCACAAAACAGCATTTAATTAGCATTTTGTAGACCCAAATTAGTATTTGAGTGTCTTCAAATCCTACTACCAATTTGTGGCCAAATTGGTGCAAAAACTATTATTTGTGTTCAAGAAAAGCTAATTTGTGCACAGCAAATGCTAATTTGTGTGCATAAAAAAATCATAATTTGCACTTACAAAATGCTATTTTCCACTCACTAAATACTAACCCCACAAAAAGTGGACAAGGTGCTAAATTGTGCCTACAAACTGGTAATGTTTTAAGTTTTGTTCCTTTAACCCTTGTGCTATCTTAGATGACCCCACCCTTACATTGACGTGTTCTCCCTACCATGACAAAGGTGGATAAAGGTGGAAAGATTTCATGTAATCCATGGACACCAGTGAAGATCACAAATCATTGAAGAAAAAAGGTTCAGAGCACTGTCTAGTGGGTCTAGATGACCCAACTCCCAATGTTAAAGTGCCTAGGATAGCACAAGGGATTAAATGCTAACTTGTTTGCACTAAATGCTCATTTCTGTGTGGAAAAATGCTAACTTGCATGAAAAAATTGCAATTTTTCACTCAGTAAGTGCTAATTTGTGCCTGCGGAATAAAAAATTGTGTCCATAATTTGTGCTCCCAAAATACTAAATCATCTGCATAAAATTCTAATTTGAGTGCATAAATTCATCATTTTTTGCCCACAAAATACTAATTTGTGGGGAAAGAATGTGAGTTTTCTGTGCACAAAGTACAACCTTGTGCACACAAACAGCTAATTTGTGCCCACAAAATGCTAATAAAAATTCTAATCTGTGGCAAAATTCTACTTTTGAGGCCTGGATTTGGCACAAGATTGCTTATTCCTGGGCTCAAATGATTAATTTGAAGAAAAGTATTATTATTTTTCTTTTCTTTCTAAATGTCGTGTCTGGGTCTCCTCATTAAACAAAGAACATGCTGCTCACATACAGCGAGTTCGACTTCAAAAAATAACTCTTTCTGTATACGTTTGTTTATCCAGCTTGCTCAGAAGTCATAAGAGCTGTGCCGCGTGTTTCATCACATCTTCATCATCCTTACACCAGGCTCATTACACGGCTGCAGAGGCGACATCATAAATGTTGTGTGGCAGTTACTGCTGTACTTAACCTCATCAGGGTCTTCATTTAGGTGATGGAGGATGCGGAGCGTGAGGCGGAGGAGCTGCTTCGGGGTGGTGGTTGTTTGTTACTTTCCATTTAAGCTTGATGAAATGAGTCAGCAATTTGGTGATAATTACGGCGCTGCGTTTCATTATGGGGTTGTGCATTAAACGACGTACCTACCGGAACTGTTGTGACCATATTTTCAAATAAAGACTCAGAGTTTTTTAGCCCCGGACATCTTTTACTCCTCTTTTTAGGGAGAAGCAACTGAGCGGCATTCTGGGAAAATTCTAAGTTTAGCCAAATGAAGTACATTTGTATTCCTTTATCGTGTTTGAAGGCTGGAGGTTTAAATCCTAGCCAAAAGCTCTTCCAAAGTGATGTGAAAGTGTCTTTTGCTGTAATGGGCAATGCCACGGAAATGTTTCCATGGTAACGTGGCAAAGGCACTAGAACAGCTCAATGCCGCTCTCTGGGGAGTATCCGATGAGCTTCTGCTTACTGGAAAGTGATGATAGTAGTGCAGAATGTTGGATACAACTCAACTAGGGAGAATACTCAGCCCTGCATTAGGACAGTGGTCATTTTCTGGAACCAAAGTCTCCATTTTTAGCCGAAACGGTGTGACAACGTTAAACCTGGATCTCTTCCTATAAATTATGATAGTTTGGGAGCTTTCTTCATATGAATTGTTTTTATTATTATTGTTTTCTCTGTTTTTTCCCCACGTTAACAAATATTGAAGCATTTTTAATGTAGTTTTATGTGTAATTTATTATTTTAGTGGTAAGTTGTTTACTTTTTAAAGGTTTGACCGTTGCACTGACCAGAAGGCACTTTTAATTTCGTTGCACGTATGACGATGACAGATAAAGATCTATCCATCAAATTCTTCCAACTCTGCCTAACCAATCATCACTTTTCTCAAACCTTAAACTATGACGACCTAATTAAAGGGCAGAAAGGCTTTGAAAAAAATGTTTTAAAGTTCCTCCTCGTCGACGGCGGCGGACTGAAAGAGTGTTGGACCGCGTGACTCTCCTCGAACTCTTTTAAGTCAGATCCCACGTCGCGCCCCTTCGCCGCTCCTTTACCGGCTCCAATTCGCACACGAGTTAATCCGAAAAATACCACTCTGTAACAGATAACTACCACTCAAACTCCGGCTTTGGTGAGCTGTAAAACGAGGAGAAAACATGAAATTCTACACATGAAAGTGTCACGTTCCTTTCCAATGCTTTTCACTTCCTGCTGGGAGAGTTAATGAACAACCCCATCAGAGTGTCATCCCTGCTTACTTCTGATTTCTGTTTAAAACTTGATTTGATATGTCTGATGGACCATAAACAGCTCAGGGGGTGAGTTCTCCTTGGATATTTACGTCCCACAGCAGTTTTAGACTGCAAGGAGCAGATTGTTTTAGCAATTTTTGCACTTTGGGGCAAAATAGTCAAAAACTTGCAACATTTTACACACAGCTATACACGCTGGAATGGAATTTCTGAAGTGTGTCCTAATTCGAGGGCTGCGTCCTTCAAAGGCCGCGGCCTTCCCGGGCGACGTTGGCCTTCGTCGAGCAGTTGAACGGCTGTGAATTTGGATGATTAGATAATTCCAGCCGTTACATAGAACGTCCTGTCGCTTAGCAACCATGAGTCCCGAACAGAGAGGAGTTATGAATTAGGCGTGGAGCTAAAAGTTTTCCTGGCTTATCTGATCCAACTTTTAATCTTGGAGGTGTAAATATAAAAAGGCGGAATTATCTCCAACTCGCTTCAATGGCTTCACAGTCCGCCATTGTTGTCAGAAAATCTCCGGGTTCGGCCGCAATGCATCTTGGGATATGGACCAGACCAATCCTTGAAATCTGGAAAAGAAGGCAGCATTCTTTGGTTCCAGGACTGGTCCACATGTGTCTAACAGACTTTTCATGCATGTATAACTTTCATGTTGCATATACGGCACACATATCACGTTAAAACTAAGTCATTGCAACTCAACAGCACAATAACATTGTAAAATTGTGTTCTACATTGATCTACGCGTTCTTGGAATGGTTTCCGTAGTTTCAATTTCAAGATTTCACGTAAAGACCTCTTTCTCACTTTTTCCACTTATATTCACTTGTGACCAATTTTCACCTGTGCTATTTGCGTAAAATGTACGTAGTGCAGGGCTGCACGATATGAGAAAAACTTGCGATATGCGATGTTGGTGATTAATATTGCGATAACGATATAATTTGCGATATATAAACAAACAGCAAAACAACCAAAAACATCATTTCAATTTCACTGCAACAGTTTAAAAATTATACTCCAAATGACCCTCGTCGACATAGGAGGCTAACATCAAGCATAAAAGGGCTCATCTGATTGGTTTAACAATGTAAATGGGTCCTTCCGATTGGTCAAATGCATAAAGGGATTTATTTCATTTGTTCAATATTTCAAGCTGCCATGAGTTTGTTTTAGCACATTTAAAGTAACCATTTATTGCGATTTTCGCCGTCTTTTGCGGTATGCATATTGCACAGCTTGATGTCGCGATAACGATAAATTTGCGGTATATTGTGCAGGCCTAACGTAGTGGCTGTGTGACACGGCCTGAAAGGATGCATTAAAACCGATAAATCACTATTTCAGTCGTAGTGAGTTTCCTACAGTGGAAAAAGCAGTTTGTACGATTTTTCTGTTGATTCACTCTGACAACTGGCCTAGTTGTGCTTTAACTTTGTTGCTGTCAGTTCCGTGTCAGCATCCGCGCCGATGCAGTCTGTCTCTGGGCGAATGCGAAATGTTTCATGTCTCCTCAGACTGCGGGAATGCTGGGTCGAACGCCGGATGAGTGACGAAGAAAACAATTCCTCTGGATGTGCCTGTTGTCTGGATCTTCCTCTCCCTCGGCGTTGAATCACAATTCTCTTGCTTCTCCTTCAATGTGTCTCTGTCATATATACAGAGCATGTGCACACACACACACACACACAAACACACACATGCTCCCCTTCTGCCAAAAAAAAGTCGATAAATAAATGCATTGTCTCTTCACTTTCTGCTGTTGGCATCAGCCTGTCTAAATTGTCTGGCAAGGCGGTGGAGTGTGAAATTGAGTTCAGAACTGTACGCTCTGTGAGGTGGCACAAGATGAGCGTATGTTTGCTTATTTATTCATATCCCAGCTGCGTTCAGTCACAGTTTTGCACGATCGGGTCACTTAAACATGCTGAGGTTTTCGCCGCTGGAAACACAAGTTTAAAGGTAGAAGTCAAGGTCACAGAGGTTATTCTTGTTGAACAAATTAGGCCTTAAAAAGGCGATTATGTCGTTACCATGTGTTTTTTTTTTCTTCTTCTTTTCTTTCAGTCCTGGACTGCAAGGACCAGATTGTTTTCGCAATTTTTTCTAAGCGTGACTTTTGCCCCCCGCCATATCCACAAAAGGACATCACAGCGGGGGGAACCGTCAAAAATATTAACAGAACAATTCAAATCTCTTATGGGGCTTAAACTAAACATATTTTCTAATTCACCACCGAAAGTAAAACACACGTGTCGAGGATGTCCAAAGGAAGTTTTGAAATTATTATTATGGGATGGCCACAGGGCCTTTGGCTACACGTTTTCAACAATATGGGAAAAGAAAAGTTTTGTTTGAGCGGTAGGCATAAAATTTTTGTTGACCTTTAAACGAGGGAAGAGGCCCCCCCTTCTTGAATTTTCTGCCAAAAATTACCGTTAGGCCTACCTACAGATTTAAACTCCTTTTAGGGATTTTTATGTATCGGCCCTTAACATCGTTGGGAAGCTACTTGGGGGTAAAAATGATGGTTTGTGTTTGTGGATTGGGAACGGTATTAGCGTGGCGGCCTTGCAAATTTTTATTTGTTTATTTTACTTATTTATACATTTTCGCTAACTGGCCCAAGCCCGTTCATAAGCGAATTCACACACTAAAATCATAGAATTAACATATAAATATACCAAATAAATATGATAAAACATTAATTATGAAATCATTATGGCTATTGATTTGATTAACTAAATTGTCCCTGGGTGTGAATGCGAGTTTGTGATTGTTGCCCTGCGACGGACGGCCGTGACACAAGCGAGTTTAGAAGATGAATGAATGGATATAATAAAACAGTAAATGCAATAACAATTACATAATTTCTCAACCAAATGTTGTGAGAATTTAAAATCTCTGGCTCAAGCTTAACAAAATTATATACAGTATAACAAACACATTAGGAATTTGGGCATGGTTACCAAAAAATCCAAAAATGTACTTTTGCCGATTCTTTTTAAATTTACTTAGATCTGTTAATCACCCCCATGCGACCAAAAAATAAAATGGTTGCTATAGACCTAAAATACTGTGGTTGTGGTTAACAAAAAAATTGGCTGCCAAGGAAAACCAAAAATTTACTTTCTAAAACTTGCATAGACCTGTTCGTCACACACAGGCGAACAAAAAACATGGTTGCTACGGAGATAAAACCAACACAGAAGCAGTCATTTTGAAAAAAAGATGATTAGCGGTTATGTGAATACATTAACGCTGCTAACCCTTATAACATGGCTAATGTGTAGCATTCACAAGTTTCTGAGTTACTATGAGTGTAGTTAATAAAGTCTGACTGACACACTTATCTCTGACTAATATGTCTTGCGTAGACTACGGTCACATGTACCAAAAAGCCACAGTGGTTCACGCAGGTTCTTCAGTAAAATCGGCAGGTGGTTGCGTGGTGGCATTGTCATTTTTACACACTGTGTGATGGCCGCAGAGGTCTTAAGATAAAATTGTAATTTTACAGCAACCGCAGGCAGCTTTTATTGTCAGTGGCCGCCCGTTTTATTTTAGAGGACGCACGATGTCGGGCAGCAGCAGAAGGCAGCTAATCTTGAAGATTCTGCCTATGCCTACCCAACGCATGGACATTTTTTTATGTGACCATAACATTAATGCGCCTCACATATAAAATAAGTTTGAAAATAGACTGTTCATTGAGGCCTGATAATCCGGTGCGCCCCATGGTGTGGTAGCCCTTAAAGAAGATTTTGCAGTTACAGTATTGTTTTTTTCTTTTCATCCCCAGGTTCTTTTGTGTTCTGAACCAGGATGACTTCTTTTAAACACTCTCTTTTATTCTTCCAAATGCCAGCGAAGCCCAGTGGTGTCATGCAAAAGCAAGAAAAAATAGGTAATTCTAGTTGAATCGCTGCGGTTCAGATTGAAAAACTTCACAGCGATTTTCTTTCTCCCGTTTTCTGAAAAGATGAATTTCTTTCACAAAAGCCAAAGAGTTCATGCGAGAATAATAGCACCTGCCCACACTAATTTACCAAGAATAAATGGTTTTGCTTGATGCTTTCTTTTTTTTGTGAGGCCTTGTGGAGATTTAATCAAAGATATTACGCAAACCTTCCCTTTCCTCGCCATTTTTTCCCCCCGCCGTTCGGTGATGAATGTGTTGTTACCGGGTGATGTATGTTTATTGATTGCCAGGGATAACCGCAGTTTTGAAGAGTTATGGCTTCCGCTCACATCACGGAAAGTGTCACCGTGTGAAAATCACTCAGGGATTTTCAAGTTTTTCTTCTTCTTTTTTTTTTTTCTTATTGAGCGCAGCCCTTGATGAATGTGTTTTATTCCAACTCAAACTTTCTTCTCAGACTTTTTGACAAAGTAGTCTGAATGTCAATGCTGCAAATTTATCACACCTATTTATTTATACCTTATAGTCCCCCATGACAATTTTTTCTTAAATAAAAATTCTACCAGTCATGTTTTTATTAGAATGGTAGTTTTTAACCAAAATCCCATGACCTATATTTCATAAAAAGCCATATTTCATGTTTATCTGAAGCCGCTGTTTTCAAACTCTCCTCTACATTGGGGTGGGGATGGCTGGGCGCTCTCCCTCCTTCTTTACACATTCCACCATCCATTTTAGAAGAACATGAGCACTCACCTGAGCACGGGTGTTGGCTCACCTTTTCACTGGCGGTTTGCGTGACTGAATGACTGAAATGTTTCACACTAGTTGGTTTTAAGGCATAAGTATGCGTGTGAGCACTATCTGTTTTGTGTACATGTCGACAGATGGACATTTTTGCAGCTAGCAGGTGTGTTTGACACTTGGGTGTGTGTGTGGACAGGCTCCGCCCTTTTTTTGTACTGCATTTGAGCCTTACCATGGTGATTAACAACCAGTAAACTTGTTGCTTTTTGCTGCTTCATGGTCTTATCCCCCTTCCCCTCCTACTATCACCCTCCTTCCCCCCATCTCTCTATCGTCCTTCTCTCTTCTTCCCCTCTTTCCTTTTCCATCCGGTCCAACACCAAAGATCTTCAAACATGTTTGAAATTAATAAAGTTTGGCCTCAATTACAAAAGGGGTTTATTCAGACATACCTTTGGTTTGTCTGAAGATTAATAACCCCTCTTGTTAAAGTAAAATATGTCCAACACAAGAGGCCCTCAGCTCCCATCTGTCTGCCCAGCTGTTGGACAGGACAAGTTAGAAAAAAAAAAAAAAAAAAAAAAAAAAAAAAAAACTCTCCTCTACATGGGCGTGGCCATTGGTGCTAAGCTAAGTAGCCCCGCCCTTGATCCCTCCCCCCCTTTTAGCAAGCTGTCTTGCTTGAGTGAAGAGCTTGACTGACACAAGGGGGGGGGGGGCACAAACAACACAGACTAACAGTCTCTATTACGCAACGATAGACGGTCTCTATTCTCAAAAGTTTATCTTTAGTGATAAAGAAACGGTGAAAAATGACATATATTTAGTTCCAAATTGACACTTTAAGAACAAAAATGAATGTGTGTACCAGACCCTGCTGTTTAATAAAATTACACATGAAGAAGAACTTTGATAAGCCCATTAAAATGCTTTAATTTACATTATGATTTAGGCTACATTACAGCAGTAAGCAGCTCTGGCTGTGGCTCATTACGGATTTGATGCTAGCTCATGCAGGCTGTTGAATTCACTGGCACAGCAAATAAAAATAAATGCCATGAATCTATCCACACGTAATTACCCAAATATAGGTTATTTTCTTGGCATGGACCCAGAGCCAGGGTTAAGGCAGAGGCTGCCAGTTTCAATGTTAAGTCAATGTTAAGTATGGAAGTAATCCATTTTCTATGGATGACATCACACTTACTTAGCCCTTGTGCTATCTTAGGCACTTTAACATTGGGAGTTGGGTCATCTAGACCCACTAGACAGTGCGTTGAACCTTTTTTCTTCAATGATTTGTGATCTTCACTGGTGTCCATGGATTACATGAAATCTTTCCACCTTTATCCACCTTTGTCATG